>CATQJL010000316.1:27317719-27393350 GCA_958299035.1 Cylicocyclus nassatus
CAGCCATATAGATAACTAGCTGGCTTACCCGGCTCCGCCGTATCCGGACCAAACTTGGCACACATACACTTCGGGCCCCGGCGGGTGTCACAGTCCACTTTTCGTTATCGATCGATGTCGATTTTACCGATTTTTATCGATTTTTTTGCAGAGTTCACCTACAGGGCTAGGAGTTGGCACAGGGGGGGAAGTGAGCATGGGGATTCCGAATACAATATTAGTTTTCAGAATTATCGATTACTTTTATTGATTTTATCGATTTTTTGTAAATTTTGACATGCGAGGCTCGGATTTTGCACAGGGGGGCAATCGAGCATGCTGATTACGAACACAATATTAGTTTTCAGGATCGTCCATTACTTTTATCGATTTTATCGATTTTTTGTAAAGTTTGACCTGTGGGGCTGGGAGTTTGCACAGGGGGTAATCGAGCATGCAGATTACGAATACAATATTAGTTTTCAGGATCGTCCATTACTTTTATCGATTTTATCGATTTTTTGAAAATTTGAGCTAGGGGGCTGTAATTTGGCACAGGGGTGTAATCGAGCATGCTGATCACCCACCCCCCTTGGGGATGATCAGCATGCTCGATTACCCCCCTATGCCAACTCCCAGCCCCCTAGCTCAAACTTTGCAAAAAAATCGATAAAATCGATAAAAGTAATCGATAATCCTGAAAACCACTATTGTATTCGGAATCCCCATGCTCGATTACCCCCCTGTGCAAACTCCCAGCCCCGTAGCTCAAACTTTGCAAAAAAATCGATAAAATCGATAAAAGTAATCGATAATCCTGAAAACCAATATTGTATTCGGAATCCCCATGCTCGATTACCCCCCTGTGCCAACTCCCAGCCCCGTAGGTGAACTCAGCAAAAAAATCGATAAAAATCGATAAAATCGATATCGATCGATGACGAAAAGTAGCCTATGACACCCGCCGGGGCCCGTAGTGTATGTGTGCCAAGTTTGGTCCGGATCGGTTCAGAAATGGAATTTTCTATTCGGAACATACGTACACACATACATACATACATACATACAGACAGACAGACAAACAGACATTCAGCTTTATATATAAGATGCCAGAAACAAGAGATGAGCGAGAACAAGAAATCGCTGAAAATGCACCTCGATAAGTGGCTCATAGGACTTTGAATCAGATGTTATGTCCTGTAGATATCAGATATAAAGTTGCCTAGAAACCCTAACGCTTACCTTAGCATGCATCTGCCCGAAAAGCCACAGATAATGTTCGGAACGAGCTCAAATTAATCACAAAAACCACTCCATCAAAAGTCAACGATGTCTCAGCAAGTCGAAAAGAGCTAAACACTGAAAGTGATTGAGTGCATCCGCACGAAAATTTGAAACATAAACCTGAAAACGAGGAACTTACAACAACATAAACGCCAACGCGACGAAGAGCAACGCGGAAAAGAAAAAAACGGTAAGAAACGCGGAGAAACAACAAAATCGAAAAAAAACGACTAAAATATGAAGAAAAAGGGTAAACAGAGGACTCATCACCGTGGAGTTAGACGTTTGCTTGCTACGCGCCAAATCGCGTAGCAAGCAATCTCTCTCTCTCTCTCTCTCTCTCTCACAATCTTCTACCTCTTTCTAGCAGTTGTGTTTTGACGCCATTTGCTTCCATGGTTACAAAGATAACTTTACCACGCCCAAGTTTGGCAATTTTTCACATTTTTCAATCTGAACTTTTGGATGGACCGACTTAGCAGCTGGATAGAGCAACCAAAGTGCACCATTATGATTTTTTTTGGCATCTTCAGCTGGGTTTTCAAGGTGACCGAAATTATTTTTTCAATGCCATCAAATTCCATATTTGGTTCAGCCAAACCTCATACAGTGCTGGACATAATTATAAAGCCACTCTTGATGCAAAAGTTTTGTCATTTTTTTCAATCCAATGGCAAGTATGCTAGAATGAAGATAAACAAACAAGTCAAGCAAGATGTATTCGATGCAGAATTTCTTTCTCTTTCCAGCTGCTAAACTCTTATTGTGTTTCGTTGAGAAAATGACGAGATTTTTGCCGGAAATTACAATCACTCATTTTTATCATGTCCAAATTTCACTAATTTTCAAAATTTTTGTATGAGATTTTCGGAGGAGCCCTAATAACCTCCAGATAGGGCAAACCTTTTGCCAACAGAAGCATTTTTTCTTTTTTTAGCTGCTTCAGGATTTTGCTAAGTAATTTTCTGAAAGTCTTGTGTTTGGAAAAATCGCATGACCTTTCATTGTACCAAACACTGCAAAACTTACAGAATACTAAGGTTTCAACAAACGATTATTACTACCGCTACCATTACAAAGTAAATAAGCGATTTTCGCTTCAAATTATGAAGATTTTGAAACATAGCTTACGTCAGTGCGCACTCATGAAATTGAGAACTACTGCGATTTCCCCCATAAATTTCGAAGAAATTTTAAAAGACAAGGCATAGGGCTACAAAAAATTGCTTCTGTTGGCCAAAGGTTTGCCCTATCTGGAGGTTGTTAGGGTTCCTCCGAAAATCTCTACAAAAATTTTGAAATTAATGAAAGTTGGACATGGTGAAAACGAGTGATTGTAATTTCCGGCAAATATCTCGTCATTTAAGGAAACACAACGGGAGTTTGACAGGGAAAGATGAAAAATTCTGCATCGGATACGTCTTGAAGTCTTTGTTTATCATCATTCTAGTGTGCTTGCCAATGGATTGAAAAAACTGACAAAACTTTTGCACCAGACTGGCTTTATAACTATGTTCAGCACTGAGAACATCAAATGAAAAGCAGTTCGGGTGTTATTCGATGCACCTTCTTTCCTCTTTCAGATAGGCGTTTTTTGTTCCCGGTTTCTACAATCTTCGGAGGTGAAACATAAAGATTACGAATTTTTAGATTCACCTACGCTGTACCCGGAGTCGCGTACAGGGCCCGGCAGCTCGGCAGTCGGCTTGGAGCATATTTGGAAACGAGGTCCGCTATAAATTCGCGAAAATTTAAGAATTCCCTTTTGACGTAAAACTCGGTAGAGAAACTCTTGTTGAATCAACATAACAAACATAACGATAAAAAATCAAAAAAAGCGAGTTTTGAGTGTGATTGGCGCGATATCTATCAATGCTTTGGTTTACACTATTTTTGGCTCAAAAAAGAGAGAAGCAGTGGTTTGATTCGCTTTCTTCGCAATATGATAGATTTTGGAGCGTTCTCTTCTCAAATCAAAGGTCTAAAACTTATGTGAACTCTCCGATAATTATACTCCGAACCAACCCAGTTGGTTTGGTGGTCTAGAAACAACAAATTCGGAAACGGGTATTAGGGAACATAAGTTTCTGAAACTTTTTACATAATGTGGTTTGGAGTAATATTGTATATGCATAGCCCAAATTCGACATCATATGAATGTTTGTGCGCTATAAACAAGCCTTCTGTTTGTTTGGGTCTTACGTTTGAAATTCGCGCGCTTGCCAAAGAACACGTCCAACTCGTAAAACATGGCATGTTTGTCGTTTTTTTCAGTGCTTCGCCCAGAACCTTATAAAAACGATATCCGCGATGCTTCTAACCTCAAAAACGAAGTCCAGTTTGACTCCGAACCATCTGTGCCGGGCCCTAATCTCAAATTTCGATTATCTCTGGCAGCGAAAGCCCGCTTGCTTTGATGAATTAGTGTTAAATGATAATCGACTTTTGGAAGTCTTAAATTCCAAAGGTTTCTCGGTGTTTGATGTGTTTGCGCACCGCACTATATTGCAAAACTGAAGAGTTTTGGAAAAATCACCTCAAAAAATTACTGGAAAGCTAATTGGAAATGCCCAAAAATTGAATGCATTGCACTTTGTTTGCTTTATCCGCCTGTTGTTACAGCTATTTCAGAAGTTGAGACCGAAAATGTTAGAAAAATGCCAAACTTTGGTATGACAACGTAGGCTTGGAATTTTGGCGATTATTTTGATGACCACAAAAGCAAATGATTTGCATGACTATTGAAAAGGGGAAGAAAAGCTGCACCAAATAGTCTTTGGATATTGACAAAGTATTCTGTGCCAAACAGGTTTGTTAGGTGATCTTTATTAATCCAATCGAGGCCTAACGTTTCGACGCCTTCGTCTTCCTCAGAGGCCTGAAAATGGCTCAAAGTGTCATCTGTAGCTCCACGCCATCAAACACCCTTCCTAATCCTGCTAGTTCTCGACTTTCGCCTGACTTCCCTATTGCAAAAACGTCAGGGCAGAAGATGAACATACCGACAGATCACCACTATGCGAGTTTCCGCACCGGAAATGATGGTCACGGCGGAAGAATGAAGTATACCATAGATGACCATCGGATGTCATCTACAGATCGCATAATGATATGAAGGGAAGGAAGTCGGAGGTTATGGATACGCACTCATTTTTGTTGTTCATAGCTGGATTTTTCACTGAAATCCAGAACGCTTCTAACGCTTTCCTAGCCGAGGTTTCCTTTTCGTAAATCAAGATTTTACATCTGATATTAAAGTCATCTCCACCATGCGTTTCAATTCTATGCCTGCCCAGAGGTGATAACAAGCAGTGGTATCAACGCAGAGTACTGTGTTCGTTTATGCGAGTACCTAATGGTCTTCCTGTCTCTCCAATGTAGAGTGCATTACAGCTAAGACATTCAATTTGATAAATCACTCCCACTTTAGCACAATCGCCTACTTTACCGTGCGGGCATACTACGCAGCATTGCTTCAACATACAGTATCGATCATACAATCTATTTCTAACTAACTGCTTTTTGATGTTGTCGTTCGGAATGGACACTAAAACAACATCATCTTGCAGTTTTGCGCGTTGTATGCATTTTCGAAAAGCCGCATTGACGCTATCAGAGATAAACGGAAGGCATAGTGGAAGCTTATTATCGTTATGAATGTTGTTACCATTTCTAAGATGTTGACTGTGTGGTACAGAATGGTACCCATTGCTGCAAGCAATCTGTGACGCTAAATCTCGTGACTCGCAACGTTCTTTTTCTCCAGAGCACATCTGCATGGCTGTTCTGAACATATTTCCAATGACAGCTCTCTTCACGGATGCTGGATGTGCGGATTTTATATTTATAAGGATGTTCTTGGAGCTTTCTTTACGGAACCATTTCACGCTAACAATGCCCTTGGACAACTTCACTTGCGCGTTGAGATAGGGTAGCCACCCGTTCTCTGGTGTTTCTCGAGTGAGCTTTATATACTGCGATTGCTGATTGAAAAGGTCGAAACACATGTCCATTTCGGACTGCGTGGAGGTGACAATACAGCAATCATCGATGTAACGGCAGTACATCAGCGGCATGCGAGCTAATACCGGTTCTTCAATTTTGCTCATTCTGTACCACACAGTCAACATCTTAGAAATGGTAACAACATTCATAACGATAATAAGCTTCCACTATGCCTTCCGTTTATCTCTGATAGCGTCAATGCGGCTTTTCGAAAATGCATACAACGCGCAAAACTGCAAGATGATGTTGTTTTAGTGTCCATTCCGAACGACAACATCAAAAAGCAGTTAGTTAGAAATAGATTGTATGATCGATACTGTATGTTGAAGCAATGCTGCGTAGTATGCCCGCACGGTAAAGTAGGCGATTGTGCTAAAGTGGGAGTGATTTATCAAATTGAATGTCTTAGCTGTAATGCACTCTACATTGGAGAGACAGGAAGACCATTAGGTACTCGCATAAACGAACACATGACAGATAAAAGGCGTAAAACTCAGTTATCACCTCTGGGCAGGCATAGAATTGAAACGCATGGTGGAGATGACTTTAATATCAGATGTAAAATCTTGATTTACGAAAAGGAAACCTCGGCTAGGAAAGCGTTAGAAGCGTTCTGGATTTCAGTGAAAAATCCAGCTATGAACAACAAAAATGAGTGCGTATCCATAACCTCCGACTTCCTTCCCTTCATATCATTATGCGATCTGTAGATGACATCCGATGGTCATCTATGGTATACTTCATTCTTCCGCCGTGACCATCATTTCCGGTGCGGAAACTCGCATAGTGGTGATCTGTCGGTATGTTCATCTTCTGCCCTGACGTTTTTGCAATAGGGAAGTCAGGCGAAAGTCGAGAACTAGCAGGATTAGGAAGGGTGTTTGATGGCGTGGAGCTACAGATGACACTTTGAGCCATTTTCAGGCCTCTGAGGAAGACGAAGGCGTCGAAACGTTAGGCCTCGATTGGATTAATAAAGATCACCTAACAAACCTGTTTGGCACAGAATACTTTGTCAATACGAACAATGCCCAGGTTTAAAGAAAGTGGAACTTGGAAGTTATTGGAAGTCTTTGGATAATTTGCCCATCTTTATTCCACGTGTTTTTAGGACAGCTTGGAAAAACGGAAAGAACTTTCGGGACGACCTAATATGTGTTCGGCAGGCCAAACAATCCCACTGTGCAAAGTCTCGCGGTTTTTGCTCCTTACAAGGGAACGATCCCAATTTAAGGTGGCGAATTGGAATGGACCGCAAATCATTGGATGCGTCTTTACAAGCTTAATTCAAACCTACCTTCCTTATCTGCGATGCCGTTCTCTGCAAAAAGTTATGAGCGGTCAAAAATGTGTAGTCATTGTCGTTTCGATGTATATGTGCTTCAAAATCCAATTTAGTGATGCATAACTAGCATGATATTGAGTGTACTGATTTCTGGGAATGCTCACATTTAACGGAAACATAGAGAAGTGTTTTTGATCAACCAATTCTCGAGGTATGACGCCGTATAATTGCTAAATGTAGACTTTTCATTGCTCAAAGCTCCTATCAAAGAACTTTATTTTTTAGTTGCTCGAAAGCACATATCGGTGTTTCCTTCGTATGTGAGCATCCCCTGAAATTAATACACTCAATATAATGCTAGTCATGCACTTCCGAGCTGGATTTTGAAGCACATTATGCGTTGAAACACCATTCATTTCACATCTTTAACCGCTCATAACTTCCTGCAGAGAACGGTATCGCAGTTATGGAAGGTAGATTTGGAATCAGCTCGTAAAGACGCATCCAATGATATGCGGTTTATTCCAATTAGCCAGATTTGAGATCGCACCCTTGTTAGTCATTGACGATTGTCCCCAGTACTTACTGACAGCGACTCGTTTTTGTAAGGACGCCAGATCTCGAATTGCTTTTGAATTCTATTTCTATAAAAAAATTTCTCTTTCTCCCATCTTTCTACCATTACGAACTACATATTTAAGATATTTAGATTGTAGTGGTAGCACGCATTAGGATCTAAGTATTGTCAAAGCCATATGAGCCACATGCAAAGCGTTAAAATTATGAAAAAAGTTGCAAAAGTTTGTTTCCAAAGTGCTTTTAGGTCGTTCCGAGAGTATTGTCGCTTTTTTCAAGTGAACGCTACATTTCGAGGAAGCAGGTTTTCTAAGAAATCCTGGTAGCATTCGATGCAGCATTTCACTCTCTTTCTAATGGCTATAATTTTACTGCAGAATACTCGATGAGCTTTTGAAAAATTACTAAAATCTTACACCCATGCTTTTTGGGAAGGTCAAGAATCACAATCTTTCTAATATTTTATAATAACTCCCGGAAGGAGTTCAGGTATTGGAACGATAGAGCAAACCCTATAGGAAACGGTACCATTTTTTTCTGCTCTCCGTATCTCGTCATAATTTTTGTAGAGATTTTTCAATAAAGTCACCGAATTTTTGCAGGCTTGTCTCAAACACATATGCATCAAACACCTATAAACTTTCGGATTCTGAAACTTGCAAAGGTGGATTATGGTTTGACACTAATTTTACAAAGCATATGAGCATTTACCACTTCAGATTAGCAACATTCGGAAATTTCGGGTACAGCCTGGGGCGCCTTGGAAAACCTGAATTATGATGATTTTTTCCCGAAAAACTTTATGAATGGAAATCAAAAACAATTAATAAAAAGAGGAGGAAAAGCTGCGTCGAATGACATCCGAGTTGCTTGACGGTTGCTGTTCTGTGAGGTTTCAATTGATCAAATATGGAATTTGATAGCACTGAAAAATTGATTCTACAAACTCTAAGAAGCAAACCAAGGAAAAGAAAAAAATTGTTTTGTGTCCTATAGGATTTGCTCTTTTTATCTGTTACTTGCACATCTTCGGGGAATTACAAAAATATAGAAAAATAGCAGAACTTGACCATGACAAAAAGCATGAGTCGCAGCTCTTGGTAATTTTTCGAGAGCTCATTGATTATTATGCAATGAGATTACAACCACTAGAAAGAGGACAAAATGCTGCATCGACTGATCTTAAGAGCTCTTAAAAATCTTGGTTCCACGGTGCCAAATATTCAAAAAATCATAACTTCCTTTCTTCTCAATGATTTTTCTCAAAATTATTTTTTTTAATGAAAGAGGAATCCTTTTTCTTTACAGAGGTGCCTTTGCCATGAAACAGCATTGATACGTTCGAGACTTACAAGCAATTGAAGGAAATTAGTCAAGATTGGCATTTTTCAAGCTGGATCACGAAAAATTTTGAAAGTATTTTTATTTTATAAAAAAAATTTTGCACAGTGGTACCTTTCTCATGAATTAAAACGAAGTAGATCGAGAGTTAGAAGCAAATAAAGAGAAGTTCTTCACTTTTGAAATTTTTGAGCTTGATAAAAAAAGCTTGAAAACGTCACAGAAAAGGCGAAAAAGTCATAAACATGGGTTTTGTGACCTTCCCTTTCTAGATGAGCGGAAATCGTGCCAATCTTGAGCCCCGAAAATCCGAATAAATCATGAAAATGAAAATTGCTCCAGATTGGCACGATTTCCGCTCAGCTAAAAAAGGAAGGTCACAAAACCCATGTTTATGACTTGTTTGCCTTTTCCGTGACGTTTTCAAGCTTTTTGGATCATGCTCAATTTTTAAAGTGAAGAAATTCTCTTTATTTGCTTCTAACTCTCGATCTACTGCGTATTAATTTATGAAAAAGGTACCGCTGTAATGTGCAAAATTTTCTCTATCAAATAAAAGTACTTTCAGATTTTTTTGTGATTCAACTTGAAAAATGTCAATCTTGAATAATTTCCTTCAATTGCTTTTAACTCTCGAACTTACCAATGCTAATTCATGGCAAAGGCGCCACTGTAAAGAAAAAGGTTTTCGCTTTCACAAAAGAATTACTTTTGAGAAAAATCGTTGAGAAGAAAGGAAGTTATGATTTTCTGAAAATCCGGCGAACGAACTTTTGCACCTACTTAATATATTAGGTTGTCCCGAAAGTTTTGTCCGTTTCTTCAAACCATTATGAAACCACGCACAATGAAGACCTGAAGGAGCTTCAACATGCATTCGATGCAGCTTTTCCTTCTCTCTCTTACGGTTACATTTTCGAACCAAAATCCTGTATGCCTTTTCTGATAATTGCTAATATTCTTCACCCGTCATTTTTATCTACTCAAAGTTCAGTTAATTTTTGAAATTTTCATTCCAGGGTTTCGGAGAAGTTCAAGTATGTCTCAAACAAAGCAATTCTCGGACTATATGGCCATAATTTTAGATTCTCTTAATCTGCTGTTTTTAGCATCAAAAAATTATTTCTTCGAAAGTCTCGATTTATAGTAAAGTCATGAAACACGCAACTGCAGCAAAAACATGAAAACTCTCAAAGTTTTCGCGATTTGAAACTTGTTTTTAATTGAACAATATTTATGCAACATAGCCGAGTTTGGTTTGCCTAAAAAATCTGCTTTTTGGAATTTCCGGTAATCTTACATTGTAAACATAATCAAAAAGCCGCGGTTTTTTTAAATAAATGATTATTACGAATCTGATAAACGTGATCCACTTAATCTAAAATAAGTACTTGTAGCCAAAGGTTTGCTCTACTCAACAGTTGCCAACGCTCTTTGAGAAATATAAAGATTTTTAAAAATTAGAAAAGTTTTGGCGTTACTGTTGATGTGCTCAAAAAGCCATGGCGATAACATCGCAAAGACATGGTAGATCAGAAAACGAATATACCTATAAGAAAGAGCATGAAAATGTGAATCAAATGTTTCCTAGATCGTCCGCGGAATAGTGTTCTGAGGGTTTTAGTGGGCGATGAAAAAAACCGACAAAACTTTCGGGACAACCTAATATTAGGTTGAACCGAAAGTTCTTTCCCCGAATTTCCTGAAAAATGCCAAAATAAATCAAATTCGCCCTTTTGTATTGCTTGCTTGAAAATCACAACTTTTATTAGAGACGTTCAATCGGCGCAAACTTTGCACATTTGTAAAGAGCTTGTAAAAGAACCTACAATACTAACTGCTCCGATTTTTGTTGCAAGTTTCCGATTTTTTAGGACCCTACACGAAAAATTCAAATTTTGAGTGATTTTGGTTTTGAGCTTCTATCTCCTTTATTTGTACACATTAACGAACAGTTCAAGTACAGTTGCAAAGAGCATGAGTTCCTCTCTAATACAAAGTATAGATCTTGCAGATTCGTTAAGAACTCAACAAGTTATGCATTTTTGAAAATGGGGGAAAGAACTTTTGGTTCAACCTAATATAAGCTTAGTCCGTTTACATGTAAATAGATATGTTTTTTACCTTTTCACAAAAACAAAGCGCACCTGTTTTTTCTGAATTTGACCAGCTTGAACACACCAAAAATTTTGCGGCCTAAGGGCCCTATGCGGTGTTGCATTGCCTGAGAGTATCGTGCAGCGTAAGCTTCGTTTCTCGGGACACAGCGAGGCGGCTGAGCGGCTCGCTTTTCAAAAAAAAAATCAAAAAAGTGCGTCTTGTGTTTGTGGAGTTAGGATACCAATTCTTCTAAGTAATTAATTTACTAGTTTCTTATAAATTTTCTCTAAGTAAAATAAAACTTTGCACACTCATGTTTTCGAACCCGGTGGAGGTCATAGACTACTTCCGCGGCGATTCACTTGATCCTTCTATTAATTTATTGATTTGCTCAGGTATTTCTATAGAAGCGAGAGTTTACCATGTTTTGACCAAGCATTTTCCCATATTCAAAAAAGCTGGCGAAAAATCATTTTAATCTTGGGATCTCGAGTATGCGGTAGATCGAAGTGGAGGAGTTACAGGTACGTTATTCATAACACTGTAGGGGAGTTGGTTTCGCAGTGCAGTATTATGCTGGGACCAAAACAGCATCTACCATTCTCCAGTAAACGTGTCGCATTCTGCTTCCACACTTGAGCAGTCCAAGTTTTGGAGATTATTGCGATGGCGGGTGCAAAAACTAGTCATTAGTCTTTCATAGTAATCGCGTTATCACTTGGGTGATGTATTCAATTTAGTCTAAAGATAACCCTGTGCGTCTCGGATGGTGATCAACGTCCTGCTTTACTCGATGGGAGCCGCTAATCGGTATATTTTGCTAACGCCAGCAGGTCCTTCAAGACCGCCGTAATACAATTCTCGATATCGACTGAATTTATTGTCTGCGGAGCGTTGAGCGTGAACCCCGAGATATCGTCGGCCCTCAATCTCCAAGTGATCCGTATACAGTAGTCTTTAGGCGATTCTACGTCTTCAAAGCGTAAAAAGCTTCTTGTAACTGCGGGTTAGTGTCTAGTGGTATTTTAAGGTTTCGACCTCGATAACTGGGCACACGAACAGATTGAAAACAAGAAAATTTATCCGTATGCAAAACAAACAGTAACAACGGCTTCAAGGCCAACAACGAACGAAAACTACAAGAAAAGAACGAAAACGGAGAAAAATATCCCGATTTGCTTCTCGAGCGGGGCTTTACACGGTCACATTTGGGTCAATTCTCGGTTGGTTTTCACGTGGGGAGGTCTGGCTCTATCTTGACCAGTTTTCGACTCCCGCGAGCCTATTCTGCTTGCGGCTCCCCTCTCTCTTCCCCTTTCATGCCCTGCTGAGAGGGTCAACTTTCCTCTTCTTCCCGCCAATTCCGTATTGATGATCACCGGTCGCATCTTCCAACATTCTTTGATTTGCTGGCAATGCCCACAAAGCCCACCTCTCCTTGTCGTCGTCCTCTTAGCTCGCAGATGCAGATGGATGCGTGATAGAAAAATTACGTGTGTGCTGTTGTTTTGCAAGTGTTGCTGTAGGTATGATCCCACTGTCATCGCATCGGCAAGTGACAGTGGCGCAGCATTCATACTCGATCTGAATTGAGCGGTCTCTAGTTGCATGATCAAATGCACCCACTTTTCGAAGAATGTTTTCGCAATAGCTAAATTTTTTCGGTGGGTTCTGTGACGTTCTTTGTTATCGTTCCTTTGAACGTATCCTTTTCACTATGTTATCGCTGGAAGCCACCATGTGCGTAATTGATGTGCCCGTTATATTTGCCTCCAAGGAAGATGTAGTCTACGACATCGAATATCCGTAGTAATATGTCGAAGATTCTCCAAAACGTGTCCTTCTCGGCATCAGTGCAGTAGCACTGAATGACAGAGTATGTGCTTTTTAACACAAGGTATAAAAATTGGTAAAAATGAAGAGCAGTGATTTGCATGTAAGGTAAAGCCCTTAGCGCAAAACTTAAACTTTAATTCTACTCGAGCTGAATCTATGAGAAATACTGAATTGAAATAGTGTTACTTAAGATATGCAATGCAAAGATTGAATATCTCGTCATGTGTAAAACAAGCAAAGATTTCAGAATTCATTTAATGGATGAAATTTTTATAGCTTAGTATTGCCCGGTACACATTCTCCCAAGCTAGCCTTCCTCAAGAACGACTTGCAGTATCGCATATCCCTTGCACTTCTAACTAAGGGCAAACAGCAATACAAACTCAGTGTACTGAGCAAAGAGGAAGCCAAAGTATGTTCGAAACTTATAAGAAACCATACTTTGTGTTGGTCGCGTACTTTCCATCGGCGCAACGCCACGCCATAATTCGGTCACCCTAACGCACGTATGCCTTAGGCGTACAAATTGGCTTCATCGATTGAAGGCGCATGCAAACCGTCGTCTTTGTTCTTGCTCTCAAGACTCAAGAAAATCCTTCAAACAAAAATTTGTTTCAGGAAAACCTGGCACTTCCCCGATGAGAGCTAGCGACAATGGTTGTAAATGACACATCAATCAGGCATCACTATGGCAACAGGAGATAGTGCTTAAAACCTGTGTTGACAGTAATCTGTTGACTGCAAAAATAAACCCTTGTTTCAAAAATCAATCATATAGAACTTTTGGATTTGAATCTTCTCGCACAATCATTTTGTTTCTCAAAAGACCTGCACCTCTTTTTCGGTCGAGTTGAAAATAAGGACCTTTTCTGTAACATCAGGTGACAAATTTGCAGTTGGAGTAAGAGGAGGTCTCATTGCAACTAGCCACCATTTTGAAATTCAAATATCATCTAGAATCTTCTATAGCAATGTTTTCACCACCAATTCAATTGATTTTGCGCAAATTTGCAATTCTGGAAAATGCGGAAAACTGCTATTGTCTTAAGTTTGAGAGGAATGTTGGGAACTGAAGCGGCAGAGAGAAAACAATTTAGAAAGTGCGTTGGTTACGGGCCTTGACTACCTTGCAGTAAATGGAGAATAAGCCGTGTCACAAAAGTACAATTACGTCAATTGCAAAGTAGATTACATACTTCGACAAAAGGAAATCTGCACGGTTTTCAAATCACTTGCACTCCTAATCAGAAGATACAAGATTTGCTGAGGTTGAAAGGACAAGAGGTAGACTTAAGATTGGAATCAAAATACTCTAACAGACCAAGGTTTCTCAAGGTTTTTCCAGTTATGAATTTCGATAGCGCAACGTTATCGTGAAGCCGTCGTAACACCAACTGCAAACAGACCAAAGCGATCGACGCGCTTACTTTTATTACATTTGGCATGAGTTGACGCCTTATTTAGTTAGGATGCTGATACGAGTTTGAAATCGGTATGCACAGAAACCTGCAGAGAATTACGGGCGATAAAGCGCATAACAAAATTTTTGAGAAACCATTACACTCAGACTTTTACAATGAAGTAAAAACAATATCAATCCTCATCATTCGAATCCCAAAAGATAGAGGCCCGTAGTAAACTACCGTCAGGGCATCTCCCCTGAGGCGGACCGGAGTTGATATCTTGGCGCCGCAGTCCAGCATCCGGCGAGCTATTGATCTGGATGCAGATCGCTTCCTGGACATTACAACCAAGTGCGTTCTCGAAAAAACGGCTACTTGATTCGATTTGGTTAAATGGGTAAGCCATTGGAATTACACGCGCGCGCCCGTGGTTCGACTTCGCCTAGCGACACAACTTTTGCTGCATCGCCGGGCAATCTTTGATAGCGGCCACTATCCAATCGATGATGACCGCTATCAAGGATTTCGCCTAGCAAACGCAAAGATAAAACAAAAAAACATTTCGTTACGAAAATTTTGCGACAAAACGAAATGGTTGCAACGTGAAGTTATGAAATGAACAAATGAGTCCTCGTTTTGGACAGCTTCAAAAAAAAAACCAGTAAAGTTTACAAAAGAGAAGAATTTGTTTTTTCTGTCTTCCTCGCCAAAATCAGCTGTTCATCGATCCTCTCCTTTTCGGGCGCGGTTGTGCAATTTTGCGCCGATTTTGTCCGCAGTGTTAGGCAAATTGCTGTATATCGTAAGTTACTCAGAAGCAACTTACAAAGATTTTCTCTGCGTTTCCTCTTTAGCACACTATTTCTGGACATCATCGCTCATATCATCTCCCATGACCCGGCAGGGAGATCATCTCCCTGCCGAACTTCACCTGAGGCTCACCTCTCAGGTGACGTTGCATCCCTATAGCATGGGGAAATGGGCGGTCGTCATTTTACTGACAGAACCTCACATGAAGGTCTCAGGGGAGATAATATCCCATGACCGAGCTTTACTACGGGCCAGATTTTCTGTAGAAAAAATATTGATTGTGTTACTTGCGCTACAATCCAGTTGATGCAAAAATGAGCTATTTTCTTGTTGCACACATTTTTTACATTCTTATAACTGTCGAACAATAATTTCACGTCTGTAAGGTAAATTAATTTAGCCAGTCATACTAGCCGCGATACAGTTGGCTACGACTATAATCTACAATTTTTCAAGAAGATGAGCACCATTGATGAAAGCAAGTCTTTCAAAGATTCAAAGATTTCAGGAAAGAACATAAATCAAACCGTAGAAAACGGCAACCAAACTAGCTTTAATGCTCACTACGACTGTGACCTTTATTTTTATTTTTTATTTTTATTCTAATACAGTCTAGGTATGCTGTAGAATCGTACATGTCGGAGAACGCTAATTAATCAAGCGAATACAGTCAGCCATTCCCATCTAAACGCGAAATTGGTAACCTCATTCAATCAAAGTAAAGAAAAATACAATTTTTGTATAGTAAGGACATCTCTAATGTGTTGTAGCGGTTCAAGCATTATACGTTTTGCTAGATATCCAACAGCGTGGCATCTCAAACCTTGAAGAGTGCTGAAGCATTGCTCTTTGAAAGAGGTGGTTTCGCAACATGTTTACTCAAAGATAAAGGGGTGAAGGCCTGCCTTATGATAGAACACTTATTACAAATTCAGCCGATGTCATACTAAGCGCAACATAGATAGTTACAATTTCATTGTTAGACACAATACACTCTACGAAACGTTGTAATTTATGTTTTTGTTGATCTTTGAAGACACTGACATTTTGTACACATGCTAGCGTATAATCGTATCATGAGACAACTTCTAGTTTTTTTGATTTTGGACGTAAAATTTTAAAGCTCTCAATGAAGGCCGGACGCAATTGTGAATCTATCTGTTTTTTGAATTGATGCTGCGTTCTTTGATCCTCAAATTTTTTCGCGCAGCTGTGTCTCAACGTTTAGAACGTTTTTAGTATCTGTCATCTTATTCAAAAAAAGTAATGATTACTGCATTTTGCTTTTGAAAGCTAAAAAAGTCATTCCGGTAAAAAAAATAGCCGGTTCCAAGAATCTTCAAACACTTATTCACTTATTCAAGTTAGAAGTCGAAAAATGCCGCCCTCTGATAAATGAGGTGAATGGTGTTGGCATAAACTTTCCATAATTGTTGGTACTGGCAGTCGAGCTCCAGCCTAGACAAGCAGTAGGCTCAGGTTTAACACATTCACGACATAGCCGATTCTTCGATTACTGCACACCCTGGGCATGCTGTATCGAGTAACGTGTCTTGTTCTTCTGTCAACCAAGTTTTGTGGTGGATCTTTTTTGACTCTACGTTTCGACTAATATCGTCTTCTTCGGAGGTCTGAAAAGGAGTTGCGGTGATATTATCTGCTAGTCTACACGACCAAACGCCCCATCAGACTTCCGCCGTTTGAACCTCGTCTGGGCTCAATGTGCCGAGAAAGAATCCCAAATGGATTCACCAACCTCTAACCCACCTTGATGTCACTAGTCCGCACGGATGTGACAGGCTGCTTAACACATTGACGACAATACGACCCACCGGTGGGTCGTACGAGTACGGTCATTTCGGACAATACGACCCACCGGTGGGTCGTAAGTTTTCGAAAGCTCTAACTTTGCCAGCATGCAATGGAATTCTGCGGTATTCTGGCACATGATTGGGGACACTTTGGCGAAGCTCTAGCCGGAGTGGTCCGGGTCCGGGATACTGTAATGTAATGTTACGGTAGGTATACCGTAGATAGAGGTAAGGCACAGATTTTAGCTCGAATTTCTCGCAGAGTGGTGCTGTTTTTGACAATTCAATTTTACATGCACAAGAAATACAGGGAGAGCATGAGACTGATGTCAGCCCATCAAAAATTATCGATTTTATTGATTTTATTGATTTTTCGCAATGTTCATCCCAGGAGGCTCAAACCTTGCATATATAGGTTTTTTAGCATGCTGATTACGAAAATGATAGTCTCAAGTTCTAATACCGCCTTCTTACATCAGTTTCTTGATTCTTGAAAAAATTCTACCGTACTGCTACCGTAGTCCCACTGTGGGAAAGTAGCGAACAAAGTGGACACTATAATCGTGATCAGCATGTGAAATAACTCCAAAACACAATTTTTCACGAAAATCCGTAATGTTGGCTTTGTACAGAGTGACTACCGTAATCTTACCGTATACTGCCAAAAACTAAAACAGATCATATTTTGATAATCAGCGCCTTCGATAACCCTTGTGGGGATATTCTCAGAGACATGTTTTGAATTTCTTACAAAAAGACCACCATTTCGGACAATACGACCCACGGGTGGGTCGTAAGTTTGACGCCGAAATGGCAGTAATCGCAAAATCAGCCTTGTCGTCAATGTGTTGATGAGTCAAGAATTATTTATACTGTGCGGTTTGATGTCACATATTGACATAAAAGGCAAGAGATCATTTGTTATCGTCATGCTCTCAATTTTGTTGTTCATGCTCTTCTGGCGTAGATCAAGGCGGCCTCTAACATTTTTCGTGCTCAGATCTCGATCTCCTGCTCAAAATTGTACACTTCAAGCTAAAATCGCCACCATCGTGTATCACATCTTATGTTTGCTCAACGGTGACAACACGTTTCTTCGTCTTTTCTTAGGCAGGTGTTTATTCATTCTAACCTCTAAAATTCTTCCAATTTCTCCTATATACGTTGAACGTTCTCCTATACAGTGCTCTCCTATAACACTGCTAGCAGTGTATAGGAGAACGTTGTACGTTCTCCTATACATGCAAGCATTTCAGCTAAAATGATACCTCCTTCGCGCAGTCCATTAGTTTCTCATAAAAGGCAGACGATGCAGTCTTCTAGCAAACAATCTAAGTACATTCTGTTTCTGATCAACCGCTTTTTGATGTTACTGCGATAAATGTCGACCAGTACTATCTCATTTTCCAACTGTGCTCGTGCTATGCATCTCCTAACCGCTTTAGTAAAACTACTGAAGACAAATAATACAAAAAATCAATGAAATCAATGAAATCGATAATTTTTGGTGGTCTAACATCGGTTTTTGCTCACCGCGTATTACTCGTGCATGTAAACTTGCTTTTCCAGAAGCATCATCTTGGCGAAGAATGAGCTAAAGTCTGTACTTTATACCTATCTATAATATATCTACCGTAACATTACATTACACTATCCCGAGCCCGGACCACTCTAGCTAGAGTTTCGCCCTAGGTGTCCCCCATCATGTATAACACCCCGTGAAATTCCATCTTAAACTAGCAAAGCAGCGCTTCAGGATGTCCGAAATGGCAGAACACGTAAGACCCACCGTATTTTGTGAATGTGTTGAACAAAAGGAAAGAAGATTGTTAGAAAAATGGGTGATGGCAATTTGAAAAAGCCTAGAGTAACCAGAAGTTGTTACTATCAGCATTTAAGAAATGCTAGCTCCTCTCGTTATGTTCACACCTCAAGCAAATAGATTTGATTACATCTCTAAAGAGCTTTTCAGTGAAGGAAGAGTGCCCGAAGTCGATCAATGTTGCAAAAAAAGCCGTGCTATGATCATTTCACTGTTTCTCTAATGCCGTAACATGCTCCACCTATAATGTAGCAAACGTTAGTTTAAAAGTGAAATCACTTTTGATTTCACAGACTCTGCAGTTCCTCAAACTACTAAATCCTAGAAAAATTCGCATCAAAAAACGCGCAATGATTAGTCAACAGGTGACATGCCTTGGGGGTAGCGCACAAGGGGGTCCCGCATCCATACTCCATGCTCAAGTGATTTCGAATTTTTTTTCAAGCGTTTCTGCTATATCACAAACCGTGTAACTTCGGTTGGTACCCTTCTGCTTTATCATTTTAGGTAGAGCATGATGTTATCGTTGGAGATACATGCCCATCGAAGAAGGGATGGGTTTCGCGATTAATGCTCTAGCGTTTGGACAACATGCCACCTTCTTCACTTTTTCACTCATTGACTACTATTAAATCAAGTTCTGATGCATCTCCTCGACTTTTGATCCCGATTAGATTTCTTGGTAAAAAATTCACAGTTACCCAAAATGGTTGGAAAATCACTGAAACTCAGCAAAAATTCAAATGAGGGTTTTGAATTTTGAGCAAATGATTACTAAAGTACTACCAAACTTTAGAGTAATCCTGCAATTATCCATGTTTATAATTACATATAGGTCTATTTGCCTCATTTATTTTAACCACGTGGGTATATATTAGGTTGGTCTATAATCAATACACGATTTTACTAGCTAAAACGCTATCTTGTGAAGTAAAGTAAAACCGTTTTTCCTAGCCTCTAGTAGTATCTGAAAGCTCGCTCATTTCAAATTTTCATAGATACTTCGTTTCCGGAAGCCTTTTCCAAACCGAAAGTCCATACCAGGCTCATAATCAAAAACATCGAAGTAATTGTGTTGTGTGTTATCTGCTTTTTTCTTTTGTGCATCTTTGCAATGTTTTGTAGAATCTGTACGAGGACTCCTTTTCGCTCCCATAAAAAACGCCATTAGTTCTTCCTCGTGCGGAGTTTCTGTAACGCTACAGAAGATGTTGAAAACATCCTTCCTGTCACGTTTGAAATTGCGTTTCATCTTGAAACAAGGCTTAGTCAGCGGTCTGCTATTCATTTTATGGAATTCTGCTTATGCTATGTTGATACTGTCACGTTATGGTATTTGAGAAATAGCTCAGGAACAGAAGAGAGATGTATGATATACAAGCTTGCTGAAAATCGTTACTTGCGCCTTATCGCCCATGCAAAAAACGTCAGTCTACCATCGCCTTCGCGGTCAGTTCATCAAATTATTAATCATTTCATTTGAGAATTCTGAGAACGGCTGGTGCTCTTCCTCTTTACAGCTAGAGGTGAATTTGTGAGGTGTAATGGTATATCGCATAGGTTGAGAGAACGGTTTGAGTGAACAGCGCCAACGCGCTGTTCACTCAAAATAGACGATATACGATTATGCCCGCTGGAACAGAGTCGATTTAATGAATCATGACATCCGGAATTAGCCTTCCGAAGAAGGCCTGAATGAAATGAAAGATGTTATGAGGAAGAACGTTCAAAAATTTGATACCTTTTTCCTTTGCTGCGAAAAGAACATACCGGTATCAAGACAGATCGCATATGAGCACATATGCACAAACAATGGCAATACGCTGCTACAAAAACGAAAAATGGGAGATACAGTGATAAAAACAAGACCTGCGATGTTGTGCGCAGCATGATCCCTGATCGCTGCGCCTACGGTAACGCTCCCGCGTAGATGTGTGACTGCACTACGCTTTGTTGGCCTCGCTAAACGCATTGTATATGTGGGTATGTGTGTATGTGTGATACTATGAATAGCAGACATTAGAAATTCTAATCAAATAACACAATGAGCTGAAGGACGCCAGCCAAAGTCTCACGTATCTCATTTTATGCCTCCAGCGATCACTATTCAGACAAGAAAGACAAAACACGTGTCCTGTGAGAATTACTTTTTACGTTCATGCTACTAAGCTATCAAGTGACATTTTTTTGCCAAAATTTTCTCTATGACAAAAATTTTGAGGTGTGGCATGAGATTGCGTACCTTTTTTGAGATCGTGCACACGCCATGCTTTTTGTCACTGAAAATTTTTGGTGGATAAATCATACATGACTCTATAGTGTACCTTGTAATTTTCGCAGAATTGATTTGAGCCTAATTCGCTCTAACTTGGTTGAGTAGTAATGGCTGAATAACTACCGAAACGAAGATGGAAGAACGAGAATTTGACTGGGCTCCCAACACCAAAATTCGGCGTTATTTGAAGCAGATTTTTTTTACGTGTGCTATTGAGCAACAGTGCTTCGTAGTGAGTGCAAAAAGATGTAGCTACACACCCTTGATATATAAATCCACATCTGGTAACCTTCATTTTGAGGAACATGAAAGAACACAATTTTCACCTAAAGAAATGGAATCATTCGGGGATTCGCCGCGGATGTTATAACCCTGACTATACCGGAATCAATGTGAATGAAGCTTATATAGGAATAATATCTTCAATTTACTTCAGCGAAACCAAGAATTTACCTATAGCTTTTTACGCTAAAAAGAAGGTTTATGTGGAAATCTTCCCAGAATTCAGGATAACATTTTTCTGCTGACCTCTTATTTCAGAAATTAAGTTTTAGAAATTCACGAAAGCTGCTGGAGTTCAATAAAAACGAAAAACTGCGCCTAAATCTTGCGCAAAGTGTCGCAACGAAAATGCTGGTTTATCTCGTTAATGAAAGGTTTTTAACGCTTGAGACGTTGTCAGTGCTCCTAATCGTGTCATAACGCTCAGAATGACATAAAATGCAGGGTTTCGTAAAGACCCCGTGGAAATCTACGACCAAAGCCTGTACCCTTTTTCTTCGTTGTTGTGAACCCAATTCTAGCAATTTGTACATTATATTGAAGCTCTTGATCTATGATTTCATCGTTGGTAACACCCCAAAACCACATTTTTTTATTCAAACGAAAAATTCGGCAAATCCGTCTTTCCGAAAACTCTTGTTTTTCCCCTAATTTAACTCTTCTTACACGGTTTTTTTTTCGTGCATCTACAGATCTTTCGTTCATAATGTGGACATCGACCAGCGCCTTTTTTCGATTTTGGCGGGATTTTCTGTGAAAAAATCGTAAAAAGTACGTTTTTCTTTACATTGTTCTCTTTCGGTATTTTTGCAGCGATTTTTTTAGCTTGGACAATAATTGGTTTGTCCGGTTTTCAGAAATTTTTGCTTTTGTTATCTGCTTTTCTGTTCCTATCTGTTTATTTGTTTTTTTTGTTTTGTTGCTTACACTTTTCTTCTCATTCCTATAAGCAACCTTCACGTTTATGGGGGGGGGGGGGGAGGGAGAAACATTCAAACAACCTTTACTTTTGAGGCCCTGGCTCTAGACTGTCGAAGGTATTGGTAGCTAGCTCATCTCTGAGGCAACCATGTTTGAGTATGATTATAACAGCTGGATGACTGAGTACAGAGTGAGGGAAAAGTCTGGGAGCCTAGTAATCTTCGAGATAAAATCAGAACAAGGCAACAAAAATTTTGGTGCACACATAAATCAAACCTTTGCAAATACAGTGCAGCTCTCAAATTTTGAGATTGCCTCTTCTGGCTTCAAAGCAGCCCTTCAAAATCCTGGCAAGTTTGTCTGTCGTGGCACGCAGTCAGTCGAGATGAAATTCGTTCCAGGCCTTCACGATAACTGCTTCTTTCACTAGGCGAATGTGCATATGATAGACCAGGCTTTTGGCTGCAACATATTTTACAAAGAAATATTTTGCAATAATCAAGAAGAAATTTTGAAATTTTGAGTGAACGCAGGTGTACTCGCTGGAAATTTGGAAGCGATTGCGCAAGCGGGAGGGAAAAATCAAAATCTAAAAAGTGTTGAAATCGCTCCATCGATGAAATTTACATAGATGCTGATATAGATTTATGCAGAGAGTATAGCCAAAATCTCAATGCCTGCTGCGCTCCTATAGCTTTTATTTTCTTTTATTCTTATTTCCTTTTATTAGGTTGTACCGAAAGTTCGTTCGCACCATTTTCAAAAATTCATAACTCTTTAAATTCTCAACGAATTTGTACGATCTAAACTTTGCATAAGAGAGGAACTTATGTTCTTTGCACCTATACCTAAATTGTTAAATTGTCTACAAACGAAGGAGATAGAAGCTCAAAACCAAAATCACTCAAAATTTGAATTTTTCGTGTAGGGTCATAAAAATTCGGAAACTTGCAGTAAAAATCGAAGCAGTCGGTATTGTAGGTTCTTTCACAAGCTCTTGCTAACAGTGCAAAGTTTGCGCTGATTGAGCGTCTCTATGAAAAGTTATGAGTTCCCTGGGAAATACCAAAATAAATCAAATTCGTCCTTTTGTATTGCTTGCTCGAAATCATAACTTTCCATAGAGATGCTAAATCTGTGCAAACTTTGCATGGTCAAAAAGAGCAGCTAAAATAACCTACAATATTGACAGCTCCGATTTACTGCAAGTTTGCGATATTTTATGACCCTACACGAAAAATTCAAATTTTGAGTGATTTTGGTTTTGAGCTTCTATCTACTTCGTTTGTATACATTAACGAACAGTACAGGTATAGATGCAAAGGGCATGAGTTCCTCTCTTAAGCTAAATCTTGATCGTACAAATTCGTTGAGAATCTAAAGAGTTATGAATTTTTGAAAATGGTGCGAACGAACTTTCGGTACAACCTAATATTTTGATGACAAATAACACGGCGTACAGGTAGTTACGCAAATTTTTATTTTGCGTTATCAAAGAGTATTTTCTGTTGAAATAGCTCGATGGAATTTACATAAATGCTGATATAGGCTCATGGAAAGAGTATAGCCAAAAATGCCTGCTGCGCTCCTATAGCTTTCATTTTCTTTTATTCTTATTTTCTTTTATTTTGATGACAAATAACACAGCGTGCAGGTAGTATTCGCAAATTTTTATCTTGCGTTTTCAAAAAATATTTTCTGGCAAACGCAATCACTACGATGTGATAACGTAAAGTCTTTTCTATATTGTATGCGTTCAAAGTGTTGTAGAATGTTCACAGTATTTTCAGCTACGAAATGCATTGTGAATACTAAAATTTTGATTTTTTTGCTTTGCAGAAGCACTTGCTTGATGAAACCAGTATTACAAATACATATAGCATTTTCAGCTGCGTAAAGTGTGATTTGTAAAGGACGATTGCAGCATTATGCGGCACAAATTTGGAATCGAAATCGTAGGTGGTTTCGTGATTTACAACACCACAAAATCGGCTCCCAGACTTTTGCCTCACCTTGTACATGGAAACCTTAGAATTCGCTAAAACTTGGTTGGGGTTATTTGACAAGCTAATTTTGTGTTTACGTAGGTTTACGATACTGGAAAAATTCCCAGTCTGCTTGCGTTTTGTACAAGGTTACTTGACATACAGCTAATATCGCGTTTTCATTATAACCAAGTTCACTTCAGTTACAAAATGGTCCTTCTTCTGAATTCTCATGCAATCCCACGCCTGGCGTATCACCCCTACGCTTGACCATGCTTGCCATATATTTCCATTGTCATCAATTTTCAGCAAAATTCTTCGAGTGTTGGTGTTCGAAGTAAAGTATGTGATGTATTGCCCGTGAAGAGTTTTTGTAAAAAAGTGATGTATGTAATGGTTGCTTCTTTCTCAATGAAACGATCAAAAATCATCCGCACACATCAAAATAAATCTGAAGCATTTGCAAATCCAAACGCAGCACCAGCAACTGGAATTGATCAGTCCGCCAGAAGTTTACCGAGTCATTTGAATGTGAGTTACTGGGCATTCCCAGCAATATTCAATCAACGTTCAACTTAGTTTAGCCGCATCCATCCATTTGCGATAACGAAAGCAGCTCAAATCTGAAAAGGAATGAAGGAGTAACTAAGAAAAGGCGCTCAGCTTAGGCATTTCATAAAGGCAAAGCAAACTCTCGAAATAAGCATGCAACTACATAAAAAAACACCCAAGCTTCCAGGGCAGCTGACCAAATTGCTGGCGCTGCCTTCGATTACATCAAAATGAGGTTACATTTCATCGAGCTGAAAACAGTTTGGTCAAGTTTCAAGTTTTTTCAAAACAGTCAAGTTTTGCAGCTTCTCTCATAACTTTGCTCCTTTTGAATGTGACGCATTCAACCTTTGGCAATATGTGGAGCGTAATGTTTACAACTGCGCACAAACTGGTTGAATTTTAATCACAAGCTAGAAAAATTTTAGGCATTTTTTGAAAACTAGTGAATTTGAAAAAGTCTTCGGGGGTTATAAGTAGGGTCAAACATGAATGCGACCGTTGCAAAGGGAAGGGGGGGGGGGGGAGGGGAATCGTAAAGAGGGTTTTAAAATAGGGGGGGGGGTAAGAAAGAGCAATTTGAAATACCATAAAAATCAAAAAGCAGATAATAAGTACATTACAATAAATTATAAGCGAAAATCAGAATAATAAAGATAAAAAGTTTGTAGAAATTCTTAGAAAGCATTTTCAAGAGCTTAAATTATCTTTGAAAGATCTATGATTTGATGAAAATGTTAAATGTACCGGTTTTCTTAGAAATCTTGCTTCCAAAGCCTTTTTGAAGCTCTCACGGTCGACAAAAGCGAATATCTCTAATAACGATGACCATCAAAGATTTCCAAATTTTTTCGCAGCTATGGAAGCAATTGTGCAGTATTACAACACAATACTCCTACTTACCATTCTAAAAGTTCCGACTGCTTTGTTCCGTTTTCAGTGAGTTGCAAAATTTTGAGCTTAAAAATACTAGTTTTTGAATTTCAGGATCGCATATAAATTTGCTATATCGCATTTAGATTTTTTCGAGTTCACTGCTCTTGCGTAGTGCTGCAAATTATGCCTAAATTTTCTGAACACTCTATTACACAACCTGCTCATTGCAGCCTCAACCTTTTCCTGCCTTTACTCACGAATTTTTGAACTACCTTGCTCATGCACGTTTTTGATATCGTTCTGGAAGGCGCTAAAATGATTTTGGTCGCAGGAAAGTTGCGAAAAGTAGGATTCAAGTTTCTATTGCAAACACCCTTAACACTACACTACACTGCACTAAAATGGTGCATACAAGGATCGAACCCCAGCTATCATTGTATCCTAAAGCGTTCTTATTTTCACAACTATAACGAATGTCTTTCAGTACAGTTATTTGAACACGAATGATTGTGCCAAACACTCATAAATCGTAGTAGAATTTCTTATCCGTCGGTAGAAAGCAAATTATTACAAAATAATAGTCGTAGACCACATTATACCACAGCCAAACTTTCAGTATGTTTTGTTACTTACCTAATCTACACAAAGTTATCCTGGAAGTTTTTTGATCAACTACTTGCATTATTTCCCAGTTCGTAAGCACATTTTTTCCCTCTAACGTATGATTTTTGGGTGAAGTCTATTGGCATCTTTTTAGGCCGCATGCATTAACATCCCCGCCGGGGAGGTGATCGCAGCTTAAAAGAAAACTTCTGAAGCTGCAGATATCTAGATTTCCTATCATTAAGTGTTCCCACCAACCTTCACTATGAACATATTAAAAAGAAGCGAGAAGCTTTACAAGCCGCATTTTTCAGCCTTTTGTATGATGAGCTCCGGCTGTCAACCGTCTTTTCTTTGAAGTCATTTTTTTCCTTTAAACTTAATGAAAACATTTCAAAGTTGTATTGATTGTCTAGCCCAAGAGCACTAAGCATGTTGCTGATAAGAACAAATGAGCTTTCAGAATATCAATTTTTCGGCAAACTCTAAGTTTTGACTTGTGGTTCATCGCAGATTTTGTAATTTTAAAACATCATTTGTTCATATCAGCAACATGCTTATCGTTAGCACTGTTGGGTTAGTTGGGTTAGATAAGCAATACAACTTGGAATGTTTCTATTAACTTTGAAAAAAGAAGAATAACTCCAAAGAAAAGACGATCGGCCGCCGGGGATCATCAGAGAATCTTATAAAAAGCTGGAAAATATGGCTTGTATAGTTTCTCGCTTCTGTTCAATATGTTCGTTGTGAAGGATGGTGGATATATTTATTGATGGGTGGATAGCGCTATATCCAGATGTCCAAGTATCAGAATATAAAGTTTTCTTTTAAGCTGCAACCCCCTCCCCGGCGGGGATGTTTTAATGCATGCGAGCAAAGGCGATACGACATTCATTGCTGTAAGTTACCGCAAAGGTGTGAAAATGAGAGGCTGCAAGGTGGGAGGGAGTGAAGGATAAAAGAGAGGGTCGTACGATGGGTCCCTCCAGGAAGGAAGGGGGTCAAAATAGGACCTAGGATTGCATCAACACGCTTGACACTGGTTATAAGCAAAAGGAGCCATCCGCTGTATGAGTTGTTGCTTGGAACAAATCGTTGGCTCATTCTGCTCATTAAGAACGAGACTGAATTTAGAGGCAAGTCGAGATTTGGTGCCCTCACAAAGTCGAGCGAGTTGCTGTAAGCAATGCTGCTGGGAACAACCGCCAGCGGCTAAGGAATCAGAACCTCGAAATGCGCCAACTTTTCACATAATGGGGTTATTTGACATGCCAAACACGATATCATATTTACTTGTTAAATCAACTAGTTCTCACTGACGTCAGAATCTGGCCAAGCAGCAGCTGCGTAGCTTATATCATAACCTATATCGTGGCAAAATTTGAGTGCGTCATGCTGAAAGGAAAGAAATAAGTTGCAAAACTTGGATGCCAACCTAATAGTTAATAGTATTTTGCTGCATTCTCCGTGGAACGGTCATAGAACTGAGATATCGCCGGGAGCAGACGGCCATGCGATTTATGGGCAAGCGGGCACCAGAAAAATAGTTCGCTGATTTCTTGCGTTTCGCTTGCAATTTAGAAGAATGCTGGCGAAATTTCAAACGTATGCTCAAAGAACAATTGCGGCTTTTTCATAGATTAGTTGCGGCGCAGTGGCAGCATTCTCGCGGACTTTCCACGGGAAAATCAAATTGAGGACAGCACGGTCCTTTGTGGAGGACCGTACAGCCCATAGGTACCTTCCGCTAGGAGAGTTACTTGAAACAAGGGTGATTGAACCATCGATGCCACCTCTGTCATGTAGAGTATTATCTTTGCTCGACGTATGCCCGAGACTGCTTGAATAGAGTTCGAGCGCCTGTTGAAAGTTCGGTCAGCGCTCGCTGAAAGAGATTAATTGACAAGTGCTTGCAGAAAATGTTGTATTGCTGCCCGCTGGCAGAACACGGAAGTTCCGCTCGCTGAAGGTTTTGCCACGCCCCAAAATTTTGCCGACCGCTTGCAGAAAAGCGCGAATTTTTCGGACCGCCTCCGGCGACTATCCGAGTTTGTGTTTTATCAATGTACGTGATTAGAATTTGCGACTCTATTGCTTATTGTTAAGCGAAGTTTCGCACAGTTATTCGCTTCTTCTTTTAGGTCAGCTCAGAGAAACGGCGAAGATAGAACATTTTTGTTTGTAGTCTGGTAAGCGCAGTGGGTAGAAAATTTTCGATTTAGTAGATTTCATGTTACAAAATTTTTCCTGCGTCGCTATTTCAAGATTAGGGGTCAAAGAAACGAGCGCGACAAATGAAAATACGAAACATCGCTCAGCAACAAGAAAATTGTATATCAAGTAAGAACACTGTTGGTGTATAAGGATTAGCTTGAAAGGATGAGAAAACAAAAAAAAACATGCGTGAGTTTGAATTGAGAGCTGGAGGTGCTGCGCTCTACAGAAACAATTATGCCCCACTTCAATTTCGAGTGCCTAGTGGAATGAGGGCGATTGTAGGCACTTACAACTCAATTCTCTCAACGTTCCTCTCCCTCATTTTTTTAGCATGGAAATAAAAAGTGTAAGAACATTAATGCACGGCTATAACTTTTGCGGCCACAAATCAACAGAAATAAGCGGCAGCAGAAGGCAAAACGGCACTGGCCACTTTAATCTCATAGGTAGAATCAAATTTTTTTTGCATTGGTACACGGTAAAGGTGGGTGACTAAACAAATGATGTCAACTATACTTCGATGGCGAGTCTCCACTTTGTGTGTGGGGTCCAACGCAAAAGATATTTGACTCTGTCTCTCTCTCTCTCTTCAGACATAGTCGATCTTATTTTGTCCAGGGAGCTCACTTTCCATTTAAAAAATTCAAATGCAGGGAATTTCCAGACTGGTCCATGCGTTTTGCAAAAAACATTTGCCCTTCCCGAGTCGTTTAGGAACCCAATAGATTTTCTGGGGCGGCATTTATCAGTTTGTATATAGAAAGGGGCGCCTGTACAGGTAACAGCCTGTACAGGCGGAGGCACTGGCGCGCGATACTTGAAGCCTCTGTTGGTGATCGGGCTACTGTCTAACTACTGGAGAATATGGTGATGGATGTGGTCCGATTTGGCAAGTTTGGTCAAGTCGGACACGGCAGTCCCGCAGCAGAGAACGAGCTCGACAGGTCGATTTCCGCTGCCCGGTTGCCATGCCCTTCATGGCCAAACCTGTCAGATCGGACCACATCTATAATAGTTTGATGAATCGCGGGATAGGTGCTTCCGCCTCCGCCTGTCCACTATAAATCCGCGCCATCAGACTGCCTTTCAAGAAAATATATTCGCCGAAATTAGAAGAATTTTTCATATCTAAACACTCATAACTCCTCTCAGAGAGTCATTTGGCAGATAAAAACGAACTGAAATCAGCGTTTTAAATGAGTCTCACGATATACAGCTCGTTTGGAAGGGCTAGGTCAAGTTCTGACCATTTCCTCGCCAGAGCTTTTGGCCAACATACTGGCTTTTTGTAAAGGCCCAACTCTCTTCTGATAAGTTCCCCTTCAATCATCCTCCACGTTCATGGAACGTCCTTCATAACGTCCAAAATACACGCGAAAAGTCAACCCCAAAACGAGAGTGCCTTCCAGTTACTTTAGCATTTTCACAAAGGGTGGCCTCCATGGACTGAGCCTTTTCTCAGTTTGTTCTCCTATCTTTTTCTTTATTTAGTTACCGTAAGCATTGCTTTTGAAACAGCGCATTCTTATAGTGTCAAAAACAACCACTCAGTCGAGCACAAGCTTTAAAGACAGGTTACTGCACGATGAAGGTGCTTCATCGTGTCTTGCAAAAAGGCGCGTGGTTTAGAAGCAAAGCAAACTCAACAAATTGCTTGTTTACAGCGTAGAGAAAGTATTTAATACGAATTTTGAACTCTATGCATAGAATATTTTTGCGGAAGAGTTGAAAGTCTGATAATTTATGTGAGATAGTTCCTTTTCCAATTATTCCATCTTCAAACGGCCACCATACAATCTGGGATCGAATGAAGCTCTATTGTGGACGGATTAGCCGGTTAGGAATTGTCCTTGAACATGAAGACAATTTTGTATCTTTGCCATTTCTTTGTTTTCTGCCTAAATTCCCCACAAATCGCTTTGTCTAAATAATGCCCCAATGCAAAATTGTGCATGCGTAGCATTCAGCTTCATTTTGATTTTCTTTTCCTATCTCACGTTTTTCTTTCCAGACTAGTGATCCTTTCTGTTTTCATTTTTCCTTTGAATCGAGAGGTTTTCGATAAAAATCAAAGGATATTTCGTAAAATTTTCGGAAGAATAGAAACCGATTCGCACCAGAATCTGATTACTCCATAGTCAAAGCCTGTCATGCAATTTGCCGTTAGGCACTCGTTCCCTTAACCAACTCTTCTTTCTTCAATCTCCGCTAATTCACCTCTATTCCACTCCCTACTCCTCGTGTTTTCTTCTACCCCCCCCCCCCTCCTGCGTCTGATGACAGTGATGCATAGCGTAGAAAGAACTTGAAAAGAGGGATAGAAGTGGAAATACAGGCCTAATGAGCGCCGAACGTGGCTAACTTTGGAACATCGTCTGCGTATGCGCACTTCGCTACCGGAGTGATTGCACCGCCAATGAAAATTCTGTGAGGGAACATTGTCATAATAAATGTGACGGATGTATCCGTTGTGTTTTTCAGCAATGATTTCTACACTCCCAAGCGCCAAATGGCGAAAAAAAGTCTGGCGCTTTCTGGCGTTTCTCGGCGCTTCTATTTATAATTATATAATATTTTACGCTATAATATTGTGCACTCGAGGTGCACTTAAGGAAAAAAAAGGTGCAAGGGAATGGTCAGAAGTTAAAGTGGCCAGCCCGAACAATCTGGACAACATTCGATGCAGCATAGAAGGCTGATTTCAAATTTGTCTTCCTTATCTTCAGAGCGCCTTTGTAGGCAATGTTATGAGAAGGAAAACAGATTTAGAGTCAGAGTTTCATGCTGCTGCATGTTTGTCCAATACTTACCAGCTAATTACATACCACCTCGTCACGCCGTAAATTTGAAAAATAGATAGTGTTGTGTGAGATGCATTATGAGCTAGAACTTTGCATATTTGAGGAAAGCGTGGTCACACTAACTTTGTCAAAGCTTTTTTTGGAAAATTGCACGTTCCTAAGCCCAAATAACGAGCATGAATTTCACGATGCCGTCCTATATTGCAAGGCACAAGCAGATTTTCCAAAGCTATCTGGTTACCCTCGGGTGCACTTACTTCAAGCATCTCTTTCAAGCGGTATGTTTTGGCAGGTAGTATTCCTGTTCGATGTGGCTAAACCATGCGTAAGATCAGTTTTCAGCTACTTGCGCCCCCACCCTCCCCGTGCTTGCGCTGGTGTAGCAGAATTGACAAAAAGGCAAGACCAAAGAAATTAGTAACCCGAAAAAAAAAGCACAGGATGGTAAATTCTTCGAGTACTATTGACCGATTATCTCAAAGCGATTGTTGTTATGATTATTATAACGTATACATAAAATTTTGAATATGCAGGGTCGCTAGGACAGTAGAAAAAGAAGAAGAAAGCAGACTGAGGAGTAGTAGCGAACTTCAAACTTGAAGTTCGCACAGCTGGATACGGTGAACTACAGCGGAGTAACGATTTACAAATTGAAGAAAAAGCCACAAAAGATATGCAGAACAACAAAGGCACTGGGAACTTGCGATTTTTGGAAAGAATAGTAGCAGCGAAGTAATACTGCTAAAAACGAAAAAAATTGAAAACAAAAAACCGTGTTAACCAATAAGAAAAGTTCCTGTACTCATCCATAAGAATCCAGAAGCAAAAGAAATTTGAGTGTAGGACAATTACAATTCACAACTCGTTTGAAAAAATCCATTTTTGACATAGTTTTTTGAGTGACTTGCTTTGGCTATTAGCAGTTTTGGAGGCAACATGCGATAAAAGAGAAGACTCAGAAGTCTTGCATAAAACATATCCTTGTCTATGGTAATGGAGATCAAACATTACAAGTCTACAGCTTAGTGGCCCAAATGTTAAAATGCTGGTGTGTTGATTATTCTCCTTGCGCAACATTCAGGGACGGAAAGAAAATTAGCCACGCTTCTCTTGACAGCTTAGCGACTTCATTCTCAACTTATGACATTTCTCTGTAATCAGAAAATGCATTGTAGGGGTTCCTGAAATTGAGAAATTAGCATACTTGTAAGAATTTTGAAGTTTTCAGCTTTCATGAAGCTTTTTTCAAAAGTTGGATTCCTTACCCAAGTTCAATAATGGTAAAAATTACTTAGGCCTTATAAAGTCTAACCAAATGGCTTGGCTTTTTGGTTGAACTACTCGGAAAATAAATAGTTTGGAGTAAGCTTACTGCGTAGTTGATATGATCAGCAGAGTTTGGAGAATCTATCAAAGCCCTCAGGTTTTCAGCTAATAGACTCGCCATTAGTTCGAGTTAAGGCGTACTTCATAGGGGTAGAGGATGTATTCTCAGATGTCAATAAGAGCATTTCCAGGTTACAGAATACTTCCAGATATTTGACCTCAATGAAATATTGAACTCAACCATTGCATATCGCAATGTCTTCCATCCAAAAAGAATGCAATAACTAAGTAGTTAAATTTTTAAATTAGGTAACTTCTTCCAGAGAATCGTTCAGCAGACAAGGGATGCGGATTCCGGTGTTGTACATTTCTTTGAAAAATTGCTGGTGCGACTTGATAATCTTCCTCTACCACGTGCAGAAAATCAGGTCCTAGTTTGAAAATTCTCGAAAATTCGTGAAATGCGTATGCATGCATGCATGAGGCTGCGTTCATACTGATCCGGAAGTTCGTGAACAGTTTCAGCACAACGTTCAAACTGAGCACTGTGCTGAAACTATTTCCGGACTTCGGTATCAGTATGAACGCAGCCTAAGCAACAACTTGAAATCTGGCAAATAGACTGTTTTTTGAGAGCCACTTCCAGCTTGATACAATAAGAAAACTAGTCAGCATAGAATTTTTGAAAAAACGTACTTATATATGTTATGCTCACTTTTTGAAAGTTGTTGAAAAGTTGTTTATTTTTTACTGCTGCCACATTTGACTCAACAATTATGTTTTCTTTGGAGAAAAAGCATTTCAGAATTTGAGGTTACCTGAAATCTTGGAATGATTAGAGGAATCTGACAGAAACAACTAAGGTCATCCTGGAAAATATTGAAGAAACAAAGGAGAAACAAATCAATATTAGAAAAGAAACAAAGAAGGATTCCGTGATAATGTACGGATTTAAGAGTTTTTGGGCTTTATAGCCTTTCCGATTTAATTTAGAGATGTAAAAAAAGTTGCATTGTTTGGCACAGAAACGAACTCCTAGAGTTGGAATATTGTGATAGATTTATGATAGAAACTTTCCAAAGGTACTGGGCAGTTTTAATCTCAGATTGGTAGGGTTCACGCGTTTACAGTCACGTCATCTAGAAATGAAAAATTGAAGGCTTTCAGGAAGTTATGAACTCACTCACTTGATATAGAAGTATTGAATAATTGTTATATATTAGGCCGGTCCGAAAGTTCGTGCCGTTTTTAAGCCCCATGCTCAAACCCAGAATAAAGATAGAAAAAAGCTGTAAGCACTATCCGATGGAGGATTTTTTCTTCTCTCTAACGGTTATGTTACTGTTCAGATTCCTTCAATGTCCGCTCAACAATCTACAGTGATCTCCAACCCGTGATTTTTACCCATCTTGAGCTTGGCTATTTTTTAAAGTTTCGGTCTTTAACTTTTGGACTAATTTCGATCACAATTGAATGGAACAAACAAAATGCAGTACAATGAACTATTTTGGATTCATCAACTAACTTTTCAGTATTTCTCAAAATAATTTTTCCAAAAGCCCTTAATTTTGCGAAGTGGTGAATTACATAATCGCTTCAAACACTGACAAATCTTCGGAATTTGAGGCGTTTGAAAATAATTTATTACTCAACGCTAGTTTTATAAGCAACTGAGGGTTTAGCGGTTCAAAATATTGGAGTCCGAACTTCCTGAGTACAGCTTAGGAAGAGTCTGGAAACAAGAATCATAATGATTTTGTCCTCATATTTATACAAATCAGGAAGAAAAAAGTCCATTAGCAAAAGGTGGAAAAGCTGCATCCAGTAACACCCTGATTGCTCGTCATTTATTATTCTGTGAGAATTGAAATGCCCAAATGTAAAATTTAATAGCATCAGAAAAATGTTTTCAAAAATCTTGAGGAGCCGGCTAGAAATGCCGAAAAATGTATTGTATTGCATTTTGTTAGTTCTATTCATCGGTTATCAAAGCTAGTTCAAATGTTGAAAATGAAAATTTAAAAAAATATTTTCAAAAAACAGCCAAAGTCAAGATGAATGAAAATCATGGTTTGGAATGTTGGAGCTCCCTGACGATTATTGAGCAGACTTCAAGAGAATTTGAACAAAAACATAACCGCTAAAAAGAGGAAGAAATTTTGCATCGGATAGTGCCTACAGCTTTTGTATATCTTCATATTAGGTGGTTTGAGCATGGGTCTGAAAAACGGCACGGACTTTCGACCGAACTAATATTTATCAAATCTAATCAGCTTGAGAACAGGCATTAGCATGAGAAATTCCTGCTGAGAAATCCAGGCGTAAGAGATGCAGAAAAATGCTGTTCTACTCTCGTTTCAGAAAAAAATGGTTACTGTTTGCAAATTGTGTGCAATAACGAGTTAATTGCGAACGTTGAATCTCTTAAGCTGTATACAAATTTTGCATAAACCATTCAGACGCTAGGTTCTGTTATTTTATGAGTTGACCTATTCTGCTTCTGTTTCTTGCCTCATTATCTTATATATAAAGATGAATGTCTGTTTGTCTGTATGTATGTATGTCTGTCTGTCTGTAAGGTTCCGAATAGAAAATTCCATTTCTGAACCGATTCGGACAAACTTCGCACACATACACTTCGGGGCGGGGTAAGTGTCGTGGGCTAACTTTTCGTAATCGATCGGTATCGATTTTATCGATTTTTATCGATTTTTTTGTAGAGTCCATCTAGGGGCTGGGAGTTGGCACGGAGGGGTAAATGAGCATGGCGATTCCGAATATTATATTAGTTTTCAGAATTATCCATTACTTTTATCGATTTTATCAATTTTTTTGCAAAGTTCGAGTTACGGGGCTGGGATTTGGCACGGGGGGGGGGGGTAATCGAGCATGCTGATTACGATACAATATTAGTTTTTGAAATCGTCTATTACTTTTATCAATTTTATCGATTTTTCAAAATTTGAGAAGGGCTGGGAGTTGGCACAGAGGGTAAGTGGGCATGCTGATTTCGAAAACAATACAGGGAACGGGAAATGAAATTTAGGAGTGGTCACAGGGAAAGGCTGTACAGAGATAGGGATGGGACCTTTATTACAGTGTTTTTGACAGGGCCAGGCGGAGCCGGATAAGCCAGCTAGTTTACTACAGATCGTTTACGACATTTATTCCAGCTTGGCATTTCAGCAATGTACTCCGCAAAAATGAGTCACAAAGTGATATGTGGTTGTAGTGCTATTTTCGCTTACCTGTTCGTTTCGTTGTTCTTCCGCATGTATCCCACAACCCTCGCATCAGTGGAGAATTTCGCAGTGAGTAAACATCTGATCCCTTTCCATTTAGCAAAGTTAATAAAGATAGAAGTTCAAAATTACCATCTTAAACTTTTCAGGATGGCGTCAATCACAACGATTGTGCATGCCGGCATGAGAATGTGGTTTACGACTTCTGCTATCGCCTTCCCACAAACTTAAGCATCAAAGGTCGACGCTTTGATTGCAAATACATTGCACTTCTTCAAAACCTAAGTAAGCCATTGTACCGATACTGATGTAGTTACCTGAATGCTCGCGCGTTTTTTGGGCAATCCACAAATTTGAAGAGCAAAGTAGGCGGACGCTTCAAATAGTACCCGATGCAGAGTTTCTTTTCTTTCTACTGGCTGTGCTTTCCATTATCCTTTTATTAGGCACTCGCAGGTACTTAACACCATGTTCAGCCAATTTTTCCAAAATCTTCATTCCAAACTTTTAGGTTCTTTTATACGACTAAAAAATGAGAAATGAGAAAAAATGAGAAATCTTTTGCACGTTGATACTTTTTTCGCAGCTAACTTTTGATGTTTCTACAATTTGTTTGGAGCGATCGAACTTTAGATTCGGTCTATGTAGACCATCAAAAAACAAGTGACTTGCATAATCATTAGAACGATGTTCTTTTCTCTCTGTATGCTGCTTTTCTTCACAATCCCTGCAGACTCTCCACAAAATATCGCCGAGTTTTATGGAGTGCATGCTGTCTTGCTGAAAATTCAAAAATATTTACCTTCTAGAGCGGCAACCGCTTACCTCACCTTCCCGGAACTCAGAGTAAGAAATATGAATTGGTACGTATAAATTTTGAAGTTTTATAGGTAATCGATGGACTTTTGCATCATAATTATTCAGATGCAAATATTTAACAAATCATCTTAAATCAATAAATAAACATTTTGGTTCTCAAGTTTTACCTGGAAAAGATATTGAATTACACCGGCGTTTGAATAAGAGAAGCAGACTGCACAATAAGTTTAGAAGTGGTTTCAAAACTCTTTTTGGAGATTTCCTCGGGAGAACACTTTGGTATGAAGAAACGTCAAGAAAGGCTGAGTGTTCAAACTTGTAGTTGAGCAGCTTCGACATCAAAGCTACTTGCAATGAGCTCAATTTTTGACTGCTGAAGTTCTGCAACATTGGCCCGTAGTAAACCCTTCTTTAGCGCAATGCAGCCGGGGGTGGGTCTACGTAACGCCTTAGTCCGGCGTTTAGTGAGCTATAGATCAGTACGCGGATTGCTTTCTAGGCCTAAAGATCTTGTGCGTTCTTGAAAAGGTTAGATTTGAGCACGATTAATCAAATGACTAAATGATTAGGATTCAACGCAGGAGCCCACGATCGAGGCCGGTTAGTAGTGAACTTTAGGGCACCGCCGGGCAATTTCTGATAGCGGCTGCCATAAAAAAAGATGAACCGCTACCAAAAATTTCAAGTAGCAAAAAGAGATAAACTTATTTCACGATATTTCAGCATGTATACCGGTAAAGAAGCACTGAATAGAAAGATAAACCACTCTTTCCATCAATAGCAGAATTTGTGAAAATCAAGCACTCTGCACGGAAACGCGAAATTTTTCTCCTATTTTCTTGCAGTTTTTGAATAGAGGAGAATGTGTGCCCCTGCAGAAGCGACAACGCTTATGCGTCCACAATTTCATTTCGAGTTTCCGCGAGTGTTTTCAGGCGTTTTTTTGCTTATTGCTTTCTAAGTGGCGTTGTCGATAAAGGAGAAAAGGTAAGTTAGAGAATAGCCCCTATTTTATGAGTAGCTTTACGCTTATTTCCAAGTATCCACTTAGAAGCTACGTCGCGGGGCTTTCACTTTTCACCTTTGAGTTATTGTCTTCATCACACAACTTCTCGATTAAATGCTATTTTTTTTTAGGTAGAAATCAAGGTTGCTGCAGCGCACTTATTAACATTCAAATAAATGCTTTACGAGAAGAAAGAGGCAAGAGGAGACGAAAGAGAAGGAAATGACAGATTCTACACGAAACTGCAACGTGCTTCCAGGTGTATATACCTGACACGAAGCGATGATACAACCACTAAAAAACGAAAACTAATTTCTAACTTACCTTTTCCTCTTCACCAATCACGACCTAATCAAAAAGCAAGGAATAGACGAAGAAAGCGCTAGAAAAACACTCCCTCGTAAACTTGCTATGCTTGTTGACGCACAAGCGCTGTCGCGCCTAGGGACACTATATTAAGCAAAAAATCTACTCGATATACTCTCTTGTCGCTCCATATATCAGGCTGTTTCCTCGATGAGTGATTGGAAAACCGTTCACAGTTCTTTCAAAAAAGGCCGCAGTAGGTAGAGTATGGTTTTTCAGACCAGCGCTTAGAACCAGAGGTACGATAGTGGGAGCCGATTCTCCCCCTACCTTCACTTTTGAGCTGGTACAGGGTGACCATCTTCACTTTTGGAATAGAAAATTTTTCGCTGGACGATAAAGAAAGAAAATAAGCAAAACAAACGCAAAAAAATAAAAGCATATACTTATGTATACGGCGGCATATATATTTAAAATAAACGTGTTCAGTAAATGGTGTATTTGGAAGTAAAACTTAGCGAAAATGTACGGATCTTATTATGCAAATTTTGTCATAACATACTGCGAAGAAAGTAGATCGATCCAGGCAGTAACGGCCGAGAACCAGAATTTCGAATAATTAAATGGTGAAAAATCATGCAAAATTTCCACTGTTATAAATCTGTTGTTTGAAAATGTCAGCAGTTGCGATCTCATAGGTTTTAGAGAGTAAATGGGTCTCTATCAGCTAGTGAAAAAATCGAGTGGATTTGAAAGATAGTCATTGAAAACCAGATTTCTAAAGATTTACGCCATTTTTGCGTGTTTTTTGACAGACAGTTAAACTCATATAAATCTTGAATGTGAAAGTGTGTGATGTTGCGACTTCATAGGCTTAATAGATTAAGGTTTGCCTTATCAGGATATATTTTAGCCGTACCGACTCACTGAAACAGTGCCGAGATCCAGAGTCTTGAAAAAAGCAGGTAAAAAAGCGCTTTTTGAATTTCAACAGCTCATAACTTCTTCAGAACTGCATGAATCATGTTGCGACTAAACCCCCACATATTATAAATCATCTGAAAGCTCTTGATGACAGTTCTGAAGAAGTTATGAGCTGTTGAAATTCAAAAAGCGCTTTTTTACCTGCTCTTTCAAGACTCTGGGGCCGGTAGTAATCCCCCCGACCTGGCGGCAGGTCTTGTTGGCAGGTCGCTGGCACCTTTTCCGTGAGGTGGCCAGAAACTAAAACCCCAAATTTAGGCCGTCCCAGGCCTTTTTCCAAAAAATTTCTAGACGAAGATGCCGCCTCGACTCTGTAGAAAGCTCTATAGAAATCTACGATTCTAGAAATCCTCCTGTAGGAAAATATTTGGAAGCGCAGACGGAGCTGCCGGCAACTTCGCGATGTCAGTTGCCGGTAACCTGCCGGCAGCTTGTCGAAATCCGCGAGATGGCAGCTGCCGGCAGGTCAGAGAGCACGGAAAATAGCGTGCTCTTTTGAGAGAGGGAGCTGCCGGCATCTCGACGTGCCCCTACCACGTCGAGGTGGTGGCACCTTTGCCGACTGCGTCTGCGAGTCTGCGATGCGGCGATATCACACAATTTACGTCAGGCGAAAAAATCAAAAAACTCTGCTTTTTTCAAAAAACTACCATTTTCCTCATTATATGAGTTCTTCTTTTTTAAAACGACGATTTTCTTACAGAGAAAAAATCTAGTCATGCCTTAGAACCATAAAGAACACCATCTTTTTAGGCAATCCCTTCTAAATCTCGTTTGCACCGATTTCGCCCCTCTCTTGCTCATATCAATCAGCTGTTCTTTCAGGTCAAAGTCTCTCATGCAATGTATTGATCCCTCTTACAGGCGGCCACTTACCGGTGCATTCCTCCTATAGCTGGTGCAATCAGTAATGGTTGTCCCAATGGTCGAATGGTTAACGGGTCGGCATTTAAAGTTAACGTACTTAGGTTCGGCCGCGCGCGAGGTAGCAGTTTTGTGGCTGTGTGCGTCATGGAAATTTGATGTGCGAAATGATTGCGCGCTAAGGTTACAGAACATATTAAAACCTACAATCACTCCACGAGCTGCCGCCGATGATGGCAACTTCCCCGCGATGTGTGCCTACCTGCCGGCATCTTTGATGCCACCAGGTACGGTAGATTACTACGGGCCTGGATCTCGGCACTTTTTCAGTGAATCGGTACGGCTAAGATATATCCTGATAAGGCAAACCTTACCCTTATAAAACCTATGAAGTCGCAACATCACACACTTTCACATTCAAGATTTATATGAGTTTAGCTGTCAGCTGTCAAAAAACACGCAAAATTGGCGTAAATTTTTAGAATTCTGGTTTCAGAGACTATCTCTCAAATCGACTCGATTCCTTCACTATCTGATAAAGCACCATTTACTTTTTAAAACCTATAAAGTTGCAACTGCTGACATCTTCATAAAACAGATTTATAACAGTGGAAATTTCGCATGATTTTTCACTATTTAAATATTCAAAATTTTGGTTCTAGGCCGTTAATGCCTAGATCGACCTAATTCCTTCGCAGTATGTTATGACAAAATTTACTTAATAAAATCCGTACAGTCCAACAAACCTTTACTTCCAAATACACCATTTACTAAACACGTCTATTTAAATTTTTATAGATAAAATTTATAAATATTTTTGATATTCATCGTATCTGTGGCCCTAAAGAAGGCCGTTGGGTCACAGTTTGACCTAGAAAGATAGCTCTGTTCGTCCGTTCTACCCCCGACACTACCACCTTCACTTCTGGCCGGCCAGTGGTAGCTGGAACCACCTTCACTTTTGGTGTGCCCGGCTCCTTCCATCGCACCTCTGCTTAGAACCTGCCGTACAACATACATTGTTCCTCAAAACTCCAGTGCGATGTAATGCTCTTCACTCAAAAATTCATTTATAGAAAGATTATAAGCTCGCCTTTTCAGGATAACAAGCGCTGTATTCAAAGATTTGCATCAAAGAAGATACTTATCTGCAAAAAACGTCTTTACTTCCAAGTTCTACTTGTTGAAATTTGAAAATCTAAGTGAACGAGTCTGCTATTATTAAATTAAAAATAAAGGTCTTTTAGAGCTTCTATCAAACCAAAGCACCGTCGACTTTCAAAACCATTACATGCCTGCCCCCAGGTTCGTGACGGCAATGTCAGAAAATCACTACAAAGAAGGTCTCACATTGGTGAGTCTGCTCAAAGTATTTTTGCTTGTTCGTATACAGTGACGCCATGAAGTTGCGCACAAGCTGCCTTTCTCTTTTCGTCGTTCATCTCGGATGAAAAAAGATGAAAAAATTATTGAAATGCATAAGATGATAGAGCTTTCAGGAGCTACAACTGACACAATGCGCTCTCTGGAAAACGTAATTTCTGAAAAAATCAAAAATCTTTTTTTAAAAAGTCCGAAAATGGCCGTGTCATAATGTTGTGGACAATAATTCTTTAGACGCGGAAAATCTCTTTTGGGTCTTTTTTGGAGTAAAAACAAGTTTTCCACATGTAGACATGCAATATTGTAGAGCTCATCGAGGACAATAATCAGGTAGTGGTAACTTCCAAAAAAAAAACAAGTTTGAATTTTATTTTTGTCTTCAAAAACTAACTTCTATTTATCTTTTTCAAGCCAATTGTCCATATGGAAACTCATTAAAGAGATTCCAACAAAGCTGTTTGAATAAATTGGATGCTTTTTGCTTTTGCATCGAGCTTGTGCTGATGAGTTCCTTTGCTAGAAATGGCTATTGACAGTGCGCGAAAATGAACCCACCTGCATCTCAGCACTGATTTGCACCGCTTTGCATTCTTGTAGCTCGGCCGGCAGTCACTCTACGAGCCTATATGCAAGCTATTCAAAAGAGCATGACCGCCCAGACACGGTGGTATGCAAAAAAGTCGAGTTTGAGAAATCTAAGAGATCTTATAGCGTGAAAAAAAACCCAGCTTTAGAGCTAATTGGAGTGCAGGCTCTTATCAACACAGAGCAATCATAGAGCTTCGAAATGGATTTATAACAAAAAATTGACAGTTTTGAACTCCCAAGATGGACTAGCGAAAAGAGCTCTGTTCAACTTTAGCTGGAAAGTTAGTAGTTTCCAAGTCTCCTCTCTTCTTAACCTCGGCATTGTTAGTTAGTATGTTGTGAGTAGAAAAAGAAGGAAAAAAAAGAAAAAAAAGAAGCACTCTCGCTTTGTCAAAAATTTAGCTGGAAAATTTTTAGCCTACCACTAAAACTGCACTCTTTCACCACATCCGTAAGATCTCCAGAATATCAAACTCATTTCCATAACATAGTGTCGAGGAGGTCACGCTCTTTTAATTGAGCCTACATATTGACTCGTAGACATATTGACTCGTAGAGTGACTGCCGCCAAGCTACAAGCCTACAAAGCGGTGCAAGTCAGTGGGATGCAGGTGGTTCAAGTGCACGCACTGTCGACAGCCATTTTCGGAATAGAAACACACCAGCACACGTCCGATGCATAGAAGATGGCAATCCAATTTATTCGAACAGTTTTGTTGGGATGTCTTGAATAGGCTTCCATGTGAAGCAATTTGGCTTGAGAAAGGTAATTAAAAGTTTTTTTTAAAAGCAAAATAAAAATCGAGCTTCGGTTTTTTTGGGAGGAACCACTACCTGATTATTGTCCTCGATGAGCTCTATAATATAGTATGTTTTAGAGAAATTTCTGTTTTTGCTCCAAACAAAGACCTAAAGAAAAATTATCGCGTTCGAAGAATTGTTTTTCGGAACATTGTGATATGCCCTGGGTGGGACTTCTTCCAAAAAAAAAGCTTTTCATTTTTATCTAGAATTCATTTTTTTCCAGACAACGTAATGTGTGTTGTAATTCTTGAAAAGGTCTATTATTAAATAATCCGATCATTTTTTCATAATTTATTTTCATAAAGGAACGATGAAAAAAGAAGAACGACTTGTCCGAAACTACGGCGGACTGTATGTCAAAGAGCGTTGTTCGTTGGATACAACTCCTTTTCGGCCAAACCGAATACCACTTGCACACATTATGGATAAAACAGTTTGAGTCTCAACTGATTAAGATGTGGTTGCTGATGCTTGGACTATGCGAAGTGCGTGCTAATACACTTTTCGTTACGTTTTCTGAACATTTTCAGGCAATATAGACAGGCTCTTTGTTGCTAGCACAATTTTAAAAAAACAGTGCGAGAATACAATTCAGCCGCAAGCTGAATGAGTTCAACTGAGTGGAACGAGCAAACTCAAAATAGATCGCGCAATTTTTGATGGCTTCTGCTTTTTACAAGAATAATCAAAGATTTTACGAAAAAGAGCTACAATAAATTCAAAGTCTGCGACGTACAACGTGGCGAGATGAGGTGCTAAATTGTTTGCCTTTAGTCATTCGCAAAACCACACAAAACAATTAACAATGGATTTCATTACAATCAATAATCTTGCAACATAATGACGCAACGACATCTTCAGTTAGTAGCACATAAGCAAACATTTATATTCTTGTGCTAAAAACATTTCTTGACTCAAGAGCATAGCAAATGAAATGTAGAGTGTTTTGTGCTTATAGATATCATATTACCTATCATATGTAATATCGCGTTACTATCACCGAAGGACGGCACTATTTGTAAAACACGAGAGTCTTTCAAAACAGTGTAATCCTCTTACATATCGGGAGAGCTTTGGAAGAAGCAAGCAAGCTCGTGAAATCCTGCAAAAAGCATACAACTGCTTTCTTAGCATGGTGCTAGCGGTGATGATGCTCACGAGGAAAACACGTTTAGTCGAAGTGGCTTTTCAAATGGGATGCGTACCACATTAAAAAGCATAAAACGCTTGTTCCAATCTGCCTTCCATATCTGCGGAATATATACGAACGAGAAGTTATAAGCTTTAATGGAGCAAAGAAGATGTACAAGTAAGACAACAATTGCAATATTTTTTAGCGCTTTCACGCTTTCGCTTTTCGCAGGTATGGAAGGCAGGTATTTAGCGATTTGAGGTCCTTTCAAGCTACGCTCAGCACTCAGCCGCAGCACGCCGCGTCTTGCGGCGTGCGTCGCTGCAGTCGCAGTGAAAATATACGCTTACGGCAGCACAGCTCTGCCGGTTATGGATGCATCTCTATATTTGCTCTTGTTCGTGTTCTCCGAGAGTGTTCCTTCACAGCGAGCGAGTTTATATTTTCAAAGTGACTGCAGCGGCGCACGGCTGCTGCGTCCTGCGGCATGGCTTGGTTACTAACAGAACTGCTGAAGCATATATGCACGAGGAACAAGAATCGTGCAAAAGAGGAGAAATTAAAGAATTATGTGTTTTTTTCATGCCTGCCCGGCTAACAAGGTGCTGTGAAGTGCCAGCTAACTTCAGAAAAAATTTGGACACAATTTTCATTTACGTCAATTTTTCATGGCTTTTTGGACATCGTTTATCGCTGTCGCACTAAACCACACAAAATTTGCTGCCATATCATTTCTTGTTGATGTAATGTCAAAGCTTCATAACAAGCAATTCGCCTATCCCGAGCACAACTTTGGATTATCGTATACTCCCCGAGGTTACCTTTGACGTACAATGGTCCTTTCACAAAAGCGACGTTTGAGCAAATTTGGCTTGCCCGCTTACGATTCAATGAGTCGTCCCAGACCCGGCAAGAGGTTGCATTTGGGAATCTTGTAAACGAAGTCCCCTTTGAGATTGCGGCAATTTACTAGTAACCCTTTGTGGTTTTTGTAGAAGTATGGATTATAAATTGCGGCGAAATGTGAGTGGATAAAAGTGAAGAAAAAACAAGAAAGTTAATCATAAAACATCAGAATTCAAAAAAAGGGAGGTTTTTTCATCATTAAAGGCCATAGCAAAGCAGAGGGGATGAAATTGAGGTCAAAATGAGTGCACAAGGGTAGAATATTAATTAAAAAAGAGACTTATGTAAAACTATTGGAAAATTATGTGAGGAAGTCGATAAATTATGACATTGTTTGGTCCCGCGCAATCTTAGGGTGCCCTCAGGTTGCGCGGGAGCAACCTAAGTTAGAAAACACAACTCCTTCCCCTCACATATTTTTTGAAATAATTTTTCGTACTTTTGTTTTGACCATCGTCGCAAAGGTATGTACCAAATTTGATGGCTCAATATTGCTTATTCTCAATAAAGAAACTGATTTTTTATTTTTTGTTCATGTCTTAACGCGTTGGCTTCGTGTGCACAAAAAGTTCCTGCAATCCTGTTTGTGACCTGTTAATTTACTGTTACTGGTAAAATGAAGTTAGAACCTAAACCCGGGTTTAAAATAAGGATTGAGCTGGCCAATATTCTGTCAGAAAAAGAAAACACCCTGGAAACGTGATTCCTCTTGCATTCCCTTCAAAAAACGATATCCAGCGTGTGAAAGCGCCACTTCTGCTAAGCTCTGAGTCCCTGTCTTCTTCACCATTCTCAAAATGAAAGCGCTAAGTGCTTGGATCGTTTTTAAGTTTTAGTTATCGTTGTAACAACAGGCCAAGGTTGTTTGCGTTTTTTGTGTGTATGTAGTCTGTCTTTTCGTTATGAAATGTAAAGCGAGTTTTAAAGAATCTTTTGGTCCCAAATTCGCACAACCAGGTTCCTACGCAAGCTTTTTGCAAAGTTATATTTTCGTGCTCAACACGCAAAGTTGAAAAACACGGTTATTAAGTCAAAAAACCACAATGTATTTGCATGCAACGCCGTCAAAAAGTGGCATATGTTCTCTACTCAGTGAAGGAGGAGATTTCAGCTTAGCGACGTAGCCCTCAGACAATCTTCAAATTGCCGATTCCTAGGTAAAAGGTCTAATCGCTATGTAGTGTACGTGTTCTTCATAAGGTTTCCTCCAATCAAAACTGCCGATTTATGGCAAACATTTGAGGATGGCTTCTAGCACTTCAGTAATAATGCTCAGCACCATTCTGTTGATTTTACTTCTATTGTTGACATGCGGAAAGCAGCACTCCCATCACATTTTTGTAATGTGAGTTTGAAAAGTTTTTCCGACCGCCATTGAATGGAAACATATTTATGGTGATATTGCCAGCGCGAGCCTCTCCGAGGCAGAGGTGACGCGCTGGTGCATCAGTGTCTATTAGTCTTACGAGAAAAATGCCGAGTCGCCTGCGCTCAGTGAGAAAAATGTAAGGCCGCTTCGAGACACTAATAACATACCTGCTGTCCAAATCTGCGAAACATTTTGTTGAAGAAGTTACAAACCCTGGGTCTACGATTCACACTTGAATTGAGCACGAGTAATAATGCATTATTGATAGAATTTCTGATAGTGCAGGATAGTAGTTTTTCACTCAAGAAATCGTGTTCAAATCCCGTCGAAATCGTCGCCAAATCGCCTCCATTGCTTTTGCGTTTCTTGCGAATTTTCGTCTTTTCTTCAAAATTTGTCATGAATAGTGACTATCGTAGCTTCAGCAATGATTGCGTTTTGAAACAGATTTCTGCTGCCTGCCGATATGCATAACACTTATTTGTTTGCAGACAGGGCGAAACCTGGGAAATCAAGGGCCGTAGCTTTTCTCAGAAAATCGATGTTATCAGTGTCTCAAAAGGACTACAACAATGTACATCGCCTTGTTAAACACCAGTCTCAGTGCCCACATCTCGCCAAATCACGCTCAAAATTTGCACACGTTCTCGTTTTTAAGAACGTGCTTGTTATCACCTACATACACTAGTTCAGTATTTTAATACGCGTTCGCGTTAAAGGTTCTCAAAGCGCACTTTTCGGAAAATACATGCGATTTGAGCTTAGATTTGATATCAGCGCATTGAAGTATTCAGAAAGTGACATAATTGAAGCCGAGAAGTTTCCCGGATGCTACATTCAAATTGTTTCTGAACCTGCTGAATGTCTGGGAGCGCACATTTAAGCGCTGACGAGTATATACAACATTACTCTGCTTCCTACTATAAAAGCAACCAGCAAGCCCACAGCCGTACTGATCCTTGAGCTCAGCGCTCGTACGTCTAGACCTTTGTACAAAATTGTTAGAGAACCTAAATACGACTTATACAATTCTTTCACGACTCTGTGCAAAGCCATAACAAATTAGAACTTTTTACAGATAGCAAACATCCGCAAATTTTGGAAAACGGAGTGGATTACCGTTTATGATTTAGGCCTTGATAACAAGTCAGCAGCGAATGTGCAAGTAAGTTCGCTGTCACAGTACGCTGTCATCGCCCCCTTTATTCACGAATTTTTCTAAGAGCAAATGCTTTGTGGATTTGCGAAAGTTTCCCTTCGAGTTGTATCCTGACTACGTCGCAAAACTCAAGGAGTACAGATGGAAACCCATTTTGATAGCAGTCGGTTTGGTTTGATGAATTGTTAAAGTTGTGTACGGTTTGCACCAGATGACGTTGAAAGAATTTGGTGCTGTTTGGTACATGGATGCTTCCGTACGATGGTTCAAAGACGACCGAGATGTATTTTACAAAGAAGTTACATGTAGCAGATCGGGACTACTAGAGAGGTCTGATGCAAGGGTTATTTTGCAAGTCTGTTCATTTTTTCCGCTAGACAACAATCACTGAGCCTTGATCGACTTACAGACGAACAATGCAACTTTGCTTTTTCCACTACTTAATATGCAGTAGTAGTTAGTACTTTACTTATACCGATACTCTACTCAAATTTTAGCCCACGTTTTCTTGTCTTTGCTGAACCTAAAAACCACTAAATCGATAAGGAAGTTTTTGTTAGAAGATACCTCGGAAGTTTCCTTTACTGTGGAGGGAAAAAATCTACGCTTTATTTAGTAAGTTAAGGTTGTATTCTAAGCAAAAAGGCATGCTATTTAAAACATCTATCTAATCGAAGTTCATTTGATATTTGCTCAAATACACAACCTTTGCAACCAGCCGCTTTACTTTGTACAAGTTTAACTGATTATCAAAATTTTTCTCCTGCGTTTGAAGTTGTACCAAACCAGAAGATACGCGCAAAGCTTTTTACTTTAACGAGCATTTCAAAAATCCTTAAATATTTGAGAGTGACAAATTTCAAGATCGGTTTAATCCAAAAGCCGTAAAACATCAACGGGTATGCATTTCAAGTCTGTTTGCATTTTTTCTCCTCTTTCTCATATCCCTTTTTCTGCGCTGCATGGAACATTTGAAGAAAGATTGCCTTGATTTCCAAACAAGACCGCAAAGCTACAAGCGGTGGTCGCTGATTCATTTTTTGTGAAATTCTGTCATAGGCCTAAAAGAAAGCTCGGTTAGTTCACTTGATGTGAACGATCGTCCCAAATGAGTTTTGTAAGGTAAACTAACCCATTTCCAATCAGGTACCGCGGTGATCTTTCAGGATAGAGAGGATTGACTGCTGAATGCAGTTAAATAAGCAAAAAATGAGTTTTATTTTTTGCAGGGGCTTGCTTTTTGCTCATTTTTGAAAATCTATGCAAAATATTTTCTTCATTATTTTATATAGTTATGCTCCAAAAAATTTGATTCTTCATGAAAGTTTGAGCTAAAATATCGGAATTCGTCATCCTTCGCTGGGTCCGGATAACGGAAAATGCCCTATTTGCTCTTAATGCGGAGAGGTGCATTTTTTGAAAGTGCACAAGGTGGCGAAAAGTTGAGTAACAAAATGGTTATAAAAAAAGATTTCATCTATTATAGTCGCTGCTATCCTTCTACTCCGTGAAAATGAGCTGTCCGAGAGGCTTCGCAGAAATTGCTGCAGAACTCGAATTAACACATTCGATAGTGGGAAAACAAAGTCAAGTATCAGGTAGGTCCAAACTTAGTGCCGTATTTTGACCATTCCGCAAAGTCTCTGAGAAAAAGATGGCGGATACTGTATGGAGATTTTGATCCAAAAAACGTTTATCATCCCAGGGCTGTACCTTCGAAGTGATTCACGAGATTCAGGTAATCTACACCATTTTCAAGCCATTGTTTCTGCCTTGCCTTACTTTATCTTCAACAATCTTATCTCAGATTACTGAGATAACATCAACGACCAGTAGATAGAGCAAAGCTTTTGCAGTGTAATGCTCTATCCGTATTTTTCTCGTACCAACCTATTAAATTTTCAATGTTGTTATTGGGAAGTTGTTGTAAAAAGTTGCTCATAATAAATGAAAACAAACTTAGAAACCAGTAGAATTTCCGTAGCCTGAGCCGCAGTAAATTTCAGCCAATTCAGGTGATCTGAGCCCTAAGGTAAACTCACGGCGTTTGTCCAGTATCCAGCGAGCTATAAATTTGGATTTTGTAGACGTGATAAACATGGACGTTAGCAAGAAAGAAAAAGCTATACCTTCTATGCAGTTATAGTCAAGAAGGTGAACGCTTGCGATGACCGGGTGCCGTAATTCGAAACCGCTTAACGGAGCCATTTTTGTTGCAAATTTTTGGAGCAGCTCTACCGAAAGGAGGACGACTTCTGATATTTTAGCTCAAACTTTCATGAAGAATCAAATTTTTTGGAGCATAACTAAAGTGCGGTTCATAATTATACGAACACCCAAAATTTTGTAAGTTTTCGGACTTTTTGGGAGAAACTCAAAAAGCCGTTGGTACCACGCGATAGAACACAGCCGAAAACGATATATGATTCATAAGAATGGAAGTCGATGTCAATTGTAGGAGTGTTTTGGCGGCTAGTGCGAATCTTTAGCGGTTCATAATTATACGAACACCTCAAACAAAGGCCCATTTTTCATTCAAGAATGCAATCGTTTGAGTCCAATTTTTTTGAAGAGTTATAGTAACAAAGTCTGACATATTTGCTACACACTGAACCCAGTGCAGTTCAAAACGAGGACCGTTACTTTTTTCAGAAGGCTCTAAATGCTTCTAAAGTGATTGAGCTCCAGAAACATCCGTTCTTCTGTGGTTTTCACGCTCTAATTAGCTTCTACCAAAGCTATGAGATAAAATAAGCTCTTGCGATAAATATTTTGTTTGATGCTTGGAAAATCTTTGCGTTTTCGTGCCGTTTTTCAACCAAGTTCCAACCTTAGCACAGAGTTAGCACGATTTCGAGCCTCAAAACTCAGCTTCTCTCTCGCGCAAACGTTTGATATGAAGCAGCTGCATTGCTTGCATGATGATATTTCTGTGCCAAAGTTTTTAGGTTTTTTCTAGAACTGATCTTGCGGATGTGGAGCTACAAACCAAATAATGGTGTGATTGCAAGAGTAAAACCAGTATTTTTGGTGAAATAACGTCTGCGTGGCCGAAACAAACGCTCAACGCTGCTGATTTTTTCTAGTCAAATATAAAGTCTTGTAAACTTCTACATACTACATGCTTACTTCATTGCATGGCTTCAGAAGCTGAGTTTTGAGGCTCGAAATTGTGCTAACTCTGTGGTAAGGTTGGAACTTGATTGAGAAACGGCACGAAAACGCAAAGATTTTCCAAACGTCAAACAAAATACCTATTGCAAGAGCTTGTTTCATCTCATAGCTTTGATAGAAGCTAATTGGAGCGCGTAAACCACAGATGAACGGATGTTTTTGGAGCGCAATCACTCCAAAAGCATTTAGCCCCTTTAAAAAAAAGTAACGGTCCTTTTTGAACTGCACTGGGTTTAGTGTATAGCAGAAATGTCAGACTTTGTTACTGTAGCTCTACAAAAAATTTGGACTCAAATGATTGCAATCTTGAAGGAAAAATGGACCTTTGTTTGAGGTGTTCGTATAATTATGAACCGCTAAAGATTCGCATTAGCCGCCAAAACACTCCTACAGTTGACATCGATTTCCATTTATATGGATCATATACCGTTTTCGGCTGTGTTCTATCGCGTGGTACCAACGGCTTTTTGAGTTTCTCCCTAATAGTCCAAAAACTTACAAAATTTTGGGTGTTCGTATAATTATGAACCGCTAAAGATTCGCATTAGCCGCCAAAACACTCCTACAGTTGACATCGATTTCCATTTATATGGATCATATACCGTTTTCGGCTGTGTTCTATCGCGTGGTACCAACGGCTTTTTGAGTTTCTCCCAAATAGTCCAAAAACTTACAAAATTTTGGGTGTTCGTATAATTATGAACCGCACTTTATTAGGTCGTCCCGAAAGTACTTGCGCACGATTTTCAAAAATTCATAACTCTTTAAACTCTCAACGGATTTGTACGATCAAAATTTTGTATAAGAGAGGAACTCATGCTCTTTGCATATGTATCTGAATTGTTCGATAATATTCACAGATGACGGAGATGGAAGCTCAAGACTAAAATCACTCAAAATTTGAATTTTTCGTGTAGGGTCATAAAAAATCGGAAACTTGCAACGAAAATCAGAGCAGTCAGTATTGTAAGTTCTTTCACCAGCTCTTTCTAACAGTTCAAAGTTTGCGCCGATTGAGCGTCTCTATGAAAAGTTATGATTTTGGAGCAAGCAATGCAAAAGGGCGAATTTGATTTATTTTGGCATTTTTCAGGGAATTCATAACTTTTTACAGAGACGCTCAATCGGCGCAAACTTTGCACTGTTAAAAAGAGGTGGTGAAAGAACCTATAATACTGGCTGCTCGGATTTTTGTGGCAAGTTTACGATTTTTTATGACCCTACACGAAAAATTCATTTGAGTGATTTTGGTTTTGAGCTTCTATCTCCTTCATTTGTAAACATTAACGGAATGTTCAAGCACATGTGCAAAAAGCATGAGTTCCTCTCTTATACAAAATTTCGATCATACAAATCCGTTGAAAATTTAATGAGTTATGAATTTTTGAAAATCGTGCGCAAGAACTTTCGGGACGACCTAATATTAGGTTGTTCCGAATGTAATGTCGCTTTTTTTAAACGTACGTCACTTCTCGAGGAGCAAAGATATGTAAAAGATTCTGGTAGCATTTGATGCAGCATTTCATTCTCTTTCTAATGGTTATATAATCTCTGCACAATATTCAATATCCCCTCGAAAAATTATCAAAACCGGCGACCCATGCTTTTTGAGAGGGCGAAGTTTCACAATTTTTCTAAATTTTTACAACAACCCTCGGAAGGGTCCAAGTAATGGATGGATAGAGCAAACCCTACAGAAAACAGCACAACTTTTTTCTACTTTCCAGAGCTCGTCATAATTTTTGTATAGATTTTTTGATGGAACCACCGAATTTTAGCAGGCCTGCCTCAGACACAAATGCAACAAACACCAATAAATCTTCGGATTTTGAACTTACAAAGATGGATTATGGTTTGACACTAATTTTACAAAGCAAATGAGCGTTTACCGCTTCAGCTTAGCAACTTTCGAAAACTTTGGGTACAGCCTGGGGCGCCCTGGAAAACCTGAATTATGGTGATTTCCCGGAAAACTTGATGAATCGGAAACAAAAAACAACGGCTAGAAAGAGGAGAAAAAGCTGCGTCGAATGACACCCGAGTTGCTTACCGGTTGTTGCTCTGTGAGGTTTGAGTTGACCAAATATGGGATTTAATAGCATTGAAAAATTGATGCCAGAAACTCTAAAGAGCAAGCTAAGAAAAAGAAAAAATTACTCTATGTCCTATAGGGTTTGCCCTATCTATTAGTCACTTGTACATCTTCGGAGAATAGGTACAAAAATCTAGAAAAATAGCCGAACTTGAACATAGCAATAAGCATGGGTCGCAGATTTTGGTAATTTTTCCAGAGCTCATTGAATACTATGCAATGAAATTACAACCATTAGAAAGAGGATGAAATGCTGCATCGAATGCTCCTAAGATCTCTTGAAAATGTTGATTCCACGATTAGTGGCGTTCATTCGAAAAAAGCGACATTACTTTCGGAACGACCTAATATATAAAATAATGAAGAAATTATTTCGCATAGATTTTCAAAAGTGAGCAACCCCTGCAAAAAAAACTCATTTTTTGCTTACTCAACTGCATTCAGCCGTCAATCCTCTCTACCCTATGAAATCACGCGGTACCTGGTTGGACGCTCACCTGTCCAGTTTACATTTTCTTATGGCATGAAGAAGTGAGTTAGTTTACCCTATTTATGATACGCCTCGGGCTCGTCCTCGTCGTGCTGGATGTTGGGGCATGCGCAATAAAGACGTCAAGGTAGGAATTGAACCACATCTTGGCAATCGCAAACGTCCAATTCGAGTTGTAAGTTGTCTGAAAGAATCGGTGTTTATGGCCAAACTCGTGTTGACAAGGACTCCCTTTCCACCTACTCCTCGACTGTCGCGTGTTACTAAGAACAGTTTTTCTCCAGTCACAGGCGCTCAACAGGTAGTGCCTCCTTGTCATTTTCGCTTAAAAAGAGTAATGCCTAGCATAAGTCTTCCGGACTGCGTAAAGCGCTCTGGCAGTCATCATGGCCCATTATCACGGACAACAGTTTTAAATTTCATTGTAGCACATTTGAGTTTTTCTTTCATTTCCCATAACTCCCCTCCCAGAATTGCTTTGCAGATATCGGTCAACTCTATAAGGCAATACACATTTCATATGAAAACGCCATTTCGACTAATTTTACTTTCCTTGTAAGTGGAGAAGACACCTGCGGCTAAACACTCTTTACCATTGGGAGTGGCGGGTGGAGGACCAGGCTCTGGGCTCTCCATCTCTCTCACGAACGTGTTCTTTACTCATTTCTCAGGCTTAATTAGCGATCGAAGCTCCGCCCTCCATCCAGCATTGCCAATGAAAGAGAGTGTACTCACATGATTATTCGCAGAAAGAAACTCGAGGCTTTCATTTTTGGAAAACGCTAAAAAAAGGAATGCTGAGATTAAGAAGGGAGTTGGTTTGTTTTGCATACAAAACTGATTCGATAATTCGCTTACAGCTGTGGTTTTATTTTTCGAGAAGATCATGCCTCACGATCTATGCTTGCTTTTCGTTTATTTCGAGTTCTTGCAAGTCAAATTCTATCAGTCCATCCACTATTATCATTCTTGCAGATGGCATCATTTTATGGGATTGAAAGCAGTGTCAGTGCTGTTTCAGCAATTTTTAGACAACCCGCCCGTCAACTTACCTACTCTGCATTCCTGAAACTTTGTGATTTCTAAGTTGCTCCAATTAATTAAAATAAGTCAAACATAATTCAATGTTTATATCTTCTCAAAACCGTTCGACGTAATCACTACAACTAGCTGCATGAGCCTAACAAGCTATTCCCTGTGAGTGAAATAATTGCTCGACACAGTGAAAATATGGAAAGCTCCTTTAATCTCGATCGCCTTTTAAATCTTGCTCCCAGTGGCGCGCTTTACCAGCGGCTCTTGGGGAAGAGCTCCAGTGGGAGCAAGGTTTGAAAAGCGATTTAGCCTGCCAAAAACGGGACGGACAATGATGACGATCTGTACTTACAACGGCAAGGACGCTGGCATCGGACGCATCTATCGAAGGCCTCATGATGCAAGCAAGGATGATCAGTTACGATGTCATCGGACTGACCGAGACAAGGAGGCACCACCCGCTGAACGCCACATTTGAGACTGAAGAAGAACTGTTCCTAGGAACATGCAACAGTCGAGGAGTAGGTGGAGTGCGAGTCCTTGTCAACACGAGTTTGGCCATAAACACCGGTTTTTTCAGACAACTTACAACTCGAATCGAACGTTTGCAATTGCCAAGATGTGGATCAATCCCTACCTTGACGTCTTTACTGCGTACGCCCCAACATCCAGCTACGACGAGGACGAGCTCGAGGAGTAACATATGGGCTCGAAGATCTACATTGAAGAACACACCTTTTTACAAGATCATCATCGGTGACTTCAGCGCGAAGATCGGAGCTAGAAGGTCGACTGGGGGACTTCACATCGGAGCCCATGGTTTACAGAGGAACGAACGAAGGAAGAGTCTCTTCGACTTTATCATGATGACGACGACCATCCATAGAAACTCACAACTCCGAAAACCCCCTTCTCGACGGTGGATCTGGGAGAGTCACTTGGTAGAGAGTACCAAAAGAGATTGTCACGTTTTCGAACAGAAGGTATTGCATAGGGTGTCGCTATTGAAATTCTACACAGGATCGGACCCATCGTCTTCTTCCTGCCAACTTCTACTTTTCGCGGAAAAAAGAGAAAGCCGTCCAATTTAGGAAACACCGTTCCACGACGGCGAAACCAACTGGAATCTGTTTTTATCGACATCCGGCTTATGGAGAGATACTGTGGTCGAAAGCATCGGCGAAGAATACGAATGGTTTGTACAACATCTCTACAATTGTGACAAGGAAGCCCAGACTCTAATAACTATACGAGAAGGCGTCTCATCGCGGAGACTTTGGAGCTAATACGAACAGGGGCGCGAGCTTCAGGCAACTACCGATTGACGTTCGAGCTTGCGAAGCGATGCAGAGAAGCAATAAAAGAAGACCTGAAGGAGAAAAGAGTAGCAGTGATGGTTGACGCCGCGAAGGCTGGAAGAAGTATACACAACGCTCGCCGCTTCGTCAACTTCAAGACAAAGATGACCGCACTTCGTCGTTCTACGAAACCATAACTGCTTCCTCAAGATCAATGGAGAAGGTCATCCACGACTTCAATTCAGATCTCTTTGCGAGACACGTCCACCTTCCATCATGCCATCTCAAGGAGGACGAGTATGTCGCACCGTCTGTTCTTCCTTCCGAGATTCGTCATGCTATGTCGATGAAGAACCGTATAGCACTCGGTCCGATTGAGCCAAATCTAAAGAATCTTTAGCCAGTTCTTTTCATAAAAAACCTTGGCAAGGCTCTTCACGCGATACCTGACGGAAGGCAGGGTTCCAAGACAATGGAAGACCAGCAAGACCGTGTTGCTGTACAAGAAAGGCGATCTCTGCGACATCGGCAATTATCCCCCTATATGCTTGTCTGTAGACTACAAACTCTTTACGCGAGTTTTTCTCAATAGGATCTGAAGAGAGTTAGACGAAGGACAACCATGGCTGTGTTTTGAAGAGGATTCAGCGATAGACAACATACACACGGTGTCAAGGCTCAAGTGTTACGTGAGTATAAGATGCCGCTCTGGCTCACCTTCATTGATTTGAAAAGGTCTTTGACTCGGTTGGGAATGAAGCCCTTATCGGTGCCTTAAACAATACAGTACGTCAAAATAATTCGTGAGCTGTATAACGACTTGACAACCAGGAATGATACCCATGAAAGTCCATAATGGAGGAAAATGGACTTTCAAGCCCCATTTTATTCGTTCACGGTGAAGAGTGGTCGGAATCTACTTTCGCTCGCGTTGTCCACAAATTTTCATCCCACCGCAACCACGAGGCAAAGCGGTGAAATGAAAATGATTCAACCCTACTTGAGCTCTCGCTTGCGAAATGATGACGTCAAAAGTCCATTTAAAATGGGGCAAAATGGGATTTACCTCCATTTTAAATGGACTTGAAAGCCCATTTTACTCCCAGCAGCGAGGTGAGCTGGGACTAAGTTCATTTTTGACCTTTTTGCATATTTTTGATTGCGATTTTTTTGAGAATGTATTCCTTAGCCTATTTTGAGGTAATAAGTGTGTGGAAGAAGTTTCACGTCTTTTGTGGAGTCCAAAAAAGTGGTTTTTTTCAAACAGCTCTGTAATGGTCTAAAAATCAGAGGAAATATTCTCTGTGACCGTAAATTCACTACCAAATCTAAAGGCTTAGAAATCTCTCAAAATATCCATCTAAAAATCATGAAAATTCAATCAAATGATTAAATGAAAAAGAGAAGTTTCTTCTCCCAAAAATGCTTAAGATATGTGAAGTTGATTTAGCCGACTAAATCGTAATCTCCTTTTGATTCAGTTCTAGAAATCTACAGGCCACATTTTGAACCTAGTACATAGACATAACTAAACAGTACAAGTTTCTCAAAGTGAGAGCAACTTTTCAGCAAGTTTCAATGAATATGTCTGCATAATGCTCATTTCAGCTCAAGTTTGTTTCCACCATTCTTCATCAACAAGAGACAGAAATTTTTTTCTATCTCAAACGGAATTTGTCAAAAGTATACCTAACTTCAAAAGGTCACATTTCTTCCGCCTCAGAACTGAAGGAGACTGAGCAAATTCTTACAAACATAACACGTCTTTTATCATTCCAAAAAACCATACTTCGCCATCAAAATCATCAGGAACCCAAAAACCTCAAATTTTTCCCAATGTTTTGAGACTGCAGTTTCTTTTCCCTAACCTTTTATCCACAACTCATGAATACACTCTCACAAGCGAGGGATGTCAATTCGCACTCGTTGGCAACAAGATATATATAAAAGTCATATCAGGGTGGCACGCTGTGCTTGAAACATTCAATGTCTGCCGGACATTTTTTTAAAAGGATGACCATATTACCCTACCTGCAAAATGGAGGTGTCCATAACAGAATTTGAACTTGTTCCGTTTGTTTCGAAGTTTTACGCTTGCCGCTCTACAATCGTATTGCGCCTGAGATTTTCTCTTTTCTGTTGGAATTCATATGGCCGGCTTTCTATCAAAAATAACCTTTCCTTTTACTATCAGTCAGAAAAATCAACTTCACTTTCATAGAAATGACATAAAGTAACCAGTAATTTGTTTTATTAATGCATTACATACAATGAGTTTCATAAATTGCCTGCCCTGTGTCTGCTAACCCGTACAGAACAGAAACGAATTCTTGCTGTAAGCCGCGCATAAACATATGTAAAAATTTTCCGTGACTCGGAAGATGAGAAGGAATATTATAGAAATATGGATCTTATTGTGCGTGAATTTACTGAAGAATTGGTGGACGACGCGGAACCTATTCCCCGCGTCTATTTTGATCGGACATGCCCCTTCGACGTATTTGACGACGAACAATTATTCAGAAGAAGATACCGTTTTAAACGAGCGGGATTCTTCTCGGTCGTCGAAAAAATGGAAGCTAGTCTCTCTACAGATACGCGAAGGTGAATCGAAAAACGTCTGATTCTCTTTTCAGAGAGATCTGTTTGCAGGGCATCCCCGCTGACGACTGCGCAACAGCTAGCAATTACTATAAGGGTGCTCGAAAGCAGGTCGTTTCAAATTCACGCTGGCAATTCTTTTGGGGTATCCCAGTAAACGATATCTCGCATAGTTGCCAGAGTATCTGACTGGTTCCATCATAACAGCCGCACTTTTGTCTCCTGGCACGATACGTCATCCCGTCTGGCGATGGAAAATCGTGTTTTGATTGAGACAGATCTGCCTGGTATCGTGGGTGCCATAGACGGTACCCAAGTCGGCATTCCCAAGCCCGGCACCGATTCATATTCCTGTATCAACAGTAACCCCATTACCTAGCTGGAAGTAAGGTAAATATCCATAATTTAGAAAGGTTTTTGCAAGCATTAATTTAGCGGTGATCGTAGATGATTGTTACCGCTTTTATGGTTTTTAGCACGATGGCCGGGAAGAACGCATGATAGCCGGGTTTGGAGAGGATCGGAACTGTATGTAACATATAAAAATTTACTATCGCTTGCTGATTGCTTGTAGATATCAAAAGTTTCAAACAGGAGAAGTGAGGGGCAGAATCGTAGGAGACACCGCTTACAGAGCGGAGTCTTTTCTTATAAAAATGATTAATAGAAGAACTCTGACTCTTGCGCGTAAGTCAAGTTCTATAAAGCATTAAAAAATTTCAAAGTCTCTCATAGAGAAGTCATATAACAAAGCGATTTGTCGTTTTCGAGCCCATGTAGAACAGGCTTTCGGACAATTAAAGCGGCAATTTCATGCGCTTCAGGCCGGGCTTAGGTAAACGAACACTTTTCACCGAAATAGAAATATAAACAACTATTAAGATATGCACCACAAAGGTCATTTAGACTTATCGCTACGGGATTTGTCTAAGAATTGCCGCTATTGCATTGAGAGAGCCACCGCCGTACGAAGACGAAGGTCTTCAGCTAGACTGGGAAGACGACATAGGAAGGTCCAGAAAATGGCCTTCGCACCGGTACCGATACGATAAAATATTGTAGAACGTTATTTTACTTGATTAGTTTAATTCATTATTTTTCAGTTTTATTTCCTCTTTTGATGCATTTCTTACATGAGCATGTTTTTTGCAGTAAAGCTACTTCGTGTTTGACAATTTCCATCGCAGAGAGACTTGAACATTTGCTCACTTAGGATAGCCCTCCCCCCTTCCCAAATAATAGGGTGAGGAAACTTACATACACTATAAGGTTGCCGCCGCCTAGTTAGCGGAGTTCGTGAGAGGTTATGAACTAGCAGCAACGCTAATTTGCACTGAATTTGCACGAAGATGAGCTGATTTTACTCTCGGTAACTCCGTTATCATCCTGCAGCCAATGAAACCGGAATTTCTTTGAAATTTAAATTCAAAGTCCAGTAGTAAAATCAGTCCAATTAGGGCGAAAACTTGTATTTAGATGTATTTTGATACGCTGATTCCGAATATGTTAATCATTAACTGAACTCCGCTAACTAGGCGGCGGCAACCTTATGGTGTATGTAAGTTTCCTCATCCGGAAAACTATTCAAAGTTTTAAACGAAACCATTAATTTTTATAGGAAACATGTCAGAAAACCCTTACATAGAATTGCTGGAGTGTAAGTATGTCTGAAAGATCGCTTTCACAAAGTTGAAGTGGTACCGAGCAATTGATAACACAAAATTTATCACACATAAAAAAATTTATTCAACGTCGTTATGAGCAGCATCGCTTTGAACTCCTGCTTTTTTCATGTAATACGATCTCTTCAATACAGCTACTTCATAATTAATTTTTCTGATTTTAAACGAAGTTTCGATAGCTCCAATTCATTCCTCAAAAGTTGCATCTTTACTTCGTCAATTTCAGCTTTTTTGTTCTTGGACAAGTTTTCTTTTGCTGATTTGGTGCACTCAATTTTTGCATAGCTCTCTTCATTACAGATCGCATCGTTGCATACTGCAAATATAATATAACATTTTGTCACAGTAATGCAATTTTTTGTTACCTTCTAAACCGCCTTTGATGCCAGAAATTGCATCGTCATTTACGCAGTACTCCATGACAAGTTTGAGCCACTTGGGCGCGCGAGAAATACGGGCGGATCCGCTACCCGTCTTATTTCTCTCTTCCCTCTTAAAAATTTTCAATTTTTTTTCGAAACGGGAAAACAAATAAAACGTACTTCTTTTTTTAACTGTTCGTCGACTCTTCGCCTCGTGTCTATAATTCTTTGTCGAATTTGCGCAGGTGTGCGTACGGAATTTCCAAGCTTACTTATCTCCTCCGCCCAACTACGCGCGGAGCGTTCCTATGCGATATTAATTATGACAAAGAAAAAGAAATCGTTTTGGCGCTTATTTGATGAGACGGCCCGTTTTTTGAGGCTTCCAGAAGTTTTCAATGATATGCTTCTTTGTTCTGAGTGTAAAGTTCAGCTAGAAGTTCTAATTCTTCGCCTGTAATCAAACTTTTTATTATAATGATAGCTACCAACCTGAACTCACAAGAAAATTCTTTTGTTTTGCTTTCATTTGAAAGAGGTTCACAATCCATAGTGCTATCCTGTGACATTGTATTCTCACAAAAGATTTGGAAACAAAATTTTCGTTTTCCTGTAATAGTGCTCATTGATTGAATTGTATAGAAACTGTACAAAAATCTCGATTGTAGCACAAAAAAACAAGCATCGTAATTTCAAAAATGAGAAGGTTTCAGACAACAATACTTTTAGTTCAAGCTCCACCGGCGACATCATTTTTTTGAAAAGAAGAAACGCTTCCTTGAGAGAAAAAAGGAATGTTTGGCAGCGAGAAACGCATCTCTACATTATAATTTCCAAATTTTTATCAAAAAGCGCTGGAATTAGGCAGGCCAGGCACCATACACAAACACATCAAGCACCATGAAATCTTCGGAAATCGGAATTTCTAAAGAAGGATTATCTAAAAGTGTTTTTACAAAGCAAATGGGCGTTTACGGATTCGAAATATAAAATTTTGATTTGGTTTTTTTTGTTAACGTTTTTAAACATTTTTTAACGTTTGTCTATCTTTATTCTGAATGATTTGAGGGTAGGTCTAAAAAAGGCACGAACTTTTGGATCCACCTAATATGTGGAATTGGTAGGGAATTCAAAAAACTTTACCTAAGGAAAATTATTAATGATAAAAACAGTTGGGAAGGATTCTGTAAGCAGCAATTAAAGATGATGAAAAGTGTAAGCCAAGCAAAGTTGTACGAACAGATGTTGAAAAGAGCGGATCTCTTTGTGCAGCTACAAATTTTTTAATGACTTTTATTTTGCAAAAAAAATCTTGGAACTAACAGTAGAACTTGAAAATCCCTGCATTTGTACGGAATACTGTTATTGATAAAGATGATCGTGTAACAATTTGTGTTCGATAATTACTCCAGATTGAGTTTTTGAAAAAAATAAGGCTGCGAGCTTCTACAAAAATCGTTCTCAATAAGATCCTCACTGAAAAATTTTCAAAAAAAAATCAAACCTCTTTGTTCAACGTTTATAATTTTTTACCTAGGCGAGTGAAATTGACGTTGCAATGTATAAAGAAATCTGTTTGAAAAAAGGAAGGGTAAATTGATCAAAAAAATCCAAAGCAGCGGTTTTCTCGGTATAACCTTTGAATTTAATATGAAATTTGATAGCTTTTGGAAAAGCGAAAAAGGCTAGGCTTTCATCAGGAAAGCCAGCTTTAAAGAGTCTCGAGAGTTTGCCACATTGATACTAGGATAACACCAAGCAACTAAAAAGTCAAAATTACTCCTTTGACATTTAAGGGTTCGAAAAATCAAGTTTAATTAAGAACATTGAAAAATAATTTGTCAAGGGATTGTCAAAACAGTCCCACAACATTTAGGGAGGGATAAAGCCTTTTCGGGAAGAGTTATGAAGAACAAAACTTTTCTAAATTTTCTAAAATGCTAATTTTATGAAAATCCTAAATCATCGTGTCGTTTACCTAGGAAAATGAGGTTTTTTACACTATTTGCAAAAAGTCTGCAAGTAGCAAGAATTCATTTCACGTTAGATATTTCCAAACAATACTGGGTATGCACTTCTATTGGAAACTAATCTTGCAGAAAAAAGAGAAGAAAAGAAAATTGGTGAGAGAGTTGTACTCGGAGGATTATTCACAAAAAAAATCTGAGTAATCGTACTGATGGTGTAATTAATATCCCAACAAAAAATTGTTCGACAGCGCACATTTGTATCTAAAATCTCCTAGGATTAGAAAATTTCAGGAAAGCCAAAATCGGTAGCTGCACCTAAAAGCCGGAAGAGGAAAGAAGTTGGCAAGCATTGAGACGAGAGCATCTAGGAATATATACAAAGGCAAATCAACATTCGAAAAAATTCCACAATGTTGACAGAAAAAAAGGAAAACAAGAAAAGTGAACAATGAACTCATCATTAATCGTTCAAAAAAGTTTCAAAAATTCTCTCAGAGGTAAAATTTTCCTTTTCAAACTAGTCAAAAACCAAAAGGGCGGGGTCGAACGTAGGGTCGGGTTATCAAGTTCTGAAAAGGATGCTGCGCAAGTGTCACGCCCGTATCCAAGAATCATCGCTCGCACAATGACGGGGGCATAGATCATTCCCGGAAGCAAAAGCTAAAGAGTGTAATGCGGCTCAAATAAGGTCTCAAAAGCCAGCAAAGGTACTGTAGCTGTTTTGTGAGAGAAAGAAGCGACAATACTTTTGGGAGACGACCTAATATTTACAAGGTGCGGCAAAAGTCTGGGAGCCTAATTTTGCAGTATTGCATTTGAAAGGTACTAGTGGTTTTGATTTCAATTTTATGCCACATGATGCTGCGGTCATCCTCTACAGAACAGACTTTATTTGACTGGAAAGGGCTGCCATATGTTTTTGTAAGAATAGAGATTATCAAACTACCCTATTTTCAGGTGTATAAGCCGCACCCTTTTTGCTCTAGACGCGAGCAGACCCAGGCGTGCCGCCGCGCCTACCTCTCGCGAAGCGGTCGCCTTATCGCATACTGCTCTCACTTAACGCGCTCCATGATGACAGTCAGTCTTTTGGAGTGTTCTCCTTTAGAGTGAAAAGGGTGCGGCTTATACACCTGAAAATAGGGTAGTACTTTTGCAAAGCGAAAAAACCAGAAATTCGATATTTACTACTTTTGCTATAACTAGAGATGCTGTTAACATTTTACAACGCTGCAATGCATACAAGATAGAAGAGGCTTTGCGCTATTGGATTTTGTTAGGAGATGTTCTTGCATGAACGGAAAATAAAGGTTTGCGAATGTTACTTACGTATCAGTGGAAATCCGTCTGTCTTCAGAAAAAATCTAAAAGCTATAGAATGCTCAACTGGCACGGAACCTAAGCTGTATTTTTTGCATACGTCTTCTAAATTAGAATCTATTGAAATTCGGCCATGGGAACACTTTTTATACTTTTTAAACGATAATTTTGAGTTTTTATTAGCGCAATTGTAGCCAAAACTCTAGTATGCGACGTACACATGCTTCTAATTGAAAATCCAATATTTTTTCCTAAGCAATGCAAAAAATTCTTTTGGAAGCATGTTGTAGATAAAAGCTTGGTCTATCGTGCTACACATTTGCCAAGGTGTAAGAAGCAGTTATTGTGAAGGCGTGGGGCGAATTTCATTACGACTACCTGCGTGCCATGACAGGTGGACTTGCCAAAATTTTGTAGCGCTGCGTGGAAGCCAAAAGAGGCAGTTTTGCAATTCAAGAACTGGGCTGTATCTGCAATGACTCGAATTATGTGTGCGCCAAAATTTTCGTTTCTAGGTATTTCTCTTCTCGTTTTGTACGAAAAAGTACTAGGCTCACAGACTTTTGCGCACCCTGTAGATGCGACTTTCGCAACCAAATAGTGCCTTCGTAAAAAACTAGGAACTGAGTTTTTTGACCTGGAAATTTTGTAGCTCACAAAGGACGCAAAGAAACAGTCCGAAATTTTCAATATAAAAACCATAATAGAGCAAACTCTTGCAGAAAATGAATTTCCTTAGATTCGAGAAAACCCTACATGCGACCTAGATACGACTTTTCTAATTTTTTTGGCGATAAAACATTATGAGAAAATCCACAGACTACAAAACAAGACCAAGTTTCGCACAGATACAGTAAGGAATTCTTATTATACAGCTAAATTATAAGGGCAATATGATTCACATTACAAAAAGATTCAAAAACTATTGTTGGTCATCGTTGGTAGAAATATCCGTTTTTTTTTTGATTGTGTGAGGTTTCAGCAAGGCTCATAAATCGAGAATTCCAAGCTCATCGATAATTCAATCTAGTTAATTGCAATTCGTGGCTAGGAAGGATGCGCTAGCGTTTCCGTGGTTAACGAATTTTTGATGTAAACGCCCCTACACAACAGCGATACATGAGTGGCAAAGACTGTATAAGTATGAAGTTGTTAAAGAGAATTCAATCCTGACTATGAGATTTCGGTATCTGCACTCGGTACTTGACAAAGTTATAGCTAGTGTCGACCAAAGTTGGCCGTAAACTGCGGAGCACGCGCGAATCGGCGTGTGAGAACGATTTATTACAGCGAGTATCACGCAGTGCGGTCGTAGGATTTACGTCCGGTGAGGGGCGCGGAAAAAATTTTTTTTCAAATTCAACTTTCAAATTTTTAATCAATTTTTTTCCAAATTCAATTTTCAATTTTTTGAAATCCCTCCCCCTTCGCACCACCCCACCCCTTCGGACCGCCGTACAGGGTTTGACTGGGCGATCCCCACAATGTAGGGATTTCATGAAATAGTATGGTTAAGAACAGAAAAGCTGATGAGGGCTGTTTGTCGATTGGCGTCGAATAAAAGTGAGACGAAGCAAGGACGTTAAAAGGCGGTGACATGTCAATATACACAGTTTGAACGTGTTGAAGTATGCTTCTAACCTGCTCATTTGTCTATGTCGAGTCACATGTTAAAACATGTATCTCTACATGAACAGTGAGCATGTTAGAAAGTAGTCACTACCTAATTGTAAGAGCTCTGACACTGAATGAAATGGAATGCCGCGGATGCAATATCTTATCGCACCGCATAGACTAAGTCCATTTTATCCGCACGAAAAGCCCTTTCGCGGGGACTTTCGTGGATATCATTCCAGGATTATACCATTTTACAAAGACATCATTATCGACGTGAAGAGAGGCGTACGACAAGGCGATACTATATCGTCGAAATTATTCAGTGCCACTCTGAAGAACGTCATGCGTAAGTTGAAGTGGGACAACATGGGAGTGAAAGTCGACAGCCGGCAACTACACCACATTTAATTTGCTGATGACAACGTATTGATAACACCAGCATCCCGCAGGCGGAATTGCTGGCTCAGTTTGACGAAGTGTGTGGAAAGATCGGCCTACGGCTGAACCTATGAAGGCAATGTCTATGAGGAACGGAAGAGTGCTTAGTGTTCCTTTCATGCTCAACGGGACGATCATCACCAAATGCTCAAGCTACATCTAACTAGATCGTAAACTCAATATGATAGACGATCTAGCTCCGAAACTGAGCGGGAGGAAAGGAAACGAGCAGCATAAGGAGCATATAAGACAATTGAGGACGTAGTGAAAAAGACCAAGAACAACCGGCTCCGCGCACACCTCTTTAACTTGGCGGTTCTTCCTGCTTTGACGTACGCTTCAGAAACATGGGCAATGAAGAAGCAGGATGAACACTCGGTTAGCGTAATCGAACGTGCTGTTGAGAGAGGATGATAAAAGTGAACCGACTTACGCAAGTGAGGCAAGGAATGCGAAGTTTTACCGTACGTCAAAGATCGAAAATTAGGGACGCTGCCGCATACGCTAAACAGAACAAGATGAGATGGGCCGAGCACATAATGCGTTTTGACGACAACCAGTGGACGAGAGCTGTAACAGATTGGATACCACTAGACGTCAAGCGCAAAGGAGGAAGACCGCGATAGTCAGATATGTTCACGAAGTTCTTTAATGAAGTCCTTTAGAGCGTTTCAAGTATTTTTGGTGCGATACGTAAACACTGGTCAATACGTGTCTTATTTTCATGTACCTCGGACGTTCGATGAACATGGAGAACGCGACTTGAGGAAAAAACTCAACATAAAGAAGAGCGGCTTGAGTTGCCTTCGTGCCTCTAAAGGAAGTTACCAACCACTGACAAGGGAATGGTCAGAAGTCGAAGTGGCCAAACCAGAGAAATTGTATATCATTCGATGCAGTATAAAACGCTGACTCCGAATCTGTCTTCCTTATCTGCTTCCCGCTTCTGTGGACGAAGCTACAAGCGGTTTTATTGTGAAAAAATCATACATAAAACAGCGAAATTGAGCACATTGTTGCACTCTTAGCTTAACTTCTGGCTTTAAAAATTTGAAGTAAGCTAGCTGCATGTTTTGACTTAGCATTAAGGCGAACGTGGCTCTGTCTAAATTTTCAATTTCACGCATAATTTCTTAGCAAAATAATGGTTTTAATGGCTTATAGCTTCGTCCAGAAAAGCGATAAGCAGGTAAGGAAGACAGATTTAGAGTCAGCGCTTCATGCTGCATTTAAGGGTATGCAGCTTATCTGGATTAGCCACTTCGATTTCTGACCATTCCCTTGTTAGAAATTATGCGTGAAATTGAAAACTTAGCCGTACAGACCTCGTTCGCCTCAATGCTGGACCAAAACATGCAGCTAGCTTACTTAAAATTTTTGAAGCCAGAAACCGAGCTAAAAGTGCAGCAATGTGCTCAATTTCGCTGTTTTTATGTATGAATTTTTCACAATAAAACCGCTTGTAGCTTCGTCCACAGAAGAGGGAAGCAGATGAGAAAGAGATTCGAATTCAGCGTTTTATACTGCATCGAATGATATACAGCTTGTTTGGTTTGGCCACTTCGACTTCTGACCATTCCCTTGTGAGCTTTGTGCCCACCTGTTTGACTCATCTGTTCTCCCGGCGTTCTGTTACGCAGCTGAAACTTGGGCAGACACCGTAGCCATAGCCACCTCGAAAGCTCTAAGAACCACTCACAGAACACTAAAGCGCAGTGCTTTAGGATGACCCGACACAAACAACATCTTGTCGGAGCAGTACGAATATGAGAAACATGTTTCGTCGTTGTGACTCAGCGAATACGTCGCGAAGGCGAAGCACTGATGGGTCGGTTACATTATGAGAAGAACAGAAGACAGATAGGCAGAAACATCAAAAACATGTGGATTCCTCACAAAGCAAAACGTCCTCGAAGACCTCTAACGAGATGAGCAGACGTGTTCGTGGAACGGATGGACCAGCTGAGATATCAGCTGGATACGATTTTCGCTCTTGAAGCTCGTGGACGCAGCCACCTACGACAACCAAAAAAATAGTGGATGTCTGAAGCGAGGGACAGGGATAAATGGAAACTTCTGAACTGGGTTCCGCCTGCCACGTGGGACGGGCATTTAAGTGTAAGCAAGCGGCAAATGATGTTTACCTGATTTACTTAGGACAGATTCGCAATACAACCTGAATCTTTTTTCCCCTTTTTGAATTCCACCTTTTGCAACAGTATGACGAGTGTCCTCCCGCTAATGTAAGGCATAGCTTCCATTACCTTCAGAACTGAGCAAACGGTACCTTTAAGGTTTATCTGTTTATCATCAATTTATTGTAAATTAACCGCTTCGAAACTAATGCAATAACTTTTGTGTCAGCGTACTTGTAGCATCAATCTCAAAAAGTTTCAGATCTAACAAGACGAGTTCCTCCAAACACTGTGCGAAAGTAAGTTGACATATACTTCTAATAATGTCAAAGTGGAGCAGCTGTTTTTAGTCAAGCTACTTGATCGTCGGTCCAACTATACACAGCACGTACGCGACCACACATTTTGGTAAAAATTTTTTTTTGTAATTTGCTCAAATTTTGATTGCTTGCAAAGAGATGAAAACCTCTTAATCATCAAGTTACCTCGTCAAGAAATAACAGGGGAAAGTTGTTCATATTGATGGGACATGGACCTACATGAGATAGGATGAATGAACAAGTTCTGGTCTAGAGAAAATTTGTTTTTGCTTATGTAATGTCCTTGCTGTCAGTTTGCTAAGAAGGAAAAAACCCGAGGTCACCGTGGCCTTTCCGTATAAACTGTATATGATCTTCTGATATCTGCAAAGTGATTCTTCAAAAAAGTTGCGGACGTTTTTTCTGATTATTTTGGAATGATACCAAACAGCCAAAATCGTCGATACTGGCCAAGTTGTTTGTTTTATGCTACAGAGGAACAGCAATTATGTTACACCACTGTATCCAGTCCAATTGAATCGAATCCTATAAGAAAGCAAGAAAACCTCATACTGCTCATTCTTACTCTTTTAACTCTCTGTAATTGCTGTGAAAGACGTTTGTAACTTTTTCCAGGGAACGATTTGCAGGTAGCGAGCGCGTAGATTTGAGGCCAGCGCTACAAGACAAGTACAATACCGCTCATAATTCGTCAAAAAAGTCGCCGAACTGCGGCGCACTCCGCCACACTCCGCCACAGTGCGCCGGAGTGTGGCAGAGTGCGGCGGAGTGTGGCAGAGTGCGGCGGAGTGTGGCAGAGTGCGGCGGAGTGTGGCAGAGTGCGCCGGAGTGCGGCAGAGTGCGCCACACTCCGCCGCAGTGCGCCGGAATGATCGTCAATTTAGCCATATCTCGCTTCAGAATGGACGAATTCTGAATCCGAGGACACCGTTCGATTCGCTCGACGAGACGCATCATCTTATATATGAAGCTAAACTTCTGTTTGTCTGTTTGTCTGTACGTATGTTCCGAATAGAAAAATCCATTTCTGAACCGATCCGGACCAAACTTGGCACACATACACTTCGGGCACCGGCGGATGTCATAGGCAACTTTTCTTCATCGATCGATATCGATTTTATCGATTTTTAGCGATTTTTTTGCAGAGTTCACCTATGGGGCTGGGAGTTTGCATAGGGGGTAATCGAGCATGGGGATTCCGAATACAATATTAGTTTTCGATTATCGATTACTTTTATCGATTTTATCGATTTTTTTGCAAAGTTTGAGCTACGGAGTGGGAGTTTGCACAATCACAATGGTAATCGAGCATGGGGATTCCGAATACAATATTAGTTTTCAGATTATCGATTATTATTATGGTTGAATTCAGTTTGCTGATAACAGTATTACCATTGATCTGTCGCTGATGACACATAGACAGTATACTATAGGAGTATGGTAGAGAGCCGCTCTCATCGAATTTGTTCTAAGATCTGCTCAAGATCACAATACCGCGCACAGAATGTCAAAATTTCCGTGAACTTCGCGGAATTCCGGGATTTCCACCAAAGTGCGTGATAATCCGGGAAGTTCGCGACATATCAGGATCCGCGAAACCATGCGAATCACGCAGAGAACGCAACGCCATAAAATCCTTCGGAATGAATATATTCCGAATCCAGAAGCAGCATTGTGTTCAGATCGTCGAGGCAAATATTTTGATATACAGTATGCTCTCGATATTCCATTTCCAGTTTTTTCAAATTTTTTTCTGTGGAGGTCTTTTCGCAAGGATGCAACGCAGCGTCTGTGTAACATAAAAGATTCCAGTAAACACTGTTCGATAGTACTGTCCTTGTAGATTATCGTGCGTTTAAGAGTAGCTGCAGACTGTCTCCCAAAAGAGACAGAAGCATTGGTGAATTTTGGAAAAATCACGCGTTTCTAAATTCTACTCGCCGTAACTTCCTTCGGAATGAACATATTCTGAATCCGAAGAGAGCTTTGTGCTCAGTTCATCAAGGCAAATCTTTCGATACACACCATATCCCTGATATTCCGATTTCAATATTCTCAAATCTTTCTGTAGACGTCTTTTTGTGAAGGTGTAAAGCAGCGCGCATTGCTCCTAGTAGACTCCAGCAAGGACCTTTCGATAGTACTTTTTCTGTAGATTACGTAGCCCTAAAAAGTAGTCACAGGCATCTTTCCATAGAAGTTAGAAGGGCTGGTGAATTCTGGAAAAATCATGTCGTTCTAAATTTTTCTCAACGTAACTCTAAAATATGAAGCTCTCTTGCTAAGCAGATGTGATTTTCGTAATCAGCAGGTCGGATAACCCTTATAAGCAAGTTTTCCAAGATGTTCGAGTAATTTCATTTTTTCTCGTTTTACGCTCTGAAGCTGCCCGATGGATTTTGGTCAAAATGTTCATGCTCTTAAATTGTAAGGAAACTTCGCTTATAGAGGTTTTCGAATACGCTCTTTACGAAAATCGTGGTCTTTGAGGATTACAGGGTCTTCTTGGAGAGATACGGTGAGGTGACTGTAACCGCATCACGAAAGCTCGTAACTTCGCCTCCACCTCTCACGTGTCTGTCAAAGAACCTGTCTGCTTGCTTTACTTTTCAAAGATAGTAGGAGATGTGCTATCGAATGGCGCAAGACTCAGACTCCAGTCTATAAAATTCGCCGAGTTACGAGCCTACGAAAACACGTTCTCATGAATTTTTGCTCAAAATGTAAAGATCGCAGATTTCGTCGAAATTCCACCGTGAGTGCTTGTACAATACGCTGATCAAATCTTTTCACATTCTTAATGGATCTTATTGTGAGATTTGGTGATTTGAGCTTTAGCCACAAAACAGCTTTGATATCAATTGCTGAAGCACACGCAAGCACCATATTCAATACGGTGGAGTTATTGAGCGAAAAGAACATAATATCCGCAATGCGAGCGTCATACAAGCACTCACGGTGGAATTTCGACGAAATCTGCGATCTTTACATTTTGAGCAAAATTCATGAGAACGTGTTTTCGTAGGCTCGTAACTCGGCGAATTTTATAGACTGGAGTCTGAGTCTTGCGCTATTCGATAGCAACATCTTCTACTATCTTTGACAAGTAAAGCAAGCAGACAGGTTCTTTGACAGACACGTGAGAGGTGGAGGCGAAGTTACGAGCTTTCGTGATGCAGTTACAGTCACCTCACCGTATCTCTCCAAGAAGACCCTGTAATCCTCAAAGACCACGATTTTCGTAAAGAGCGTATTGGAAAACCTCTATAAGCGAAGTTTCCTTACAATTTAAGAGCATGAACATTTTGACCAAAATCCATCGGGCAGCTTCAGAGCGTAAAACGAGAAAAAATGAAATTACTCGAACATCTTGGAAAACTTGCTTATAAGGGTTATCCGACCTGCTGATTACGAAAATCACATCTGCTTAGCAAGAGAGCTTCATATTTTAGAGTTACGTTGAGAAAAATTTAGAACGACATGATTTTCCAGAATTCACCAGCCCTTCTAACTCCTATGGAAAGATGACTGTGACTACTTTTTAGGGCTACGTAATCTACAGAAAAAGTACTATCGAAAGGTCCTTGCTGGAGTCTACTAGGAGCAATGCGCGCTGCTTTACACCTTCACAAAAAGACGTCTACAGAAAGATTTGAGAATATTGAAATCGGAATATCAGGGATATGGTGTGTATCGAAAGATTTGCCTTGATGAACTGAGCACAAAGCTCTCTTCGGATTCAGAATATGTTCATTCCGAAGGAAGTTACGGCGAGTAGAATTTAGAAACGCGTGATTTTTCCAAAATTCACCAATGCTTCTGTCTCTTTTGGGAGACAGTCTGCAGCTACTCTTAAACGCACGATAATCTACAAGGACAGTACTATCGAACAGTGTTTACTGGAATCTTTTATGTTACACAGACGCTGCGTTGCATCCTTGCGAAAAGACCTCCACAGAAAAAAATTCGAAAAAACTGGAAATGGAATATCGAGAGCATACTGTATATCAAAATATTTGCCTCGACGATCTGAACACAATGCTGCCCTCTGGATTCGGAATATACTCATTCCGAAGGATTTTATGGCGTTGCGTTCTCTGCGTGATTCGCATGGTTTCGCGGATCCTGATATGTCGCGAACTTCCCGGATTATCACGCACTTTGGTGGAAATCCCGGAATTCCGCGAAGTTCACGGAAATTTTGACATTCTGTGCGCGGTATTGTGATCTTGAGCAGATCTTAGAACAAATTCGATGAGAGCGGCTCTCTACCATACTCCTATAGTATACTGTCTATGTGTCATCAGCGACAGATCAATGGTAATACTGTTATCAGCAAACTGAATTCAACCATAATAATAATCGATAATCTGAAAACTAATATTGTATTCGGAATCCCCATGCTCGATTACCATTGTGATTGTGCAAACTCCCACTCCGTAGCTCAAACTTTGCAAAAAAATCGATAAAATCGATAAAAGTAATCGATAATCGAAAACTAATATTGTATTCGGAATCCCCATACTCGATTACCCCCCTATGCAAACTCCCAGCCCCATAGGTGAACTCTGCAAAAAAATCGCTAAAAATCGATAAAATCGATATCGATCGATGAAGAAAAGTTGCCTATGACATCCGCCGGTGCCCGAAGTGTATGTGTGCCAAGTTTGGTCCGGATCGGTTCAGAAATGGATTTTTCTATTCGGAACATACGTACAGACAAACAGACAAACAGAAGTTTAGCTTCATATATAAGATGATGCGTCTCGTCGAGCGAATCGAACGGTGTCCTCGGATTCAGAATTCGTCCATTCTGAAGCGAGATATGGCTAAATTGACGATCATTCCGGCGCACTCTGCCACACTCCGCCGCACTCTGCCACACTCCGGCGCACTGTGGCGGAGTGTGGCGGAGTGCGCCGCAGTTCGGCGACTTTTTTGACGAATTATGAGCGGTATTGTATGCCTTATCCAACGAGAAAAGATTAAGGCGATCTGGGTTCTTTCATCGTTATAACTAGGGATGTAGTCGCACAAATCTGTTTATCCAAGTGATGAATGTGCGGCTCATGCAGGAATGACAAGGTGGAATTTGTCAAAGATGACGAAAAATGAATGAACGTAGTGAAGATTGCTCAAATTTTTGATTCACCTGCTGCGACTCAATTTTTGCGCCCTAGCAGCCACTTTTGTTTCTTAAGTGGTGCATAATTCCCTTTTTTTGATAGCTTTCAGATGTGAACTTAGCTTAACTTTTGCATGAATCTCCTTCTGCGTACGCTAACATCGTGTTTGGAATCATTACTGATGGACATAACGGGCACTTAATGGGAAAAAAATAGTGACATAAGATTGCAGATTGCAAGTACTTATCCTCTTTTATTGTGAAAACATTTCAGATGTCTTTCTCAGCGCAAATTCTGCTAATTACCTAAGATGACTTTTGAAGCACCCACTGAAAGCTAACGCAGCGGTAAAGCTCAAGTTGCTGTCTCCTGTTCGAAAACGCAAGCAATCTATAAGTTTTCGTAAGTAATAAGTTCTAAAAATTGGTGTATAACCTTACTTTATCTAACCAAGTTTATGAAATAACATTGTTTTCATAGTATTTAAGTCTAATCGGAGAATTCAGCTATGTGATATTTTGATAACTTGTTCAATCGAAAGTCTGTTCGTACCATGTAATTTTCCCTTATTGATGGATTCACAGGTACTGAATAAGTCAAAAAGAGGAATGGACGAACTTTGTAATATCACATAAATGGTTTTTGATGTAGACTACATGCATAGAAATGGAAGAGAAAAAGTTTGTTATTATTCTTTTTACATGTGTGGAATAAAACCGTTGCCGTTTTCGATCCCAAAGAGAGTACCCAACCGTCTCGATTCAATGCTCCTCTCCAGAAGCATCCCAATTTTCGCGTTAAATTTGCTAACGACGATCCAATTCTGGTTTATTTGCTGCTGACAATGCTCACAATCTAATGCTGTAATTTTGATAAGAGACACAAAAATACATAAGTTTGGAAGACGAGATATTTTATCCAAGTGAAGCTTCGTTACAAAACGTTGGAGGTGTTGGCTTTATTTTGTATCATCTGTCATCCAACTTGTTCATGAACAACAATATTTCACCTCGACTGACTATGCTACATTTATGACAAAAAATCACACCTCACCTGACTAATCTGTTGTATGAATTTCATGTCAAAAGATCACTGGTACATGCACAGCTCGTTTGCATCAGCAGCATCACTGCACAATATAGGGCATGTTTGCAATAAGCAGTAGTCTTCACAAGAAGAGAGTTTTTTCATTATCTTGTATGTAAGATTTTACAGGAAAGAATGTCTAAATTTTGCACGCAGTGAGAAAATTCAAAAAAAAACTTCAGATTATCCAGATAGGATTTCCTAATGAATATGAGAAGCCATAATTAGCTTAAACCCAAAAATTTTTCTTTGTTGCAATGAAGATATTAGCGATGACTGAGCAAACGCATTCATGATGCCACAGTCAACTTCTAAAACTATGACAAATAAATATTTTTGGCAAAGGCTTCAAAGCAAGGACCGGTTTTTTTTTACGTACATTAGGTGTAGAGGGAGAAGCAACTCAAAACGCCATGTTATGAGCTTTGGGAGGTTTCGTGAGTCTTCGGGAAAACCTTAAATCGATAAAGTCTACTGCGAAATACTTGCATATTGACACTACCGATTTTGGAGGAAATGCAGCGTTTCAAGCAACAGATTTCCGCAAGGTTTGCTGATCGTTGGCTACATACCAATGCTTGACAAGCTCTTATCCAAAATTGAGTTTCTTGCGAAAAGTAATTTTGGCGAAAGGTTTGTAGAAGACAAATGAAAGGTGTGCAAATAGCCCCCAAGCAGGCGCCTGCTTCGACACCAACACCGGCCCCAAGACAGGTGGTACAATAATTGTGCAACCTGCTGCCAAGAAGTTTCCCAAACTATCTTCGAGCCTGTATCATTAACGGCAAATTTGTAGTGATTTGTTACAAAGTATGGAATAGTACACTAAATTATACCTGAATGAGTTTGAACAATGCATTCGATGCATCTTTTCCTTCTCTTTCTTATATCTGCATTTCGAGCCATAATTCTGTATGCCTTTTTAAAATTTAGGAAATATTTGACGTTTCTCTTATGCTGCTCAAAAAGCCATGGCGATAACATCGCAAATACAGAGTCCAGAGAGCAATTATAGCTGTAAAAAAAGAGAACAAAAATTTAAATCAAGTGATACCTAGATCATCCATAGACTAGTGTTCTGTGGGCTGTATTGAGCGATGAAAAGAAACTGACAAAACGTTTTGGACAACCTAATACAAAAGCGATTAAGAAAACAAGTAGTTTTTGAGTCGGACAAAAATTTTTCTTCACTTGCAGTTACGTTAATTTACCAAATTTTTCGTAAGCACTTCGAAGTTTGGAAAGTATTGTCGTCAAAGCGATCGTCAGGGATGGTTCTTTTCAATCTCGAATCGTTTTCATTCATTTGAAAACTCCAAACAAATTCTTCAATAAAATAGAGACACAAAATAGTTCAAGATATCTCAAAACCTTATACGTGATAAGTCAGCTTTTTGTCTAAATAGAGGTATCAATTCTGACTCAGCTGACAGAAATCATAATGAACAAATCTTCAGAAACCTCAAAAGAATTAAGCTTTTCAAATTTTTTCATCTTTGCTTTTTCACTTACAGCAAAGCGTATTTTTTGTCTTGTTTCTACATCCAAAACATCTGTATAGCGCCGTGTCTAATAATTTTCTTGGTTACGCAAAGCGCGATCGTAGGATATCAAACGTCGTGAAGAAATGAACTCCTTGTCCACCTTTTTTGCCGCAAATTCGCGTGAGATATCAGTAAATATTATAAAATGTGCAATTGGGAGGGCGCAGGCAATTATTAATGATAAGTGACCTATTCAGCTTATCTGACCTATTTGGATTTTAGCTCGCTTACCATCACCAGGTTTAGAAACGCTAACGACTAACGCTAACTTACTTCTATAACTACGACATTTTCTTCTTAGTCTCTCGTCTGCCTTCGGTGTTTAATCCCAAAAAGAAGGTTGAACTAAACATTTTCTGCGATTGTTTGCTTGTTCTGGCTGAAAAAACTCAACATTGTTATCATTCATTTACATTCAAAAAACCCTACTCTTTATAGTGAGCTTATCTCTAGATCACTTAAAGGCAGTGTCCATGCAAAAAGTAGATTTTGTAAAATTGTGCTTACCTGGGGCCTATTCGCTATGCCGAATCCGAAAATCAACACAGAAAGAGCGCGAAAACGGCGAAAAAGGGCTTTAATGCAGGAGGGAAATTGCAGGTGGGCGGGGCCGTCCATATTGTGACGTCACTCTCCCAGCTTCAGGAGCGATCTTCTTGGCTTTTATGTCACGCATTTTCGCAGTTGGT
>CATQJL010000316.1:27393850-27451483 GCA_958299035.1 Cylicocyclus nassatus
AAGCAGTGGTATCAACGCAGAGTACTCCTTGCTGGAGTCTACTAGGAGCAATGCGCGCTGCTTTACACCTTCACAAAAAGACGTCTACAGAAAGATTTGAGAATATTGAAATCGGAATATCAGGGATATGGTGTGTATCGAAAGATTTGCCTTGATGAACTGAGCACAAAGCTCTCTTCGGATTTCAGAATATGTTCATTCCGAAGGAAGTTACGGCGAGTAGAATTTAGAAACGCGTGATTTTTCCAAAATTCACCAATGCTTCTGTCTCTTTTGGGAGACAGTCTGCAGCTACTCTTAAACGCACGATAATCTACAAGGACAGTACTATCGAACAGTGTTTTACTGGAATCTTTTATGTTACACAGACGCTGCGTTGCATCCTTGCGAAAAGACCTCCACAGAAAAAAATTCGAAAAAACTGGAAATGGAATATCGAGAGCATACTGTATATCAAAATATTTGCCTCGACGATCTGAACACAATGCTGCCTCTGGATTCGGAATATACTCATTCCGAAGGATTTTATGGCGTTGCGTTCTCTGCGTGATTCGCATGGTTTCGCGGATCCTGATATGTCGCGAACTTCCGGATTATCACGCACTTTGGTGGAAATCCCGGAATTCCGCGAAGTTCACGGAAATTTTGACATTCTGTGCGCGGTATTGTGATCTTGAGCAGATCTTAGAACAAATTCGATGAGAGCGGCTCTCTACCATACTCCTATAGTATACTGTCTATGTGTCATCAGCGACAGATCAATGGTAATACTGTTATCAGCAAACTGAATTCAACCATAATAATAATCGATAATCTGAAAACTAATATTGTATTCGGAATCCCCATGCTCGATTACCATTGTGATTGTGCAAACTCCCACTCCGTAGCTCAAACTTTGCAAAAAAATCGATAAAATCGATAAAAGTAATCGATAATCGAAAACTAATATTGTATTCGGAATCCCCATACTCGATTACCCCCTATGCAAACTCCCAGCCCCATAGGTGAACTCTGCAAAAAAATCGCTAAAAATCGATAAAATCGATATCGATCGATGAAGAAAAGTTGCCTATGACATCCGCCGGTGCCCGAAGTGTATGTGTGCCAAGTTTGGTCCGGATCGGTTCAGAAATGGATTTTTCTATTCGGAACATACGTACAGACAAACAGACAAACAGAAGTTTAGCTTCATATATAAGATGATGCGTCTCGTCGAGCGAATCGAACGGTGTCCTCGGATTCAGAATTCGTCCATTCTGAAGCGAGATATGGCTAAATTGACGATCATTCCGGCGCACTCTGCCACACTCCGCCGCACTCTGCCACACTCCGGCGCACTGTGGCGGAGTGTGGCGGAGTGCGCCGCAGTTCGGCGACTTTTTTGACGAATTATGAGCGGTATTGTATGCCTTATCCAACGAGAAAAGATTAAGGCGATCTGGGTTCTTTCATCGTTATAACTAGGGATGTAGTCGCACAAATCTGTTTATCCAAGTGATGAATGTGCGGCTCATGCAGGAATGACAAGGTGGAATTTGTCAAAGATGACGAAAAATGAATGAACGTAGTGAAGATTGCTCAAATTTTTGATTCACCTGCTGCGACTCAATTTTTGCGCCCTAGCAGCCACTTTTGTTTCTTAAGTGGTGCATAATTCCCTTTTTTTGATAGCTTTCAGATGTGAACTTAGCTTAACTTTTGCATGAATCTCCTTCTGCGTACGCTAACATCGTGTTTGGAATCATTACTGATGGACATAACGGGCACTTAATGGGAAAAAAATAGTGACATAAGATTGCAGATTGCAAGTACTTATCCTCTTTTATTGTGAAAACATTTCAGATGTCTTTCTCAGCGCAAATTCTGCTAATTACCTAAGATGACTTTTGAAGCACCCACTGAAAGCTAACGCAGCGGTAAAGCTCAAGTTGCTGTCTCCTGTTCGAAAACGCAAGCAATCTATAAGTTTTCGTAAGTAATAAGTTCTAAAAATTGGTGTATAACCTTACTTTATCTAACCAAGTTTATGAAATAACATTGTTTTCATAGTATTTAAGTCTAATCGGAGAATTCAGCTATGTGATATTTTGATAACTTGTTCAATCGAAAGTCTGTTCGTACCATGTAATTTTCCCTTATTGATGGATTCACAGGTACTGAATAAGTCAAAAAGAGGAATGGACGAACTTTGTAATATCACATAAATGGTTTTTGATGTAGACTACATGCATAGAAATGGAAGAGAAAAAGTTTGTTATTATTCTTTTTACATGTGTGGAATAAAACCGTTGCCGTTTTCGATCCCAAAGAGAGTACCCAACCGTCTCGATTCAATGCTCCTCTCCAGAAGCATCCCAATTTTCGCGTTAAATTTGCTAACGACGATCCAATTCTGGTTTATTTGCTGCTGACAATGCTCACAATCTAATGCTGTAATTTTGATAAGAGACACAAAAATACATAAGTTTGGAAGACGAGATATTTTATCCAAGTGAAGCTTCGTTACAAAACGTTGGAGGTGTTGGCTTTATTTTGTATCATCTGTCATCCAACTTGTTCATGAACAACAATATTTCACCTCGACTGACTATGCTACATTTATGACAAAAAATCACACCTCACCTGACTAATCTGTTGTATGAATTTCATGTCAAAAGATCACTGGTACATGCACAGCTCGTTTGCATCAGCAGCATCACTGCACAATATAGGGCATGTTTGCAATAAGCAGTAGTCTTCACAAGAAGAGAGTTTTTTCATTATCTTGTATGTAAGATTTTACAGGAAAGAATGTCTAAATTTTGCACGCAGTGAGAAAATTCAAAAAAAAACTTCAGATTATCCAGATAGGATTTCCTAATGAATATGAGAAGCCATAATTAGCTTAAACCCAAAAATTTTTCTTTGTTGCAATGAAGATATTAGCGATGACTGAGCAAACGCATTCATGATGCCACAGTCAACTTCTAAAACTATGACAAATAAATATTTTTGGCAAAGGCTTCAAAGCAAGGACCGGTTTTTTTTACGTACATTAGGTGTAGAGGGAGAAGCAACTCAAAACGCCATGTTATGAGCTTTGGGAGGTTTCGTGAGTCTTCGGGAAAACCTTAAATCGATAAAGTCTACTGCGAAATACTTGCATATTGACACTACCGATTTTGGAGGAAATGCAGCGTTTCAAGCAACAGATTTCCGCAAGGTTTGCTGATCGTTGGCTACATACCAATGCTTGACAAGCTCTTATCCAAAATTGAGTTTCTTGCGAAAAGTAATTTTGGCGAAAGGTTTGTAGAAGACAAATGAAAGGTGTGCAAATAGCCCCCAAGCAGGCGCCTGCTCCGACACCAACACCGGCCCCAAGACAGGTGGTACAATAATTGTGCAACCTGCTGCCAAGAAGTTTCCCAAACTATCTTCGAGCCTGTATCATTAACGGCAAATTTGTAGTGATTTGTTACAAAGTATGGAATAGTACACTAAATTATACCTGAATGAGTTTGAACAATGCATTCGATGCATCTTTTCCTTCTCTTTCTTATATCTGCATTTCGAGCCATAATTCTGTATGCCTTTTTGATAATTGCCACAATTCTTCACTCAACATTTACGCCTACTCAAAGTTAGGCTAATTTTTGAAAACTTCATTCCAAAGTTCCGAAAAGGATTAAGTATTGCACATTTAGAACAATTTTTGGACTATATAGCAGTATTTTTAGAATCTTTTAACCTGCTGTTTTTAGCTTTGAAAAATTATTTTTTGGAAGTCTCAGTTTTTGGCAAAGTCATGGAACACGCAACTCCAACAAAAACATGAAAGTTTTCGAGTATTCTGCAAATTGAAACTTGATTGCTAATCAAAATTATTTACGCAACATTAGCAAGGTTAGTTTGTTCTGAAAAATCAGCTTTTTGGAATCCTTGGTAAATTTACGCGGTAGACGTGATGAAAAGCCGTGGTTATTTTTTTTTCAAATAAATAATTATTTAGGACTTTATAAACGTGACCCATGTAATCTAAAAAAATACAACGTAGCCAAAGGTTTGCTCTACATAATAGTTACCAGCGCTCTTTAGAAATATGAGGATAAAATTTTTTAAAATTTAGGAAATATTTGACGTTTCTCTTATGCTGCTCAAAAAGCCATGGCGATAACATCGCAAATACAGAGTCCAGAGAGCAATTATAGCTGTAAAAAAGAGAACAAAAATTTAAATCAAGTGATACCTAGATCATCCATAGACTAGTGTTCTGTGGGCTGTATTGAGCGATGAAAAGAAACTGACAAAACGTTTTGGACAACCTAATACAAAAGCGATTAAGAAAAACAAGTAGTTTTTGAGTCGGACAAAAATTTTTCTTCACTTGCAGTTACGTTAATTTACCAAATTTTTCGTAAGCACTTCGAAGTTTGGAAAGTATTGTCGTCAAAGCGATCGTCAGGGATGGTTCTTTTCAATCTCGAATCGTTTTCATTCATTTGAAAACTCCAACAAATTCTTCAATAAAATAGAGACACAAAATAGTTCAAGATATCTCAAAACCTTATACGTGATAAGTCAGCTTTTTGTCTAAATAGAGGTATCAATTCTGACTCAGCTGACAGAAATCATAATGAACAAATCTTCAGAAACCTCAAAAGAATTAAGCTTTTCAAATTTTTTCATCTTTGCTTTTTCACTTACAGCAAAGCGTATTTTTTGTCTTGTTTCTACATCCAAAACATCTGTATAGCGCCGTGTCTAATAATTTTCTTGGTTACGCAAAAGCGCGATCGTAGGATATCAAACGTCGTGAAGAAATGAACTCCTTGTCCACCTTTTTTGCCGCAAATTCGCGTGAGATATCAGTAAATATTATAAAATGTGCAATTGGGAGGGCGCAGGCAATTATTAATGATAAGTGACCTATTCAGCTTATCTGACCTATTTGGATTTTAGCTCGCTTACCATCACCAGGTTTAGAAACGCTAACGACTAACGCTAACTTACTTCTATAACTACGACATTTTCTTCTTAGTCTCTCGTCTGCCTTCGGTGTTTAATCCCAAAAAGAAGGTTGAACTAAACATTTTCTGCGATTGTTTGCTTGTTCTGGCTGAAAAAACTCAACATTGTTATCATTCATTTACATTCAAAAAACCCTACTCTTTATAGTGAGCTTATCTCTAGATCACTTAAAGGCAGTGTCCATGCAAAAAGTAGATTTTGTAAAATTGTGCTTACCTGGGCCTATTCGCTATGCCGAATCCGAAAATCAACACAGAAGAGCGCGAAAACGGCGAAAAAGGGCTTTAATGCAGGAGGGAAATTGCAGGTGGGCGGGGCCGTCCATATTGTGACGTCACTCTCCCAGCTTCAGGAGCGATCTTCTTGCTTCCGCTAGTAGCCCGAACATCGCCACCAGCCAACTGCGAAATGCGTGACATAAAATCCTAATCGAGAAGGTCGCTCCTGAAGCTGGGAGAGTGACATTACAGTGTGAACAGCCCCTCCTACCTGCGATTTCCCACCTGCGTTAAAGCCCTTTTTCGTCATTTTGCGCACTCCAGTGTTGATTTTTGGATTCAGCATAGAGTAGGCCTGGGTGAGCACAAAATCTCAAAATCGAGTTTTTGCGTGGACACTGCCTTTGATTGAAAGAATTTTGCTGATGAAATGATATGGTTAGTGAGAATATCGCATCATTTCTTGAACTGCTTCCGCACCGGTGTACCATCTGCAGCGGCTTCACCAGCAGCTCCGGCGGATGGCTGAGCAAGCGGCTGCCTGGGTGGTGGTTGTTGCACACCCAAGGCGGTTGCTTGGGTATTGGTTGTTGTGCATCCAGTAATATATGTGATTCTACTCAGCCAGGGTTCCATTAGTACAATATACAGCGTTTTGCTTCCTACATTGATTCCAAAAAGGATCTCACCTCAATACGTATAATAAAAAAATAATTGATAGTTAGAAACCTAATCGAATGCGTGTCTACAAAGTAATTTTCGCTAACGATTGGTGCGAACTAAGAGTGAACTAATTTAAGAACTAACCTCACCATCCACTAATCTCTATGTCGTCTTCCACACTGCTCACTTCTAAAAACGGGCATGCGATGTTGTTTCCTGCGACGGACATGTAGCGTTTGGTAGTTCATTCAATCCAAAGAAACGCTTCATTCAGATTTTACACAGCTTAGATGAGCTGTCTTAGAGCGCAATGCATATCAAATGCGGCGTGGGCAGAATGCCTAACTGTAAATTTTGCGAGGTTGATCGTCCCGCCGGGTTCAGATAATTAGTTTGGTAAATGCAAAAATGTCAAAAAAGGATGTTGTCAAACAAAAAAAGAGGTTTTTCTTGGGACAGTAAAAGTACGGCAAACGTGTGGAGCGGATAAATTAAAGATATTCAGGCAGAGTCGCTGTAGCACCTAATCATAAGTGCGGTATGCGTGCTTTAGCTTGCAGGATGAATTCGCTGAGCGAATAGTCGCTCAAGGGAAATACTACTGGAGCGGTTTAAGAACTTTGTAGACAATTCCGCTTTTCGGATTTCATTAATGCTTGCCCTTGAATTGTCATGAGACATTGAACTCCTATTCTGTAGAGATTCTGCTTCCAAGCGGTATTAAAAAAGAGCTTCAGAAACGTTATACTGTTGATTGTCTTAAAAGTTACCGTTCTTCCAAGAACTGTTGCTTTTTCGGATGACTAGGGTACGATTCGATAGAGTAAACCAGCCAAAAGCAAAACTTTTATCACCTGAAAAGGATTTGCGAAAAACAATCATGCGAGGCTGCAAATATCGTCATACGAAGATACTCTTCGATTTAACGAGATTGGCCGCTGGAAGGCGACCGCTCGCGTGTGCGAGCAATCTGCGTCTCCTTCGCGAACGTTAATTGAATTGAATTTTCTGAATTTTCTAGCCTTAATTAAGTCACGAAGCTTTGCCTTCCAGCAGCCAAACCAGCTGAATAGAAGACTACATAGTAGCATTCCTTTGCAAGGTTTTTCTGGGCATAGAAATCGAGAAGGAAAAGGTAGCCTAAAAGTGGCAAATTCCGTCTCCAGCTCCTCTCTAATGTGATTGTATGCCACAAGCCTGAGCTAGTATACAAAATTTTGGCTTTATTTGTGCTTTAGTAATCAAGAAATACCAAGTTTAACATTGAAAAAAATCCAAAGAAAGTGGCACTTTTGCATTTTCGAATCAATTTTTTCTTAAATTCAAGCAGCGAAAAGATCTTGCAAATGTATGGGTACTCCCATGTACATTTTGTTTGTATGCTGACCAAGATGGAGACTCATGGGAGTTTTTTGAAAGAGATTTTTGATGTGGTTAATAATTACTTTGTTTGGTAACTTCTCAAGCCTGCTAGTAAAATTAAAACGTTTCGATTATTTAGAAAAAGGATTTACTTTTTGGGAAAAAACTAATACGCAACAATTCCTTACTCAGCTGCTGCCATCAATGAAGACAAACATCATTCAATAACGACGTGATATTTATCTATCATAAACACAGTCGCATGGTTGTAACATGTACAGTTGTGATACACATAGGAGGACTGTACCTCGCAACGAAACTTTAACCCCCCCCCCCCTCGTACAACAATGACACCCTATGCCAAAGACAATTGGGATGAGTGAGGAAAAAACAGATAAAACACATTTAACATTATCATGAGCTTTGACCGGAAACATCTGGTAAAATGATCAAAGCAGCAGTTATTGAGAGGAAATAAAGACAAAAACCCATCTGAATGGCAATAGACATAGTCCGACAATAGGATGGTGGCATTTTGGGGGAAAATCGACGTTAATTTGAGAAAGTTTTGAATCTGATCTCAATATCTAATTTTTCCAGACATCTAAATTAGGTACTCAACTTTCAAGGGCTTTACAATTACCTTCCTACGAACACGGAGGAACTGAAGAAGAACTACTGTTATGCTGCTACTTTCGCTTTCGCGGTCAGAACTGCAGATACTGTCGAGCTAATGAAGTGGTATTAGTTTTGAAACCCAAGCAAGTTTTCTTAGAAATTCCTGTTAATTTAGGGACGTATTATGTGCACTTGAGAAGGATTGTATGGCACCTCCTGGAGCACAGCTCAAGTGCTCTTTCAAAAAAGACAAGCACAGGAAGTACGCAAACTGCCACAGGTTTGCCATTGTAAAACTACGCAAAACTCTGCAATACATCAGACTAGTTCTAAGGTGTAGCGAACATGTAAACGCTGCTGATTGAGCATTGAGCACTGGACCATACAGCTTGTTTTAGCGCGAACGGTAGAGTAAACTTTTTGAAAATGTTTTGGCCAAATTTTACATTTTATCTCAACTGCTCCAGCAAACTTTCACTACAAGCTATCGCAAGGTTGTATGTTTTCTGGCGTTTAACGAGGCCAGCGCCGCATAGTGCAGTCACACATCTACGCGTGAGCGTTACCGTACGCGCAGCGTGCAGGGATCCTGCTACGCACATCCGGGCCTCGTTTTTATCATTGTAACAAGTGATTAAATTAGTCTAACTTTCTTTGGAAGTGTAAACTTTTTATGTTAAGCTAAGGTTTAGAGTATCAAAAGGTAAAAGCTCCGATGTAGTTATACAAACTGGCCCGCACGCATGGACATCCTCGCTGGGGAATACGAAGGCCTTGACGCTACTTCAGAACACATCCAGTCCAAATCTCCCTTTTGTGGGAACCACATTTCTGAGCATTGGCAACCCGAGCCCTTTGTTTTTCAACCATGTTTTGGAAGTTTGCTACACCAACGCATTAGCATAAAAAACAGCGCATTCTTGCGTAAGCTGAAATTTTCATATGTAATCCATTGACGCTACTTAAAATCACATCCAGTCCAAATCACCTTCTTTTTGTGGACTTAGAAATGGTTGTGACATTGCGTAAAGGTATTTTATTCTGGTGCTGAGAAAGAAATGATCAGTGGCCGTATTCATCAACGAAACCCGTGGGTTCCGGAACCCACTTGGTTAGTGCCTTTGATGAATATTGATTCTACTCCAAGGAAGAATCGATATTCATCAAAAGCACTAACCCAGTGGGTTCCGGAACCCACGGCTTTCGTTGATGAATACGGCCACAGATGTCGAAGTGGCCAACCCAAACAACCTGTATACCATTGACGCAGCAAACGACTATTATGACTATAAATCCGCCTTGCTATCTGACAATATTGTGAAATAAGCCTTTATAAGCCGTTACATTGCTAGAAAAATAGTGGTGCAAAGTGCATTTTTGGAATACTGAGTCATGTTCGGTTCAATGCTGCGTCAAACCATGCAGCTAAATTATTAGGTTGTTGCAAAAATAATGTCCGTTTATTTAGGCGTGTATTCCAAACAAATTTTCTCCTTCAGGCTTTCTTTTTCGATACAGATTCTGCACATCATTGGAAAGTTTTCTTCATGTACTTTCTAATGGTGGTGAAATTAAGCTTTTATCTCATCTGTAAGATTTTTACCAGCATTTTGCACAGCCGCACTCAAAATCGAAATTTCATTGCTCCTTTCTTGGCCACAATTCAGGCACAAATAAACAGAATTTTCTGAAAACATAGCTACTGCATAAGATAGATATTGTTCACTTATTGCATGTTTAAATAAGTTTTTCGAATATACCTGAACTGACAAATCGAGTTTTAAAGAAGATACTCGCTGCCTGGAAATTTATGGGTTCGAAATTTTTCCTGGTTAGGGCAATCGCTGAAACTTCGCTCATTTCTGTAGGCTTAAGATCAGGACATCTCATTCACAATTCATGCAGAAAAACTTAGCTAATCAGTGCATGAAGAATTCCAAGTTTTCATATTTGGGACTTCCAAGCCTATCACAAATGGGCTTGAAAAAGTGAACAATTTTGGATTTCTATCTTTTTTATCTCGCAGAACTTCTTAGTTAAAGTTCTTTTTATACATACGTATACTACTGGGTTGCATCTACAAAATAAGCTGATTAGCAGCCATAACAACAAAACTTTAAGGAATTTGTAATCTTTCAAAAACGAGGTTTTCAAAAGCAAAACTTTTGGTTTTCTGACGCATAGTTTTCTTCCCGTTTGCGAAATCAGTACATGCAGGAGCGCGTTAGATTACGAAAGGTTTACTGCATCTGATGGTCTTGATTGCATTCAAAAATATGAAGATTGAACGAAGTTATAGCCTTTCAAAGTGAAACTTTTCAAAACGGACATTATTTTTGCAACAACCTAATATTTCACATTGCTGCATTGGAAGAGCAGTATTGTGCTTAATTTAGCGATTTTTATATGTAAGTTTTTCGCCATAAATACTGCTCATAATTTCGTCTACAAAGAATAATAGCAGATACGGAAGACAGTTTGAAACGCATTCTATGCTGCATCCAACAGTATGCAGCTTGTTTGAATCTTCAGCTTCAACTTCTGATCATTCTCCTGTAAGCCTTTTTTTACAAATTGATATACTTAGATACTTACAAGGAAAGGATCATCCATCGGAGTGGGGTTTCCAAACGTGATGCATATCATTCTGCTGCTCTTGAGGCCTTAATGCCAAATCCGTGATCCTTAGCTGCTCAATGATTTTCTGGGAAAATGGGATTTTTAGAAAAATCCTACGAATCTCCAACTTGCTCATAAAGATTGCCCGCACTATCAAACACTCAGATGTACCGTTGCTGTATTATTTCCTCATCTAGGAATCAAGAGAAAGAAATTTTTTAGTTTTTACAAAAACGAAGCTATGCTGTTCCCATTCATGTAGCTGTATACTACAAGCCCTTAGAACTATAACCGTAAATTTTCAGTTTTCCAAAAGTTTTAGTTTTCGATAAATATTAGATTTAGCTTCTTTCACTCAAGTGTTCAGTACTAAATTCGGTATTTTTCGAAAACTAAGGCTTCTGCAGAGCTGAAAATTTAGGTTATACTTCTAAGGGCTTGTAGTTTATAGCTACATGAATAGAAACAGCTTCATAGCTTCGTTTTTGTAAAAACTAAAAAATTTTCGTTTTCTCGATTTCTAGATGAGGAAAAAATACAGCAACGGTACATCTGAGTGTTTGATAGAGCGTGCAATTTTTATGAGCAAGTTGGAGATTCGTAGGATTTTTCTGCACAAAGATATGAATTTTTCGCAATTTCTGAGCCTTCAGTGCCACTCACATTTTGGATGCAAAGTTACAGTGGGTCAAAGTAAGTGCGAACTTTTGCACTATCTTGTAGAGCTTACTTTGCTCTATCGAATAATATTCTGGACCCCTGAAAAGAATGTGAGGTGCATGACTTATCGCCGTTAGAATTCAAGTGTAACAAGACTTATGTAACAGCCTAATATCTTTTCGGGAAGGATGACGACCAAGTCGAGCGTGTCACTGGAGCAGATGTTCGCTCAGCTGATGCAGCAAAACGCTGCACTCCTGAAGGCGAGCCAGAATCAGTCCGCTGCGTTCCTAAAGGCCAACCAGGAGCAAATGAAGGCGAACCAAGAGCAAACTGCTGCACTCCTGAAGTCGAGCCAAGAACAATCTGTGGCTCTCTTGAAGTTGAACCAGGAGCAATGAGCGGAAAGAACAACTCCTGAAACCGATGGACCATTTAATCGCTCCTACCATGGCGGATTATTCAGCGCTTTCGTCGCGTCTGCCGTGCTTCACTTACGATCCTGAAAGCGGGTGCACCTTCGAGAGCTGGCTATCGAAATTCGAAGAAATTGTCCCAGCATCGATGCCAAAAAAAGGCCACTGTACCCTCCTGTCTGCGAAGCTGGATGACGTCGCACACGCCAAGTTTAGAGGGCATTTGGCCCCGAAATCACCACTGGAGTTCACCTTCGAAGAGCTGACGAAAGTGCCGAGCTTTTTTGGCGAAAGGACGACGCTTTTTCGACGTTGATGGAACTGTCTTCACGTTGTGAAGGACTCCTCAGAAGACGTGGAATCGTATGCAGTTTGACTCAACAAGATGCAGGTCAATGCCAAAGCAGAAGAATGAAAAGTGAGCCGCTGAAGTGCCTCCTCTTCGTCATGGGCCTGCAGTCGCAGTGCGATTTGCCAATCCGTGCTCGACTACAGAGCAAGCTGGACGCGGAATCCGATGGCTACAAGCTGCAGGACCTGATCGCGGACTACAACGCGTATTAGTCCGTGCAGAAGGATGCTGCCCTCATTGGATCTGCACCGGCGCCCGTCCAAGCTGAAGTCGTCGCTCCTATCCGGAAGAAGAAGCAACGTCGACCACTGTCGCAACGTACCGACGCTCATCTGATAGCAAGAATCCGCCTAGACCTTCCCGCCGTAACGATGTGTGCTACACTTGTAAAAACAAAGGACATTGGGCCAGCAACTGCCCGTCAAGGAACCGACCAGTCCGCCGTTCCATGAAAAAAAGTTGTTGAGTTAAACGTGCCAAACTCCCATCGTCGATACGTAAATATCAAGCTGAAGGACGTGGATGTGAAGATGCAACTCGACACCAGTGCCGACGTATCCACAATCAATCGCAGGACGTGGATAGAGTTAGGATCGGCGACCTTGGAGGCCCCACCCGCCGAATTGAGAGCTGCAAATGGATCGTTGATTGAAGTATTTGGAGTTCGGGATATGCCGTTACATGCAATGGTTTTGATGGCCAAGGATTATTCTATGTTACTAAGGACCTGAGTTTGCTGGGAATGGACATGCTTCAACAGCTGCCGCCCTTCCAAACTGCTTTCTCTGCTGTTTGCTGTGTCGTGGATGCCTCTTCACCACTGGACGACCGCCTCGCGGCTAAGTTACCAGAAGTCTTCAAAGAAGAGCTGGGACACGTTAACAAGTTCAAGGCTCACCTAGTGCTGAAGAAGGATGCCACACCCGTCTATGGTGCCGAAACGGAAGGTACCGTCCGCCGTAGAACCTCTCCTCACGCAGAGTTGGATCGCCTCGTCGCCACAGGAGTACTATCACCCGTTGATTACTCGCAGTGGGCCGCTCCCATCGTTCCCGTCAAGAAGAAGAATGGAGCAGTGCGCATTTGTGCCAACTTCTCCACCGGACTGAACGACTCATTGACGCTGCACGACATCCACTGCCCACTGCTGAGGACATCTTCACCAAGTTAAATGGAGGGGCCGTTTTCACGAATATCACCCAGCGTGACGCCTACTTGCAAGTAGAAATGGACGTTGAGGCTGAACATCAACACATATCGTGGACTCTTCCGCTACAACCGCCTACCGTTTGGGGTGAAAAGTGTTCCTGGGATCTTCCAGTCGTTAATGAGCAACATCACCGCTAACATCAGTGGAGCCGTCGCTCATTTGGACGATGTTGTGGTCACCGGAAGAACCCGTGAGGAGCACGATGCGAACGTCTTTAAGTTATTCCAACGTCTTTAAGACTATGGAATGCGTGTTCGCCGTGAAAAGTGTCATTTTGCTGAACCTAGCACAGTATTTCTCGGATTTATTGTCGATGCAGAAGGAAAACGCCCCAAGCCCGAAAAAATTGCCGCCATCGCTCATATGCCGCCGCCCCAACATGTGAAGCAGCTCGAATCGTACCTTGGGATGGTTTCGTTTTACTCGTCTTTCGTGCCAAGGATGTGTTCACTTCGCAAATCTTTGGACGCTTCAAAGAAGAAAGACACACCGTTTATCTAGAGTAAAAAGTGCCAGGAAGCCTTCGACCGCCTTCGCGAAGTCCTGACCTCAGACCTCTGCTGTGCCACTACGACCCGAGGAATTCGATCATCGTTAACGCTGACGCAAGCAACTATGGAATCGAAGCCGTGATTTCTTACCGCTACCCGGACGGATCGGAAAAGGTCGTTTGCCATGCGAGCCGCGCGTTGACGGCACTAGAGAAGAATTTCTCGCAGATTGAGAAGGAAGGATTGGCTATAGTTTTCGCCGTCAAGAAGTTTTACCGGTACATTCATGGACGAAGATTTACTCTGCTTACGGACCACCGCCCTCTACTCACTATCTTCTGGAACAAGAAAGGAGTGCCTGCTTATACTGCCGACCGTCTACAACGATGGTCGATGATCTTACTTGCCTATGATTTTAACATCAAGTACTGCTCTACGGCATCGTTTGGACAGGCTGATGCTATCTCCCGACTGCTTTCCTGCCGGAGTGCGCCGGACGAAGACGTCATCATTGCTACTGTAGAAGCTGATGTCACCGCCACTTACGAGGAAGCACTCAACCAGCTTCCAGTTACAGTGGAAAGACGTACGTTTTGCTGTAGAGAAGGACGCCATGCTGATGAAGCTGCTCAATTGCCTCCAAACAGGACGTTGGCCTAATGCACTTCCATGAACACCGTTGTTTAACTACAAAAGCCAACAAAAGAAGCTTTCTGTTCACAACGGATGCATTTTCTTCTGTTCCAGAATCGTCATTCCCACTTCGCTGAGGAAAAAGATTTTCCTCATGCTGCATGACGGACATCCTGAACAAACCCGGATGTAACTGCTTACTCGCAATCACGTCTACTGGCCTGGTATAGAAGAAGACGTCAAGAGGACTGTGGAACGCTGCCAGAATTGCTAATTTGCCGCTAAGAATCCAATAAAAGCTGAACTAACTCCATGGCAGATCGCAAGTCGCACGATGGAACGCCTGCGTATTGATTTCGCGGGCCCACTCTATGGACACATGTACCTCGTTGTCGTATGCGTATTCCCGCTGGCCTGAGATCGTGGAGATGCAGTCGACATGAGTTCCTGCGTGGTCACAAGCGACCACGCAGGAACTCATGAAGATCTTCAGCCAATTCGGATTCCCAGAAACGCTTGTTTCGGACAACGGCACCCAATTCTCTTCCCAGTACTTGGAGGATTTCTGCAGGAAGAACAGGATCAAGCATGTTCGACGCCGCCATTCCACCCAAAGTCGAATGGGCTCGCTGAACCCTTTGTCGGAATTTTCAAAAGGGGACTCCTGAAGGTGAAAGGAGAAGAAAACCTTCCAGAAGCCTTGTCAAAGCTAACTTTGCTATCGCTGTACGCCCTGCCCGTCTTCGCCGGAAAATCGCTCGCCTGCTGAGATGTTTCTTGGACTAACGATTAGTACTCCACTCACTCGGTCACCTGAGCTCGAACTGTCACACCAACCCACTCTCCCGGATTGAAACCGGCGAAGGAAGCAATGTACAACCGCCGACATGGAGCCAAGAAGAGGAAATTCGACGTCTACGATGCCGTATACGTTCGCGACTATCGTAGTCCATCGAAGCCTACTTGAACTCCAGGACGTGTACACTCAAGGACTGGACGCTCACGCTACAACGTGGAAGTCGAAGGACTCGTATGGATTCGTATATTCGTGTTCGTACGCCATACCAACCAGCTACGCTCTCGCGCAGTTCCCATCGCCACTACCACGCTGTTGAGAGAGTTCAACTTTCTCGATTTTGGGCTTCCTATAACGTCGCCTGCCGTTTCCGTTGATGTTCCCGCTTCCCGACACGCCATTCTTGCTGATGGGACACCGCCAACTTCCGATGTCGCAGCCGCCGAACCAGTAGACGCTGATGGTTCCGCCACTTTGCCGTCCTCGCAGCCAGTTCGCGGCCGGTCACAAAGGACATCGACCACCACATCGCATCGAGGTGAACCCTTCAAAGAAACGATAGTTGATAGCTTAAGGATAGAGATGTAGGAGAGTAGGGTATTATATTTGTTATTGTTTGTATCGTTGTTGTCTACTGATCTGATCTTTTGGTGTTGTATTGACCTGTGCGCGGGATCTGAGCGCTGTATAAGGCGCTTCCTGCTAGCTAAGTCTTTCGTTTTCGTCTCGTCTTATCTTCTGTTCTTATTCATATCCGGTCTACTAATAAATCTACTACTCTACAAGCGTCCCGGACCCACCACAAGTACAAGTACAAGTGCAAGTAGAAGGCGACAACACAATCACAAGGCCAGTTTTTCAAGCGTTGCTGCATTCCTTGATTCTACGATTTTTTGTAAGGTATGTTGGAAGAACATTTATCAAACCTGGAAGTTGTTATAGGGGCCTGCAGGATCGCGAGAGTCGGACGCGCGTACGGCCTTTGCGCCGCGCACGCCTGATATCGCTGGGTCGTAGTCGATTAAGGCTAGATAGGTAAGTTTTTTTTGTTTTTCTTTACATTTCACGCCTTCTTTTCTTTTCAGACGGTGAGCACATGTTGGTGCGGAGGAGTTTAAGATCTGAATTAAGGTGAGGTGCAGGATTATGCTCAATACGGACTCAATATTGCAGACCTTCCATGCCTGCTGGTTGAGATGTTGGATTTTCTGTCCTGGCTGCCCTGTTACAGCAAACTGTTCTATTTCTACCGTCTATTCTACCTTATCATGCATATTGCTTGTGATGATGATGATGATGATGACAATGATTATGATTGTGATGACGCGCATGATGCAAGATGAGGTAGAACAGACGTTGCAAATAAAACGGAGTTTCGTAACCGGGCAGGCAGGACGAAAAATCGAACATAATCGGACAGCCAGAACAGAAAACTCAACATTCTTCAAAGCAGGGGTGAAAAGTCCACAATATTGGCCCGTATTGAGCATAATCCTGCACCTCACCTTAATCTAGATCTTAAACTCCTCTGCACCAACATATGTTCGCCGCCTGAAAAGAAAAGAAGGCGAGAAATGAGAAGAAAAACAAAAAATCTCACCTATCCAGCCTAAATCGAGTACGACCCAGTGACATACGACGTGCGCGGCGCAATGGCCGTACGCACGTCCGACTCTCGCGATCCTGCAGGCCCCTATACCTTCCGAAAAAAAAAATTTTTCTTGTTTTCCATGCTTCCAAGCATTACGAGTCAAATTATTCGAAAAAATGGCAGGTTCAGAAATTTTAGGCGCTTTTCGACCCGGACTCCCAAGAAGTCCTAATAAATAATTTTTTCAAAAAAGAACGAAAGGACATCAATAAATAAATAAATAAATCCCTTTGCTTATCAATGATGGTTCAGGCAGACGCGTTTTTTTGCAAAATCTAAACCAGAATCGATACCAGAAAGTGCTGTGTTAAGTCTATACGAGGCCTGCATAGTAAAGCATTCACGCGAGAGTTGTCAGAATTTTGGTAGATGTGCAATTGTAACAACAAAGAAATGCTTTCCAAGCGGATTAGTTGTGCGCAGATCTGACACAACTCCAAATCCTACTCCCTTCCCATCTTGTGCAGGAAAGAATTTCATGAGACGTCAAAACTATTTTGTGGTCTCAAAGAGTTTCCTTTTCGATCGAGTAATCAGTTAATCATGGTTAGAACGGCGTATTACCCACTCTTCGAAGGACGATGCCTACGGTGGAAACAAAAAACCGAAAAGTCTAAAATTCTGGTATATTTCCAGCTACCCATACGAGCTATAGTACAACTAGTGCAGACAACAAGACTTGTAGAGCTTAAAGTGGTTTAAGACTATTTAGAGGACATCTACTGCATTCTCGGCTCATCTCAAAAAGCCAAAATGTTGAAGCTATCCAGTTTGGGCTGCGCAGGCATGTGCTCAAAAGTTAATATTCATTTTACTTAGCTGTGTTTACTTGCTCCATACTAGACAACTTCAGCAGAAGAGAAAAGGTTGGCGGTTAGATATTCTATATGATTATGAAGTGCTTATGCACACTGAATTACACTAAAAATTCTTGTAGGCCTATGCTTTTTCTGAAAAAAACGAAATGGAACACATAGGGATAGAAGTGCACAATTACGCAAACAATAACAATTGCACTCGAACTTCGTGATAGCACTTTTCCTTGTTCGCGGAAGCATTCCAACTTTTGGCGGTTGTCGCTGCTATGGCACGCAGGTATCATTATCAATCTCGTCCCACGCCTGTTCGGAACAGTCCATGTGGCTAAGAAAGTTTCAGTATGACAGAGTAACCTTCTAGCTACAATACACTGTAAGGAAATTTTTTTGTAAAATTTAGGATCGGAATTATGGAAATTTGGCAGGGATGTGTGGATCTTATGCTGGAGATTTGAACACATTTGCAAAAAATGAAAACATCGGCTACAATGTGTTTCAAAACCAAGCTCGTCATTCAAATTGAACTAGATTCTCATCTAGAAGACATATGACAAGTCGTATATCTCCATAATTCTCTATTTTTTGCATAAGTCTTTACTCTCTAGATCAAGCTCTACCTATAGCCTAAGGCATACCTCAAGCAATTTTAGTCACCACAGGATCTGGTAATTTGCTATATGTCTTCAAATTCAATACTGGTATACCCCAAAAACATAACACGTATAACTTTCGTATGTTGATAAAATGCCCTGCTTCCGTACATCCAGAAATCCCTCAAGATGAATTATGGCCAATGTATGCTGACTAAAACCCGTGAGGTATGTTCTCGGCCTATGAGTACTTACGTTAAAAATTTCGTCCCTTTCCCCTGTTTTGTTACGGCTCTCAATCTTATGAAAACAACCTTTTTTAGCCTTTCGCATTTAATCTTTGATTTATTCTCGTTTCTTCTTTACTTCATTCCACTTTTCTTTGTTGCAGATTACTAGAAGAGCTTCTAAAGATATCTCAGAAGCTATCTTGTTTTATGCAACGTTAAGGAAGAGTTCGCTTTTTATCTTTTAAAATGCCACTTTGTATTGAGCTCCGTATAGTAGACATGAAGAAATTGCAGCACGGTTTTTCAAATATACACCCAGTATTGAAATGAATTGCAAACCCCAAGAAATTAGATTTTTGCGCTCTCAGAAAGTGATGGCCAGATCGTTCTTCCAAATACACATGGAAATTATATTGGACTCACAGAAATGTGTCTAATGTTGATTGCATCATTCTGTGGCATAAAATTGAAGTCAAAATCTTCAGTTATACGTGAGTTATAGTAATGCAAACTCAAACTACAAGCCTTTTGAGACGCCCTATACTACAATGTTGACCAAAAGTTTGCAGCCACTCTGTGATTCTGCTATATCTTACTCTGTTTCTGTTGTAGAGCCGTCCCTTATATTGGAACTTGCTTACTCACTATAGGCTAGGTCGATATGGTCTCTGTGGTTGCGGCGCACCCGCCGCACCTTGATATATATGTGTGTGTTGTTCTCTAGTTAATCCTAGTGAACCCGCGGCATATACGCCAATGTGTATAGGGGAAACCTTTGTGTTTTTCTAATAAATCGTCAACGACTCAACGCGTTCCACAACAACTGGCGATCAGGATCAAGGACAAGAAGCCTCCACCGACCACCAGAAGAAGCTCGACCGACAAGGACCAGAGGAAGCTCGATCGACAAGGAATAGAAGAAGCTCGATCGACAAGGACCAGAAGAAGCTCGATCAATAAGGACGGAAGCCTTCCATCGTCGAAGGAGAAGAAGCGCTGCAGCTCGAATCGAGGAAGAAGCTGTCACTGATCGAGGACAGCCGGACAAGTAAGCTTTTTGAGAAGCTTATCGATTTAGCACAAGACTTCGTCGACACCAGAAAGGTCTACCATGCCGAAAGCCAGTGAAGAACGACATGGCGACTCTCTGGAGAAGGTTCTCTCGGTCATGGTCGACCAAATGCGGCTCCAACAGGAGGAAATGAAGCTGCATATGCAGCTTCAACAGGAACAGATGCAGGCCCGGATACAAGCTCAACAGGAGCATATGCAAGCACAGTGGCAGGCTCAGCAGGAGCAAATGCAAATGCAGTCGCAAGCTCTACAGGAGCAAATGCAAGTGCAATTGCAAGCACAACAGGATCAACTGAAGACGTTGGTTACTGCTTTGACCACTAACCAAAGGGTAGCCGTCCAGGACGCCATTAAGGATCAATATGTCCAGTTGAGCAAGGACGTGCAGAGATTTACCTCAGACGAAAAAACAGGTAACACCTTTGCTTACTGGTATGGCAGGTACGGACCGATCATTCGCGACTCCCAGCTTTCGGATCAGAAGAAGCGCGACTTGATCCTGATGAAGCTGGGTGAAAAAGCATACAGGAAGGATGCCGACGAAGTTTTGCCTGCGAAACCAAGCGACTTGGACTTCGAGACCACCGTAGCGAATCTCCAGAAGCTGTTCGCCTCCAAGAAGACGCTCATCAGGAGACGTTATGAGTGCCTAAGGATAACCTGCCCTCCGCTTACGCCAGCGTACTTACCGTTCCGCGAGTACGCCAACACCATCAAGCGGATGGACGAGGATGCCCGCCTCAAGGAGGTCGACTATACGGCGATGAAGACGCTGCAGTTCGTAGCAGGTCTAGCAGGTCTTCAAGATCCCTCACTCAGGGAAATTCGCCTTCGGATGATTCGTCGACTGGACGCTCACACGGACGAAGCACCGTTGACAATCGAGGACCTTGTCACGGACTGTGAAAACTTCACTGCCCTGAAGATGGATAATACAGACATGGAAGGCACGCGAGACATCCATGCTGTATGGAAGAAAAAGGTAAATTGCTTCATATGCGGAGGACCACATTTCAGAAGAAAGTGCCCTCAATCTGGCAGCACTGGTCGGAAGAAGCGACGAAGGACAGCACAAAACACTTTGGTTGCAAAGGACAGTGCAAGAATGTGGTCGCATTCGACGCCGAGCGTGCTCGGACTTACCTCGATTTCAAAGTTAAGGGATGTTCTCTCAAGCTCCAGCTAGATACGGGTGCAGACATAATCTTGATATCGCGTAGAGCTTGGAAAAGGATGGGATCCCCTTCTCTGGAAACCTGTATTATGCCAGTCAAAACTGCAGACGGGACGCCGATGCAGATTTACGGTAAATTCTCGACCAACTTTTCCATCAGAGATCGAGTTACAGGGAAGATGTTTCATGGAAATGGCACATGCTACGTCACCAAAGGCTCGAATCTACTAGAAGTGGAATGGTGCATCCAGCTGCCGGCATACAAAAAGCTGAAGGGCAACTTCCATTGCAGAAAGGTGACCTGCGAAGAGAAAATCCGAGCCGAAGTGGTCGCCGACTTGAAGAAGAAGTATGGGGAAGTCTTTAACAGCGACTAGGAAAGTGCATGAAGAGTGAGGGCATCAACAGAGACATCAAGGACTCAGTGCGCCGCTGTAGGGAATGTCAAGAAGCAGCCAAGATGCCAGTGAAGACTGTACTGCATTCATGGAAAATGGAACACAAATCATGGAATCGACTTTATATTGACTACGCAGGGCCGCTGAATGGTAAGATGTATCTCGTCGTAGTTGACGCTTACTCGAAATGGCCAGAAGTATTTGAGATGCCTTCATCGTCAACTACAGCTACCCTAAGAGAACTCAGCTCTTTATTCGCTCGATTTGGAAATCCACAAGTGATCGTGTCGGATAATGGGACTCAGTTCACAGCAAGGGAGTTTCAAGACTTCTGTGAAAAAAGAGGAATCGAGCTTATGCATTCACCACCATTCCATCCGCAATCAAATGGACAAACGAAGAGGTTTGTGGATATCTTTGAGAGAACCTTCCAGAAAATAAAGGAGGGAGGAACGGCAGAGAAACTTGCGGAGTTTCTGCAGTCTTATCGACGGACGCCTTGTACAACTGCTCCAGGACAACGTTCGCCTGCCGAACTGCTTTTGGGACGTCACATAAGGACACCACTGTCGCTGCTGAATGAAGATTCCAAAGAAGAAGGAATGGGCAATGAAGCTATGGAGAAGCAGTTCAACCGCCGTCACGGAGCTCGAAAGAAAGCGTACAAACCACAAGAAGCCGTTTGGGTACGTGAATATCGCTCTGGATGTGAAAACTGGATTCCAGCACGAGTGAAGAAACGCTATGGAGAAGCGCTATATGCCGTGCTTACGGAAGACGGACGGTTATGGAGACGTCATGCGAACCAGATGCGCCGCACAGCAAGTATGGATCGACATCATGACTCAACACAGTCCACTTCCGACGAAGACCGACTTAACAATGGTATGGATGCTGCTGAACACCAAGCCACCTCGCCTAGGCCACCGACATCAACCAGACCAAATCGCCATCGTCGCCCACCAGAACGTCTGAAAGTAGATCCTTGTTGTAAGATGTACCGTTGTTCATCTTAGGAGGGAGGTGTTGTAGAGCCGTCCCTTACATTGGAACTTGCTCACTCACTATAGGTTAGGTCGATATGGTCTCTGTGGTTGCGGCGTACCCGCCGTACCTTGATATATATGTGTGTGTTGTTCTCTAGTTAATCCTAGTGAACCCGCGGCATATACGCCAATGTGTATAGGGGAAACCTTTGTGTTTTTCTAATAAATCGTCAACGACTCAACGCGTTCCACAACAGTTTCGAAAAAAATGAGTCCAGATCCTACTATAATATCTTTTGATAACTGCCAAAGCGATGCGTTGGGGGTACTCTCCTCCCTCATTTGCTTTACTGTTGTGCTGTGTGTTCCCTTGCAGTGTTAAGAAGAGATTCGCGATAACGAGGGCAGGCCAGATTATACGTCATACGAAATACAACTGCGATACATGAACTAACAAAGATGTGCAGAGAAACGTCCCACCTCGCCGAGAGAGTAATGATGCGAGCATGCACTCAATAAGAATCCATATGGCTTGCATAACAGCGACGGAAACCGTTGACGGTGTCCGTAGACAGTTTCCAAACTGTATGCACTTTAAGTGCAAATTATAGAGTTGGACTGCATGGAAGTGCAAATATGGGCAATGTCGGCAAATAATCAAAGACACTTCTTCAGTTACGAAGGACATGCAAACTAGGGATAAAGTGCGTGTCATCTACAAAGCTCAAACAACAACGGTTGCGAAACTTTGATTATTCCAGACCAAAAAATTAGTGCAAATGTCTAGCCCACTCGCTATCATAACTTGGGAAACTGCCGCTCTTATTAGAATTAGTTTTCGAGAAAAACGTTATGATTTTAGAAGTAACTAGCTGGCTTACCCGGCTCCGCCGTATCCGGACCAAACTTGACACACATACACTTCGGGCCCCGGCGGGTGTCACAGTCCACTTTTCGTTATCGATCGATGTCGATTTTACCGATTTTTATCGATTTTTTTGCAGAGTTCACCTACAGGGCTAGGAGTTGGCACAGGGGGGAAGTGAGCATGGGGATTCCGAATACAATATTAGTTTTCAGAATTATCGATTATCGATTTTATTGATCTTATCGATTTTTTGTAAATTTTGACATGCGAGGCTGGGATTTTGCACAGGGGGGTAATCGAGCATGCAGATTACGAATGCAATATTAGTTTTCAAGATCGTCCATTACTTTTATCGATTTTATCGATTTTTTGAAAATTTGAGCTAGGGGGCTGGAATTTGGCACAGGGGTGTAATCGAGCATGCTGATCACTTCCCTTGAGGATGATCAGCATGCTCGATTACACCCCTGTGCCAACTCCCAGCCCCCTAGCTCAAATTTTGCAAAAAAATCGATAAAATCGATAAAAGTAATCGATAATCCCGAAAACCAATATTATATTCGGAATCCCCATGCTCGATTACCCCCTTGTGCGAACTCCCAGCCCCGTAGCTCAAACTTTGCAAAAAAATCGATAAAATCGATAAAAGTAATCGATAATCCTGAAAACCTTATTCGGAATCCCCATGCTCGATTACCCTCCTGTGCCAACTCCCAACCCCGTAGCTCAAACTTTGCAAAAAAATCGATAAAATCGATAAAAGTAATCGATAATCCCGAAAACCAATATTATATTCGGAATCCCCATGCTCGATTACCCCCTTGTGCGAACTCCCAGCCCCGTAGCTCAAACTTTGCAAAAAAATCGATAAAATCGATAAAAGTAATCGATAATCCTGAAAACCTTATTCGGAATCCCCATGCTCGATTACCCTCCTGTGCCAACTCCCAACCCCGTAGCTCAAACTTTGCAAAAAATCGATAAAATCGATAAAAGTAATCGATAATCCTGAAAACCTTATTCGGAATCCCCATGCTCGATTACCCTCCTGTGCCAACTCCCAACCCCGTAGCTCAAACTTTGCAAAAAATCGATAAAATCGATAAAAGTAATCGATAATCCTGAAAACCAATATTGTATTCGGAATCCCCATGTCGATTACCCCCCTGTGCCAACTCCCAGCCCCGTAGGTGAACTCAGCAAAAAATCGATAAAAATCCATAAAATCGATATCGATCGATGACGAAAAGTAGCCTATGACACCCGCCGGGGCCCGAAGTGTATGTGTGCCAAGTTTGGTCCGGATCGGTTCAGAAATGGAATTTTCTATTCGGAACATACGTACAGACAGACATACATACAGACAGACAGACATACATACATACAAACAGACATTCAGCTTTATATATAAGATATGAAGTTTAGTCGAAAATAAAATAATGTAATCTATCAATTTTACGGGAATTCGCTGAAACCTCACTTTTGTGTGTTTTTACTTTGTGAAAATATTGCTTTCGCCTTTGTAAACAAAAAAAAAAACAGAGGGGACCACGTATTGTTGGGAGAAAAAATCAATCACTTTATGCGGCAGTATATTTTGCCGAATCTTTAGGAACATTTTGCTAAATTTCTAGGATATTCGTTGCTGAATATCACAAAAATTTCTAAAACGTACTTTTAGGTGCTTCTATTGCTTCTACATTGAGAAATTATTGTTTTAGTTTCTACGGCAAACGAGCAGAGGGAGCTTGGTCTGCTGCAAGGAAAGACCAAGAACTCTACACGAGAACACATTTTTGCCAACTATTTTAATGCCAAATCTTACGTAAACTTGCTGAACATTCGTTTTTTGGCTGCCTTTGCTTTGTAAAAATCCTACTTTGTCAATAAAAACAACATAGCAGACAGAGTTTGTCTCAAGGAAAGAAAGGCTCCAGTGAGCTTATGCGGCAGGACATTTTTGATATGATTCTTTAGGTTTCAGCGCCGAATCTCACAAAAATTTGCTTTAAATTCACTTTGGCCGTTTCTACTTTGCGAGAATCATACTTCTGCTTAAAAAAGCAGAGAAAGCAAAGGGAGTTTGGTTACGAAAGAAGGAAAGCTCCAAGGGCTTTATGCGGCAGTGCATTTCTGCTAAGAACTTTTCATCAATGCTAAATCATACAAAAACTCGCTTGTAATCTAATTTTTGAGAGTATGACTTTGCTTCTATTACTACTCACATTGCGCTAAAGATCGTTGAAAAAATGGATTCAGTTCCTTGCTATTCTTAGTTGCACCGACAATTATCAATGTATCTGCCCCAACCCACTTACTAACGGCCCCTAGGGTGCTACTGCCGCAGGACATTTTTGCTGAGAATTCCTTGTTTCGAGGCTAAAGCGCCTATTTTAAGAAAATTACCGTCTGACTGCAAGCTTCATGCGGCAGGACATCTTTGCTAAGAATTTCTTCTCATTGCCAAATTATAGTAAAACCTGTTTGAAATTCACTTTTGTCCGCATCTACTTCGCAAAAAATCGTGCTTCTGCTCCTAAAAGCAGAATAAGCAAGAAGAGCTTGGGGGGAAGAAAGAACCAGGGGCTTTAGGCGGCAGGACATTTTTTTTTAAAGAATGTCCACAAAGCTTTGAGCGAGTTCTGGTTTCGCTTCAAGAAAAATGTTTCTTGGCAGATTATCAGGCGAGTGTCCAAAGGTCGGTGTGTTTGCAGCCGTTGCACTGTTTCTGAGTGTGAACCTGAGTTTTGGATTACAACTGTTTTACTAGATGACTGCTGAGGTAATTCCCATATTTAGGAGCTGCGGTATCTGAGGTAGGGTATTTGCAACAAGAACAGCGTAGAAGATTTGGGAATTACTCGTTGTCAGAAGTTTCCTTGAGACTGTGATTTTGCTTCTATCGCTACTTACATTGCGCCAAAGATAGAGATAATGGAAATTTAGTTTTTTGCTAATTTTAGTTGCATGCAGACAATTATCAATGTATCTGCCCTAACCCACTTACCAGCAAAATCACCTTTGAGCGCCCAAATGGTACAACATTTCCATAGGAACATAATTCAGCCGATTACTTCCCGACAATTTATCAGTTTATCCAATTTTTGCGGTCATTTGGCGTTAAAAATTTGCCTCTGCGAAGTCCTCTTTTTTCGTAGTTTGATGAATGCTGGTTGCATGGCACATCTTAATGCACATCTTAAAGGCAGCGTCCAGGCAAGTTTGGGCACATGAGGATCACACGTGGATAGTGATTTTGGGGCCCTAACTAAGCCACTGCCCAATCGGCAGCTCAGGTAGTGCTCTAACGGCTGCGATATTCCCCTCGAAACTGTACCCCGCGATCGTATTTCGCATGGATTTATGGCGCAAAGCGTGTGTCCTGGCGCGAAATGTGTCCTGGCGTGTGTCCTGGCGCTGCCGCTTGAGCAGTGCCTTAGTTAGAGCTCCAAAAATACTTTCCACATAAAAACCACATAAGTGCAGATCTGCCTGGACGCTGCCTTTAAGGATCTTCGATGTGCATCTTTAAAACAGATACTGAAAGGATTTGCATATTATATCAAAACTAACGACTCCAAAGGTCGCTAGTTTTGATATAACATGCAAATCACACTGCTCTATGTTGCGAAAATGGCAAAATTGAGGCTGGTCAAAACTTGCAGCCATTTTCTGCTAGAAGTCTATAAAAAAACTCGTCACCTTTCAGTATCTGTTTTACAGATGCACATCGAAGATTTTTAAGATGTACGTTGAGATGTGCCGTGCAACCAGCATTCAGCAAACTACAAAAAAAGAGAAATTCGCAGGGCAAACTTTCAACGCCAAATGCAAAATTTGGATAAAATGATAAATTGTCGGGAAGTAATCGGGCGAATTATGTTCCTATGGAAATGGTACCATCTGGGAGCTCAGATGTGGTTTGCGAATGTCACAGAAAGAGCATCAATTTAGAACATCACTTTTAGAACATCGCTTTAGAACATCACTTCAACTCAGATCCGAAGCATTTCGCTTGAAAAATTAGGCTCAGCCGTTTACAGAATTCTTAAACCAAAAGAAACTATCAGATTACCCTGCTTTCACAGGGAACAGCAATAATTCCAAGCTCACAGGGCTTTACTGGAGACATGATAAGCTACTGCCAGAAAAAAGTTTGCGTTTTCTCACTTTTAGAAACGTTCGAGTTGCTAAGGGAAATTATCAGTTGTAAAAGATTGCGCAAGCTTCTCTTGGGCAGTGTTTCCATGTTTCCAGTGATCTCTGCGAGCTTCGGGTCAGTGTAAGTTTCTGTAAAAATAGGGTTTTTATCAAAATTTGAAAACTTGTAGACAGCTGAGCTCAATATTTCAGGAGAAATTTGCTCGGGATCTACGTTGAATCGATGGTAGTTTGAAAGTACGGCAGATGCTCTTTCTGTGACATTCGCAAACCACCAAGCATCCAGGTGGTACAATATTTCCATAGAAACATTATCCAACCGATCACCACTCCACAAACTATCAATTTATCCAATTTTTGCGATCATTTGGCGTTGAAATGAGTTTGCCCTGTGAAGTCATCTTTTTGGGATTTGATAACTGCTGGTTGCACGGTATATCTCAGAGCTTCGGTGTGCATTGTAGCCCAGATACTAAAAGATAACAAGTTTTTTCGCAGACTTCCAACAGAAAGTGGGTGCAAGTGAACCTCGATTTTGCCGTTTTTCCCAAAGCCTCCTCTGTGCGCATAAACTTCATATCTCTTGACATAGTGTTGAGAAAGATGATTTAAATTCAATATCAAAATTTGGACTCATTCTTTTTGAAACAGAGTAAGATATACCAAATTCACAAAGTGGCTGCATTCTTTTGGCCAGCTATATGCTTGATCAGTCCTTAACATCATATATTCTTTCAATACACAAAGATGTGGCATTTAGCAGCCGCGAGACCAAGTAGCTGATAACCAGTTTTTTTCCTCAAAATTTATCAGAAAGACCAAATACAGTTTTCGCATTTTTTCGACAAGGAAATGCTCCTGGCCTCAATTCTGTGTTAATGTACATCAATTGAGGTCTGTCAACGATCTTCAAAAACATTTTTTTTGTTGTTCACTAAGCAATTTCAAAGGCGTTCTATTTAGTTTTTCTTGCTAAGATTGCATGTTCCACTACTTTATATAAAGTGGCTTCACAAGAAGTGCAGACTTTTCGAAGTTGCATTTTTGATGTTAAAGTTGTTCCTCCCAAGAGCAAAGTTCAGAGGAGGAAAATTGCGGTCAGGTGAGACGGATAATTGATTTTATAGCAAACCAACAAGCTCGTCTCACCTGACCACAACTGAATTGTGATTTTATCTTGTTTATTGTTCAATATATGCGGAGGGTCCCTTTACTATAAGCGTTCCACGTCTCTTGACTAGTATGAATAAGTAAAGGCCACCTTTTTTTGAACTGTAATTCATTTTGTTTCCTAAACTCAAACAATTTTCAAAGTAAACTCTTGTCCTTAATCTGCATCCACACTCAGATGATTCACCTTAGATGTTGTTTTTGTTTGACTATTTTTCAGCTAGAAGGAATTAGATATGTGCTGCTTACAATAACGAAGTTTGCGAAAAGCTCAGGTATACTTCAAAAACGAACTAAGGACACAACCGTTTGTTTTATAGAAAAAACCAAAGCGCAGCATAAAAACCGCTTGAATCGTTCTAACTTTTTTTGATCTATCTATACCCGTTTAATCTCCTCTTCCAGATATGATCAGTCGGTAATCAACATTCTTCTGGCGAACTTATATGACCACAATCCAGAAGGCTACGTTGTGAAGACCAGTGCCATCAAATTTCATAGATGGGCAGCCAAGAATATCTCAGAAGACAACTTCAAATGTGATTGAATTGTGTTTTTCGCTCATCTCTCCTTCCCTGTCCCGAATGCGTTATCTATTAAATTGAGTAAATGAGTGAAATTTTGCGAAATACTTGATCTGACTAGCCGTTCACTCTTATCTACATACGACAAACTCACCTTCATGTCTCAGTTTTATCTAACTCTCTAAAGCACAAAGTGAGCACATAAAAGTAGCTATTGATGCAAAAGTTGGCATGCATGACCTCGAGCCATTTGTAACTGAATATGTGAGATGTACACCAGGCCCTATTAACGATTGCACCCATACTAACTAACCTCCAAGTAAAACATTTTCTAACCTAGCAAAATGTAGAAATGTGTCCTACTGACTAACATATGACCAACTAAAACAAAAGAAACAAGGAAACAAGGAAAAATTACTGAAAACGAGCAGATTTTAGTTCCGCAATTCGTCAGTTAGCTGTATAGTGTGCACTACGCATATTAAGTTACAAATGACTCAACAATACCTATTCTGCACGAAAAATTATTTACAAATCAGATATCTTTACTTTAAAGCCTGCTTATTTGATTCTATAGCTTGTGGTTGAAAAAACGGTGTTTCGATATCCGCGACCACTCTGTGTATGTATCGTCTTCGACTCCCTAGCGCGGCCACAGATTTGCAAATATCTGTCGATACTACATCTTATCCTGATCCTCTCCTTTAATGACCCACTATCAAAAAACGCGACGGCTGCATTGCTTTTGCAGTTGCAATGATGTATGGCTGTTTTAGATTTTAATATTGTCCTCTCACGCAACCGTAGCGGCCATCGCTTGTGGACAAGGATGCGGGCTGGTCAAAATCGAAAAACAGCTGATTTTTCTCCCATCCACATTGACAAGAGTGATCTCTCGCTACCAAAACCGCGCCGCTTTCGAGGAGCAACGCCTCTGTCCGCTACGGCAATGTGATTAGGCCATATTTCGAATAGTCGCCAGTAGCAGAACCGTTCCTGAACACTGGGACGAGGGCGGTGTAGTGATGGGGAAAAGAGGACGCAGACGTCGCGCGACGGGATTATATCAAGACAGCCGGGTACTCATTGTGGCTGTATTTGCTGTGTTGATATATGGAAGCGGACGGTAGTGTGTTGGAATATGCAAGCATGTGATGATAATTAAAGTCGGACAAAATATAGCAGTTAGGTAAATGAGCATGCTGGGTACAGTTATAATAAGTTGTTGTAGATGTTCTTCACTTTTATAGATTTCTTGTGATATTTGCAAACCTTGAAGGCACCGTCCACCCACAATTTCGACTTCCACGTTTTTGTCGCTCTAGGGCCTTCTCTTGTCCCTGATTCTGAATATGAAGTCGAGAATGCGCGAAAACCTCGACAATTCCCGTTTCGAAGAACACAAAAGCCGGCTTTTCGTAACGGTGATTGGATGGGCGCGCACAAATGGGCGGGCATGGATGGAGGAGGGCGGGCTTGGATGGGGGTCCTCGTGCATCTTCGCTATTCCGAAGTGATTTACTCGCTTTCGAAGCTGCATTTTGCGCCGCGACTTGAGCATTGGATTGATAGAGGACCCTACTATTATATGCTGCCAAAGCTCAACACCCTCAACTTAGGGTGGACTGTGCCTTTAAAGGCAGCGGCTCGGCCAATCTCAACATAGTCAAATTTTCGCTTACCTGTGGTTAATCAATACGCTGATTCCAAAAATCCACTTTTGTGAGCTTGAAAATGCCGAAAACGAGCGTTTTTCAATGTTCCCTTCCTTTGGAATTGGAAGAGTGCTGCAAGGCTGATGACGTCGAATCGTTGCAGGACCCAATGGTTATAGCATGGGGGCGGGCAGCCTCCAATGGTGAGAAGGAAATTGCCAACTCGTCCAGATGCGTGAAAAAATGGCCTGCGCGTGTAAGTTTGAGAGCAATTTTCTCGGCAAGGAAGGCATGCTGTGCAACCGGGATTGCACTGTTTTCATACTTGGGCAATAAGGAGTCTACCGCGTTAAAATTTTGAGTTGTTGAGTTTTGCCGAGCCACTGCCTTTGAGCCACGGGGCTGGGGTTGGAACAGGGAGGGTTAAATAAGCATGCAGATTACGAGTAAATTATTGACAGGGCGGGTGGAGTCGGGTTTGCCAGTTAGTTAGAGATAAACTTTCTTGGCAGTTTTTCGTCTTTGTAATCGCATGCCCACTACTATATAACTCCTGGCTCCCCAGTAGTCAATACCAAAGTATGCCTTCATATCTCCCTCCTTATAAAATTAGAGTTGAAAAGAAATCTATGAAAATCCCAATCTATAATTTTCTATAAGGCAGTCTATATCCCAAATGTTGTTACCTTCATATTAGTCCTTGCACTTGAGGACTATACACAAATAGTAATGAGATCGGTGCTTTTCAATGGGGATCTTCAACGTCACTCAAGTCCGGCTGCAAATGATAAGCGGAGATGATGTCTTTGCTCATCAACGTGGACAGTCGAAACATAAGAAATCCGAAAGTAGGCTTCGGGAGAGAAATCGTTGAAAATCTGTTAATCATAATAAAAAGCGAACTTGCGATAATATAAACAATGTGAGAAGATTGAGTTTAATTTCAGAACTTGTTAGCTTCGGGCCAGCCATGTTTGTGTGCTTAAGCCACCATCACCCGTCGCTACTACATTCTGGAGCAATTTTTCTATTCTGTTCGCGGGACTTTTGTGAGAGGCTTGAGGAATTGCTTAATTAGGGGTCAGGCTGCCCTGCAGCATCGAATCTCATCACCCTCGAATCTCGGTAAACGGTCTTTTCAGCCCTTCCCAGTATACTACGTCCCGTTTGTTGAAAAAAAAGAAAAGGCAGCAATGGCTTGCCCGTAATTCATCTTTCGAGATCTACATATTCTCAAGAATCACGTCGTTGGACAGACAACGCAACTTTCCGCATACTCAAACGGCTTAATTTCAATAGTAAAAAAGGAAAATGTATGTTGTGGAACGCGTTGAGCCGTTGACAATTTATTAGAAAAACACAAAGATTCCCTTTATACACATAGGCGTATATGCCGCGGGTTCACTAGGATCAATGCAATAACAACACGTAAACAGCAAGGTGCGGCGGGTACGCCGCAGCCACATAGGCCGCCTCAGCATTAGCTATCAATAGTGAACAAGTTTCAATATAAGGGACGGCTCTACAACACCTCCGTCCTAAGATGAACAACGGTACATCTTATAATAAGGATCTACTTGTAGACGTTCTGGTGGGCGACGATGGCGACTTGGTCTGGTTGATGTCGGTGAAGTAGACGAGGTGGCTTGGTGTTCAGCAGCATCGAAACCACTGTTAAGTCGGTCTTCGTCGGAAGTGGACTGTGTCGAGTCATGATGGCGATCCATACTTGCTGCGCGGCGCATCTGGTTCGCATATCGTCTCCATAACTGGCCGTCTTCAGTAAGCACGCCATATAGTGCTTCTCCGTAGCGTTTCTTCACTCTAGCTGGAATCCATTTTTCACATCCAGAGCGAAAATCACGTACCCACACGGCTTCTTGTGGCTGGTACGCTCTCTTTCGTGCTCCATGGTGGCGGTTAAACTGCTTCTCCATGTTTTCATTGCCCATTCCTTCTTCTTTGGAGTCTTCATTAAGCAGCGACAGCGGTGTTCTTATCTGACGTCCCAGGAGCAGCTCGGCAGGCGAACGTTGTCCCGGAGCAGTTGTACAAGGCGTTCGTCGATAAGACTGTAGAAACTCCGCAAGCTTCTCTGCCGTTCCTCCCTCCTTAATTTTCTGGAAGGTCCTTTTGAAGATATCCACAAACCTTTCCGCTTGTCCATTTGATTGTGGATGGAATGGGGGTGAACGCATATGCTTGATTCCTCGCTCTTCACAGAAATCTTGGAACTCCTTTGCTGTGAACTGCGTCCCATTATCCGACACGATCACTTGCGGATTTCCAAATCGAGCGAATAGAGATCTGAGTTCTCTCAGGGTAGCTGTAGTTGACGATGAAGGCATCTCAAGTACTTCTGGCCATTTCGAGTAAGCGTCAACTACGACGAGATACATCTTGACATTTAGCGGTTTTGCATAGTCAATGTGAAGTCGATTCCATGGTTTGTCTTCCACTTTCCATGAATGCAGCATCGTCTTCACTGGCGCTTTGGAGGCTTCTTGACAATCCCTACAGCGGCGCACTGAGTCTTCAATTTCTCTGTTGATGCCCATCCAGTATGCGAATCCTCTTGCGAGCATCTTCATCCTTGTCATTCCTGGGTGACCCTCGTGTAACTGCTTCAGAACCGCCTGTCTCAGCGAAGCTGGAATGACTATTCTGTGGGCGAAGTACAAACATCCGTTTTGCACTGATAAATTCCCCCTCAGTGCTCTCCAATTTCGGACTTCTTCTTTCGGCTTGGACGGCCATGCTCCTGATTGCAGCATTCCGCAATGGTTTCGTCCTTACGAGATTCTTCTTCAATCTTCCTCCGGGTTACTGGTAACGCTCGTACAGCAGCAGCTTGAACAGCTCGCACCTCTTCTTCTATCTTCGCTATAACAACGTCTTCGGTTTGGAATGGCCTTGGAGGGATCAGTCGAGACAGTGCATCAGCTTGTCCGAATTCGGTCGTCTTGCGGTACTCCAAGTCGAAGTCGTATGCGAGTAGAATGAGTTTCCATCGTTGCAGCCTGTTCGCTGTGTACACCGGTACCATCTTCTTGGGTCCAAAAATGTGTAGCAGCGGCTTGTGGTCGGTGAGCAATCTGAATCGGCGTCCGTATATGTACCGATGGAACTTACGGACCGCGAAAACCAATGCTAGTCCTTCCTTCTCAATTTGTCCGTAGTTCTTTTCTGCGGCTGTGAGACTTCGGCTTGCATGGCAGATAGCCTTTTCTGTCCCATCTGGCATCTTGTGCAGAATTACAGCCCCGATTCCGTAGTCTGACGCATCCGCAGCTACCACTATCTGTAAGTCAGGATCGAAATGTGTAAGGAGTAGATCGGAGGCTAAGACTTCTTTGGCACGCTTGAATGCGTTTTGGCATTTCTCTGTCCATTCGAACTTTGCGTCCTTCTTGAGCAATGCGTCCAGGGGTGCTCTAAGCTGGCGCATCTCGGCCACGAATAATCCATAATAGTTGATCATGCCGAGGAATGACCGAACATCCGCTATGTTCTTCGGCGCTGGCATTTGCTGGATGGCTTCAATCTTCTTTGGATCCGGCCGGCGTCCTCTTTTGTCGATGATGCAGCCTAGGTAACAAATCTCTGGCATGAGAAAGTTGCATTTTTCCAACCTGACGTGGAATCCGTAGTCCTTGATTCTCTTAAACAAGGCTTCCAAATTCTGGCGGTGTTCTTCGTAACTCCTCCCTGTGATGATGATGTCATCAAGATAAGCGGCTACTCCATTAAGTCCGCTTATCATGGAATCCATGATCTGCTGGAATATACCGGGTGCCGATTTCACTCCGAATGGCAAACGATTATAGCGATATAATCCCTTATGTGTGTTGATAGTCAGCATCTCCTTTGACGTTTCCTCGACTTCCACTTGTAAATACGCTTCGGCTAGGTCGAGTTGAGTGAAGAGCTGGCCTCCATTGAGCTTGGTGAACACATCCTCCGCTGTGGGCAATGGATGCTGATGCAGCTGCAATGCATCGTTAAGTCCTGTCGAGAAGTCGGCGCATAGACGGATCCTGCCATTTTTCTTCTTGACGGCGACTATTGGCGCGGCCCACTCTGAATGTTCTACAGCAGAAATAACTCCTTCGGCTACCAGCCGATCATCTGCTTCCAGTTCCGGTGCCGTGGCGTACGGAACTGGCCTCTTCTTCTTGAAGACTGGCACAGCATCGCTCTTCAAGATTAACTTGGCCTTGCTCTTCGTGCACTTTCCCAAGTCGCTATTGAAGACTTCCGCATATTTCCTCTTCAAATCGGCGACGACTTCGGCTCGAAATTTCTCCTCGCTAGTCACCTTTCTGCAGTTGTAGTTGTCCTTCAGCTTCTTGTACGCCGGCAATTAGATACACCATTCCAATCCCAATAGATTCGAGCCTTCGGTGACGTAGCAAATTCCGTTTCCATGAACGGTTTTCCCTGTAACTCGATCTTTGACCTCAAAATCGGTCGAAAATTTACCGTCGATCTGCATCGGCGTCCCGTCGGCAGTTTTCACGGGCAACACACAGGGTTCCAGAGCAGGGGATCCCATCCTCTTCCAGGCTCTTCGCGAAATCAGGGTTATATCCGCACCTGTGTCCAGCTGTAGCTTGAGGGAACATCCTCTGATTACGACGTCGATATAAGTCCGCGCCTTCTCGGCGTCGAAAACGACCACATTTTTGCACTGTCGCCTGCGGCTCACATGGGCTCCCGTCTTCCTCCGCTTCTTCCGACTATTGTCAGATTGTGGACAGTCTCTTCTGAAGCGTGGTCCTCCGCATATGAAGCAATTTACCTTTTTCTTCCATACAGCATGGACGTCGCGAGTGCCTTCCATGTCCGTGTTATCCACTTTCAAAGCAGTGAAATTTTCGCAATCCGTGACTAGGTCTTCGATTGTTAATGGTGCTTCGTCCCTGTGAGCGTCCAGTCGACGAATCATCCGAAGACGAACTTCCCTGAGTGAGGGATCTTGAAGGCCTGCTACAAATTGCAGCGTCTTCATCGCCGTGTAATCCAGCTCCTTGAGTTGAGCGTCTTCGTCCATCCGCTTGATAGTGTTAGCGTACTCGCGAAATGGTACGCACGTTGGCGTAAGCGGTGGACAGGCTATCCTCAAGCACTTGTACCTCCTCCTAATGAGGGTCTTCTTAGAGGCGAATAGCTTCTGAAGATTCGCGATGGTGGTGTCGAAGTCCAAGTCGTGCGGTTGCGCAGGTAAGACCTCATCCGCATACTTCCGGTAGGCTTCTTCGTCCAGCTTCATGAGGATTAAGTCGCGCTTTTTGTGATCCGGCAGCTGGGAGTCGCGAATGATCGGTCCGTACCTGCCGTACCAGTATGCAAACGTGTTACCTGTCTTCTCGTCCGAGACAAATCGTTGCACTTCCTCGCTCAGCTGATCGTATTGATCTTTGCTGGCATCCTGGACGGCTCCCTGCTTACTGGCTAAGGTGATGATCAGCTCCTTCATCTGCTCCTGCTGAGCTTGCAATTGCGTCTGCTGCTCCTGTTGAAGTTGCAAATGTACTTGCATTTGCTCCTGTAGAGCTTGCGCCTGCATTTGCATTTGTTCCTGCTGAATTCGCATTTGATCGACCATGACCGACAGGACCTTCTCCAAAGAGTCATGGCCATGCCGCTCTTCACTGGCTTTCGGCATGGTAGAACTCTTCGGAGTCGACGAGTTCTTCAACTAATTCGAATTCCTAGCAGCGCTTACTTGTCTGGCTGTCCTCGACCGGTAACAGCTTCCTCCCGGCTTGGCTGAGCTGCAGCGCTTCTTCTTGTCCTTGATTGGAGGGCTGCTGGTCCTTGGTCGGGCTGCTGGTCCTCGGTCGGTGGAGCTTCTTCTGGTCCTTGGTCGGTGGAGGTCTTCTTGTCCTTGATCCTGATCGCCAGTTGTTGTGGAACGCGTTGAGCCGTTGACAATTTATTAGAAAAACACAAAGATTCCCTTTATACACATAAGCGTATATGCCGCGGGTTCACTAGGATCAATGCAAAAACAACACGTAAATACAGCAAGGTGCGGCGGGTACGCCGCAGCCACATAGGCCGCCTCAGCATTAGCTATCAATAGTGAGCAAGTTTCAATATAGGGGACGGCTCTACAACAATGTAGGTGTTTCTCAAAAACGTTCTCGAGCTTTCACGGATTTAAAGCAAAAGAGAAGCCGCGCACAGCCAAAGCAAACAAAGCAGTCCAAAAATCTCGATGATGGGTTTACTAGGCTAGATAAGAAAGAAGTGGGAGTTTGAGAAAAATTTAACTCTGGTACTCTCGATAAGTTCAAAGTTGTTGTCATCAGAGATGCGATAGGTTGAGCCGGGTGTCCCCCAAAAGTGAAGGTGGTTCCAGCTACCACTGGCCGTCCAAAAGTGAAGGTGGCAGTGCCGGACACTCACCTCTCAAAAACGTTGACCGGGGGTGGAGGTAGAGATGGGGGGAGAGCACTGGACGGACTTTGAGTTTGGGTTTTTTGGGTTGGCTTGAGTTTTTTGGTTGTTTTGGTTTGAGGTTTTTTCTTTTGGGTATTGATTTCTTTTGCTGAAACTGAAAAAAAAGTAAATTAAGCAAAACGAAAGCAAAAGAAAGTAGTGAGAGCATATTCTATGTAGTTTACTTTTAGGAAGTCGCCGTCGCCCACTGCGAGCACCTGGAGCCACCACCGACATGGACGCATATACGCCTCAGCACTTTCTACGATAGAGCAAAGCTACATGATGACTTCGGACAACTGAAGATCTCCAACCCAACGGTCTTTTTTATGGCCAATAACTGTGACCCAACGTCCCTCTTAAGGGCCACAAATACGATGAGTACAATTGCATAAATATTCTAAATAAACGTGTCAATGAAATAATGTGTTGGTGAGTGATACTGAGCTAGATTTTGTGTGTTTTATCAAGTACATTTATTATGACGTAATGCGAAAAAAGTAGGTCGATCCAGACAGTAACCGCCGAGAACCAGAATTTCGAATGATAAAATAATAAAAAATCATGCGATGATTCTATTGTTATGAATCTGCTGGTTGAAGATGTCAGCAAATGCGATTTCATAGGTTTTGAATGGTAAGTGTTGTTCTACCAGACAGTGAAAGATCAGCTCGATTTGAGAAGTGTTCGCCGAGAGACAGAATTTTAAAAAATTAGGCCATTTTGGCGTGTTTAATGACAGCTGACAGTTAAATTCATATAAATCTTAAAAGTGAAAGTGCTTGATGTTGCGACTTCATAGGCTTTATAGAATACGGTTTGCCTTATCAGCATATATCTTAGCCGTGTTGATCCATTGAAACAGCGCCGAGATCCAGGGTCTTGAAAAAGCAGGTAAAAAAGCGCTTTTTGAGCTTTAACAGCTCATAACTTCTTCAGAACTGCATGGCGGCCTCCATATACATTAAGGTGGGCTGGAGGGAGAATTTGTGATAAAAAGTCTCCCCTCCCAGGCATAAGTTGTAGAAGGCCCTAAACCTCCACATATTTATGTATCATCTGAAAGCTCTTGATGAGAAGAATCTGACCTATGAAGCTGAAGTTCAACATGATTCATGCAGTTCTGAAGAAGTTATGAGCTGTTGAAATTCAAAAAGCGCTTTTTACCTGCTTTTTCAAGACCCTGGAACTCGGCGCTTTTTAATGGATCGGTACGGCTAAGATATACGCTGATAAGGCAAACCGTATTCAATAAAGCCTATGAAGTCGCAACATCAAGCACTTTCACTTTCAAGATTTATATGAGTTTAACTGTCAGCTGTCGTTAAACACGCCAAAGTGGCTTAATTTTTCAAAATTCTGTCTCTCGGCGACCACTTTTAAATCGAACTGATCTTTCACTATCAGGTAGAACAGCACTTACCCTGTAAAACCTATGAAGTCAATTGCTGACATCTCCAACTGCAAGATTTATAAAAATGGGAATTTCGCTCTGTTTGTTGTTATTTTATCATTCAAAATTCTGGTTCTTGGCAGTTACTGCCTGGATCGACCTACTTCCTTCGCTGTACGTTATAGCAAAATTAAATCTGTAAAGTCTCGCTGAGTTTCACTTCAAAACACACCATTTACTAGACAGGTTATTTCAAATATATATACCGCCGTAGACACAAAAATATGCTTTCAATAATCTTTTTTGCGTTTGTTTTGCTTATTTTCCGCGCACTGGCGGCAACGGCCTGGAAGGATAGGCTTGATCGACGTTAACGCCCCCCCCTCCACCTCCCGGCACTACCACCTTCACTTTTGGCCGGCCAGTGGTAGCTAGGACCACCTTCACTTTTGATGGGCCCGGCTCCCCCCATCGCACCTCTTATTCTCACTAACCATATCATTTCATCAGCAAAATTCTTTCAATTAAGTGAGATGCGATTCTAGAGATAAGCACACTATAAAGAGCAAGGTTTTTTGATGTAAATGAGTGGTCGCAACGTTGAGTTTTTTTAACAGCCAGAACAAGCAAACAATCTCAGGAAATGTTTAATTTAACTTTCTTTATGGGATTCAACACCAAAGGCAGATGAGGAACTGAGAAAAAATGTCATAATTATAAGAGTAAAAAGTAAGTCATTAGTGTTTCTAAACCTGGGGATGGTAAGCGAGCTACAACTTGAAGTAGGTCAGATAAGCTGAATAGGTCACTGATCATTGATTATTGCTGCGCTCTCAATTGCACATTTCGTTACTGACACCCCACGCGAATTTGCGACGAAATAGGTGGGTAAGGAGTTCATTTGGTCATGGCGTATAATACCCTACGATCGCGGGGAATCTAAGAGGAGATGCATCATATTTCGCTACTTCACGTATCTTTCTTCTTCCTTCGCTATTTTGCTTATAAAAGCTCCCATACTCTTATACCTGCGCATATGTAGTGGGTGCCAGGTTACTGCCATAAAAAAAAAGGTTTTGGTTATTTTGGTCAATCAATTCTTTGTGAGAAATTTAGGCACAAAAACTACTTCTTTTGCTCCAGATTAGCCACAGTGCACATGCTTGATTTCTCCGCAAGACCCGGCTTGCGTATTTTCACCTGATGTACTTCCAACTACTAACCAGCGCTGGGATGGTCCCCTCCTACCCCAAAATTTTCGGTGGAGCGGAAGGCTGGGCTTGTGTCAGCAAACAGAAAAGGTTGGGCCCATTTCAGCAAAAATCCAAAGATCGTGATTCGATGGAGAGGCATGACTTTTGATTTCCTGCTTTATTGACTATTCACAAGAAGCAGATGCATTGAGCCTAAACGAAATTTTAAAGTTCTAAAATGAACTATTTCAAAATCCATAATTACTGCATGTGACTGAAGATCAAGACTTCTTGACAACGATATTGAAAAGAGGGAGAAAGCACAAGCAAGTGCTCGACTTTTTACATCTTTTCGTATTCACAACCGGATCCGAAAAGGTTTTCAGGAATCCGAAGTATGACAAAATATGATTTGCTCGAGCTATTACGCAAAATTGTTATCGAACTATCACGCAGAATTTCAAAAGAATCTTTGGAATGAACTGGAGTGTTTAATGTAGCTGAAGGTCCATGAAAAAAAGTGGGGCAGTATTAGGCTGATTCAAAAGTTCTGTCCGATTTACGATTTTTCCATCCAAATACTCATGACTTTTTCAAAATTGACAATTTTGAACAAATTAAATTTTGTTGTATTGAGCGAGTTTATGGCTACCACAAGCATTGTATGCCATGTAAGGAAGGCAAGCGAGAGAGAAGAGAAAAATTTTTGATTTCTGCAAGGTTTTCTTCAAAACCGTCCCATTTTACTAATGTTTCCATATGAGGATGGGCAGACATATTTGGCTGCTGTCATCAAGTAGCTTATACTTCAAAAGTTCTTTCGCGGTTAGAGGGAATTCGAGTTATTTCCGCTGAATAGAATTATTTGCGAGCAAATCAAAAAAAAACTATTAATCGAGCCCTCCTCTGCGTGCGAAAATATGCCGACTTAACAATCTTTGATTTTTTCTTGCTTTCGCAAACGAAGAAATCTAATTGGTCGATGGTTTCTGCTTGCCCTCGTTTTATGTCGAATGCATCGCTGTCACTATATGTAGATTGTTGTCGCTTGCTGAGTAACTGAGTTTCTCTTTTCTACCTTTGAAAAAAAATTGAATAAGTAAGATATTTTCTACTTCGGAATAAAAGAGTGCGTATGTTAGCATATTACAGCCTCAACCATTATAGAATATTACATACTAAGTTTTACGAATATTGCGGAAGTTCTTTCCATGGAAACTTTTTTTTGGGCTTGACTGGATTTTTGGCAACTTTGCTTCGGGGCTTGAAATTTCATCACAGGAAAGTTGATTCGCCGAGAATCGGAAGCACTAGAAAGAGCAAGAAAAGTACTTCTAGATGATGTTTATGACAATGCCCTAAGTGCAATACCCTAAAAAAATAGCTGCATTGAAACAAGGCAATTGATAATCGGACGGAACTTTTGAATCAGCCTAGATATGTAAACAGTGAAGGAAATGTTCGGGCAGTGAAAGCCATGAAGAAACCAGGCATGCTGTAATTTCATCATGTATCGCCATCGCAGACGAAATCGACGCATTCGTCATCATGTAGGGTGCAATCAATTCGCAACTTCAAGACCACTCCTTCGTCCGGAGCTTGTCTGCCACATTGTAGGTTATGACGTAGGCTACAAGCGCAGCTGCTGGCTTTGCCAATTTTGAAGTCGCAATGAGGGTTACGGTAGGTACATTGCATTAAGGAAAAATTGTAAAATCTTAAAGATTTGGCTGAAACTTGGCATAAGAGTTATCCGACATGCTGATTACGAAAACGATATCAATGTTTTGTGATAGAAAATTTTTTATAAGATTACTGTAGGTTGACCATGCAGGGTCTCACCCCAAACATGGAAGGAGGTGTTAATCTAACAAACGAATATGATGCTCGTGTTTAGCAGATGAAAGAAGCTTATTACGTGAAGTTTCAGCGAATTCCGAGGTTTTGAATCATTATTTATCAACGATTGCCCCTAACAGCCTTGCATCCAGCTTCTCGTTCAATTTTGTAAGGGCGTCAGATCTCGACATAATCTTTAATTTCATTTCTTTTTTGCTGAGCCGAATGAATAAACCTTCAACAACAATCCACACTTCATTGCGGATTATCGCGCTTGGTTCAGGCTGCACAGCTTCGTTTTGGTTTATAGTCCCAAGGATTCTCAGAATTCACTAGTTTGCTTAGACTTTTCAAATTCGTGCTTAAAATCCAAACAGTTTGTGCGCTTTTGTAGCACACATCACGATCTACATTGCTCTACATGATATCAAAGTTTGAGTGTGTGCCACATCCAAAGGATTGAAGTCATGAAAGGAACGCGATAAATTGAAAGGTTTATTCATGTCTCAGAGAATAAAAAAGGGTGTAGACATTTTTTTCGTTCAAACTATATATTTTGACAATACAAGGTGTCCATAAAGTATGTATACACTGTTTGATCGTAAATAGCTTTCTTCCCAACAAATCTTTTGCCTTGCTTCAGGTATCATTTTGTAGAGTTGGCTTCAACTTAGATTGGCAATATAGAACGAATCAACCTTCTCTCTTCATTACTGTAAGATTACGGTAGAAACTTCAGTAAAGGTTTTGAGCCCTGAAAGGCCATATTTTGCCTCAGAAAGGAAACAAGACAGCCTGAAAGCTTTTACACTAGGCTAATTAGAGTTGTTGATTCTAACTGTAGAGTTCCCAGCTTATTAAGATGCTTCATTAAAGAGTTATGCCAGATAAGAGGTAGCAGCCATTTTTTCAATGTTCCTAAAAAGTGCGGCTACACCGTTTAGAAAGCTTCGCAATCCTGTGAAGAGTTGAGTATTGAACTCAGCGTCCATAAAAACCCTGTTACACAAGTTTTCACATTTTTTTGAAAAATTTTGAGACGGCAGTTTTTTCCCACATTGAACAATGTGTTTCAAGTTTCTACCGTAATCCTACAGTAACGAAGAGCGATCGGTGATTCGCTCTATACTGCAAATCTAAATTGAAGCCAGCTCTACAAAACGGTACCTGAAGCAAGGCAAAAGACTTGTTGGGAAGAAAGATATTAACGATCAAACAGTGTATACATACTTTACGGACACCTTGCATAATGGGAGGATACCAAATTGCAGCGGCATCGAAGAATGTGTACAGGGTGTCTAAAAGTCTTTGAGCCCTTTGAGATGTTGTATCTTTGCTGATTTTCTTTGCATTCGAACGAAAGTTTGCAAGTGTTGTCGTAAAGATGACAATACTTCATAAAAAGTTTGGTTTGCGAAACAGATCTACGATTTTGTGTTAAGCCAAGTAAAGAAGACCCACGAATGTTTAAGGTTGGTGCAGAAGTAATGGCCGATTTTGCAACCCTTTTTCCAGACCAATTTTTTTCCATCAAAACTTCTCCTTTGGGACAGATATAGCATAACACTAAGAAGCTGCTTTCATGCTTTACTTAATGCTGGTTGAAGCAGGCTTTCACTCTCATCTGTTATAAAGTTACTGAGCTACAAATAACAGCATCTAAATTTGAAATGTTGTTGCATTCACTTTTCTGGCCGGAATCCGAGTGCCTATGGATGGCGCTATTTCGAAAATTTCGCTATTGTATGCCATAGGAATTGTCTACATCATGCTTACTTAACTGTGTTTTTTGAAGTTATCCAGACTGAGATATCGGCTTCTCAACATCGGTAGACGTTGCGGTCGTTTTATGGTCCATAAATTTTCTTCGAAGACGTCATTCGACAGAACTTTGCTCAATTATGTAAGCGTAATGCTAGCGCATCCTATCAGCAGTTTTTGCAAAAGTATCCAACTGTTCACTGCTTAGAAAATCGGAAAGATCTATATTCGGGAGCTTGAGGCACACTGAAAAAATATTGAAAAAACTGAGAAATTTTGAATTTTATTTTTTTCTTTCTTGCAGACTTTTTTGTCCAAAATCTTCTTATTGCATTTTGCACTACTGGATTGCGGCTACAAGATAAGCCACTTATCATTCATACTAGCAAAATTTGAAGGAAGTTATGAATTGTCAAAGACAAGGTTCTAACAGGAGAACCTTTTTTGTTTTTCAATCCATATTTTTCTGCCCGTTCGTGATATGAGTATAAATGAGCGCTGTATTGCAGTAGGTTTGCTCTTTTGATGATCGTTACTGCATTCAGAAATGTGAATCTTTCAAAAAGTTATAGCACGTTAAAGTGAGAATCCGCTAAACCGGCCATTACTTTTGCACCAACCTAATATATAATCTTGTCTTGATGTTTCGCTGGTCTTCAATTATTGAAAAGCTACATTAAGCTACAGCAAGCTACAGCTTCACTTTACATTTGCAATATACATAACACCGGTTTCTCTTTATTGAAGAACCTATAGAATTAGAAGAAAAATTTTCGGAGTGGTATCCTGCCACTGGCCTGAAGAAGCTCACTAATATCAAAGCGTCCAAGTGGATTTCGGCTATGAGTTTTGCATTTTCTCCCAAAACATCGTTGGATAGTCACACCGGTCAACTCATAATCGCTGTTTTTATTGTGCTCAAGAAGTTTGTAAGTTCAATTTTTGAGTTAAGGTACTTGCCTTGTTTACTTTTGCATTATTTATCTGTTACTTGGCCGCTTCCAAGGTCTGGTACGAAAATGTTTTGAAAGGAAAGAAAACTTGGAACTGGCAATAACCTTAAGTTGAGTCCCCCAGTGATTTTTCAAAAGAAAGTTTTGGCTAGCGCGCGGCGCTTTTGAGCGCTTTCAATGTTCTTAGGCGCTTTTGGAGACATCAGTGTTCTTTTCGGCGAAGTTTGGCTGGTCCCTTGAAAAAAGAATTAATTTTATTTAATACATCCTCAGCCCTCAACATTCGAAGCTTTCGATGGACTCCCACGGATTGTTTCCAAAAATGCGCAAAAAACTTTCAATTACACTTTCTTATAGTTTCAACATCTGTCTCATCTGCGGACAAGTGCCAGAAATCTGGAAGGGAGGAAATGTTACTTTTATTTTTAAAACGACCATTCGCATTCCGTAACCACAACTATAAGCCTGAACTCCATCCTATGCAAAGTTCTTGAAAAAATATTGCGAGACAAATTCCTTGACTGGTTCGATAATCAAACTCACACCATCTTAACAGCATGGGTTTAGTAGTAGTGCATCTACAGTTATCCAACTACTTGGTTCAGTCATGACTGAATCAATGCTCTTCTTGTTCAAAAAAGTTGCTGTGATATATTTTGGCTTATCTGGAGCTTTCATCGCATCGGTCATGAAAGATTGTTGGCAAACTCAACCACTATGGCATCAGAGGAGATCTATTATTGTTCAAATCCTGTCTTCAAACTATTTTCTTATCATCCAAGTTCGACCGTCGCTCAATCCGCAGTGTTTGAATGCTTCTTGAGACTGCTTAACTGTACACCAGGATTAGTAACTTCTTTATTGGCTGCGTTTCGGCTAGATCGCCTTCTTCGGAGTTTGAAACTGTCGAGTGCAAAGGCAATCTATTATGCAAAAAAAAAACCGCATCAAGGCCCAGAAAAGGCGTTAAATGCGTAAGAAAACCGAGAGCTGTAAAGGTAAATGCATAATTAAACTAGTACTAAACAGCTGATGAATGCTTAGTCAGGAGACCGTATAATTGTACCTAAATTTTAACATATTTATTTTATAGTATCCAGTGACCTAGCACTTGACCTCAGAAGCCGCGAAGGCTCTGATAAGCGGCCAACTCATTGGTGATGGCTACTTACTCGTCTTTTCTCTTCGAATTTGGATTTGGCGGCAATCCAAACGCTTTCAATGTCTTGCGCGCCAGGAATTTGGATTTCGTGCTAAGAGTTCGTGACCTCTACAGCTATGTCTGAGTCATTATAAAAGTGCCTGCGTGCATGCCCAGACGAGTGGCCGTATTCGATTTTTTGAGCCCTAGATGTTGTCTAGATGTCTAGATGTTCCCTGATCCAAGTACATAGGTATCGCCCTACGCCGACATGCGTGCCTTCAAATGTCTGGCAAGTGATAAGATTTACTAGCCCGACACCATGTAATCTCCCTCTTTGCCGAACGGCATGCACAGCCTACCTAGCGCGATTACGTACGAGCTGACGCCTGAGGTTAGGAGGAGGTACGCTGTTGTAGCTCTTGGTTTTCTGATGCCTTAACGTCTTTTCTGAGTCTTGATGCGCTTTTGACGGGATGGATCACCTATGCATTCGACAATTTCAGACTCTGAAGAAGGCGATTTCGCCGAAACACAGTCAATAAAGAGGTTATTTTACTATTTTTAGATATATGACTGTTTGTGTTGGCCAAAGCACGAACAGTCATATATCTAAACCATATACCATATATCTAACAATAGGTTTTCTGAACCCTTTCCATGCACGAGTGAGCTTCTGCAGGGCGGAGCACAATCACCTCTCTTGTTTTGTACGGCCGATTTAAAAAAAGATACTGAAGACTTACGCGGATGTACAGGTAATGACGTATGCAGACAACATAAAAATTCATGCTTACTTAGATGTTTAAATGGCCCGGCTTCACGTGACGTGCGAGCCCCAGCGCAAAAGTTTCCATTTTTGTCGTCCCTCGCTTTAGACCTCCACGATCCTCCTAATTGCCGTCAGTGGCTGCGTGCACGAGATTCAGGTGCAAAAATCGTACTCAGCTAATTTTTCAGCTGGTTTATCCGTTCCAAAACACGTCTGCCCATCTCGTTAAAGGTCTTCCTCGGGGACGTCTGTTTGCTTTGCGAGGAATCCACTCCGAAGTTCTTGATGTCCATCTGTCGTCTGTTCCTCTCATAATGTGAGAGGTACAGACGACAGATGGACACTAAGAACTTCGGAGTGGATTCCTAGTACGGCCCATTGATGCTTCGCTTTCGCAACGCAATCAGCAGGGTCACGAAGACGGGACATTTCTTTTCATATCCGTACTGCGAAGTCCGATAAGATATCGTTTGTTTCGGGTCATCTTCAGAAGATTACGCTCCAGCGGTCTGTGGGCAGCGGCCGGCACTTTTTTTCGGTCGCATATTCTGCCAGCGGGCAGCAATACAGCATTTTCTGCAAGCACTCTGCAAATAATTTCTTTCAATGAGCGCTGGCTAAACTTTCAGCAAGCGCTCGGACTCTTTTTAAGCAGTTTCGGGCGTACGCCGAGCAGAGATGGGACTCTATGTGACAGGTGCCATCGATGATTTAATCACTCAAGTTCGGGTACCTTCTTTCAGAGAAAGGTACCTACGGGCTACGCGGTCCTTCACAAAGGACCGTGCGGCACCCGATGGTCGCAACTTATCTACAGAAAGACCGCGATAGTTCCCCAAGCGTTCGTCCACAATTTCGCCAAAATTTTTCCAAATTTCTGCAAGCGGACGGCAGGAAATCAGCGAACTATTTTTCCGGTGCCCGCTTGCTCGAAATTCAATGACCGCCTGTCGCCTGCCCTCGGCGATTATCTGAGTGGCTACGGTGTAGCCCAAGTCTCAGCTGCGTAGCAAAGCGCCGAGAGAACGGCTAAGCAGGGGGCAAGAAGCTCCGGGTCCGTCAGGTGGTCGGTGGCTTCCTTCAGAGGTCCGAAGGCATTCCAAACTGCTGTTCTTCTCGTGTTAAGTTCTTCCTCCAAGTCGTTCTCCATGTTATCGAACGTCCGACATACACGTAAGAAGAGTATCCATAATAGGGGCGCCTTCCAGTTTCATTTCTGCACCTTCGCAAAGGGTGTTCTTTATGAACTGATCTTCTTCGGATTTATTCGCAATCCGATCTTCTTCCCCACTTCGTTCAGTTCCTTCAGCATCGTCTCTGCTTCGGTGTAATTGCTCGAGAAAAGAATGATGTCGTCTACAACACAAAAATTCGACAGGAATCTCCCATAAAGTCGTATGCCTCTCTCGTCCAGTGACTTCATCACCCACTGCAGGTCGCGGTGAACAGCTTCGGCGAGATTGTGTCGCCTTGTCGGACCCCCTTCCCAATTGGGATGGTCAGGGGGAGATGGGACAGCTGCATCGTCGTTGTCTACAATCGGCTAACGTCCTCACGTAAGCTGGGTTTGCTCTTTGATCGACTAGCGCAAAGAGGATGGCGTTGGTTTCGTGCTATCAAAGGCTTTCTCGTCGTCGACAAAGGTTAGGATGAGCAGTTGCTACTCACGGCAGATTTCTAGGACCTTGGAAACCATTTGGATTTGGTCCATGCAGTTGAATCCTTTACGAAATTCAGCTTGTTCTTGGGGTTGAACTTCATCCAGTATCCTAGCTATGCGAGCGAGGATGATCATCGTGAAAAGCTTGTACAGCACACTCAGCAGGCATGTTGGATGGTAGTTCCGAAGATCCTCTCGTTCACCCTTCTTGAAAAGAAAGACGGTTCTTGAAGTTCTCGACTCGGAGGGAACCCTTTCCTTCTGAAGGTAAGATGTTGGGTGGACGCGAAAATTTCGCGAAGACGTTGTCCTCCGGCTCGCAGAAAGTCGACGGAAAGATGGTCTGGTCCTGGAGCGTGAGCGGTCTTCATGGTTCGAATCGACGTGCGCACTTTAGCAGGTAAAATTCTTGGTGGTGCTCACAGGTGCGATAGTGTGAGAATTTTCTCACCCCCTCTTCACCCTGAGCCGGGACCAAGGTGACCCCCTTCACCAAAAACCGAGAAAAAAAATCAACAGTGAGGTAAGGTTAAGCAAAGGAGATATTTGTACATGAATTGTTTATGTACAGGAATGGAGGAGGCTGTTGAAAAAAGTGCTTGGTGACGGGCGTGAGTAGTGATTTCTGCACATTTTGGAGTTTTTAACATAAAAATATTCATCATATTTGTAGATGAACATATTTTACGGCGAGATGGTCACTGTTGGAACCGTATCGTTTTCCGCTTTAGAAAGCATATAGCATATTTGAGATCCGTTCAAGGAACTGCGGTGAAGGGTGTGCCCAGTGATTTTTGGGAATTTTCGAGTTAATTTATAAATCTCGTAGATGAACATCTTGTATGCCAAGAAGGTCACCATCGGAACCGTCACGTCCTCCGCTTTCAGAAAATATATACTTTGCCTGGAGTCCGTTCAAAAAAGTGCCTGGGTGAAGGGTGTCTTAGTGATTTCTGGAGTTTTTCGAGTTTTCAACATATAAAAATTCATAACTTTTGTATGAAACATCTTGTACGCCGTGATGGTCATTATCGGAACCGTCTCGTCCTCCGCTTTCAGAAAATATATACTTTGCCTGGGGTCCGTTAGAAAAAGTGCCGGGTGAAGGGTGGGTGAGACTTTTATAATGGGGGTGCTCAAGTAGACGTCTATTTACAATGGTAAAATATTAGGTTGATAAGTAAGTTCTCGGACATTTTCAGAAAAAATCTGCTATTTCTCGAAATCTAATGCATATACATCAGAATGAGGTACCAGCATAGAGCAAAGCAAGCTCTACAAGATGGTGTGCAAAAGTTCACACCAGCTTCGACCCATCGTAAGTTTGCACCCAAAATCTGAGTCGTACCAAAATTCAAAAAATCGCGAAAAATTCATATCTTTGTTCAAACAAATCCTCCGGATCTTTAACTTGCTCACAAAAATTGCACACCACATCAGACACTCACATGCACCGTTCCTGTAATTTTTTTTTCATCTAGAAATCGAAAAAACGGAAAATTTTATGCTTATGTAAAAACAAAGCTGTGCTGTTTTCACCCATGTATTTGAATAGTGCAAGCCCTTAGAAGTATAATCGTAATTTTGCAGCTTTCCGTAAGCCCTAGTTGTCGAAAAATATTGATTTTAGCATGGAACGTTCGTGCAAGGAGCGCTTAAATCGCTAATTTTCGGGAACTAGGGCCTGTAGAAAACTGAAAATTTACGGTTATACTTCTAAGGGCTTGCACTATTCAAATACATGGGTGGAAACAGCACAGCCTCGTTTTATACAAGCATAAAAATTTTCGTTTTCTCGATTTCCAGATGAGGAAAAAATATAAGAACGGTGCATATGAGTGTCTGATGTGGTCCGCAATTTTTGTGTGCAAGTTGGAGATCCGGAGGATTTGTTTGAACAAAGATATGAATTTTTCGCGATTTTTTGAATTTCGGTACGACTCAGATTTTGGGCGAAAACTTACGGTCGGTCGAAGCTAGTGCAAAACTTTTTATACCGTCTTGTAGAGCTTGCCTTTCTCTATTGATTGGTACCTCATCCTGATGTATATGCGTTAGGTTTCGAGATATAGCAGATCTTTTCTGAAAATGTCCGAGAACTTTCTTACCAACCTAATAGCTTGTACTTGAGCATTCCCATTATAAAAGTCTCACCCACCCTTCACCCGGCACTTATCCCAATGGACCCCAGGCAAAGTATAAATTTTCTGACAGCGGAGGACGAGGCGGTTCCAATAGTGACCACCACGGCGTACAAGGTGTTCATCTCCAGAAGTTACGGATTTTTTATCCTAAAAACTCGTAAATATTCAGAAATCACTACCCACACTCTTCACCAAACACTTTTTCAACAGACTCCAAGCAAACTATATATTCTCTAAAAGCGGAATACAAGATGGTTTTAAAAACATACCCCTTGCTGACGTTCCTGTTCATCTACAGATTACGAATCCCTTCTTTTAAAAAATTCGTAAATGCTTAAAAATTGTCTAGCTTTTTCCGAAACATATGTTCTCGCATGCACATTTCTATGGTAATTTCAAAAACAGGCAGGGTGATGAAGAAAAGGGAAAAGGAGATGTTAAAAAAATACAAGGTGCTGGTCAGAAATATAATTGTGTGCTAATCCAGCAGCACATCGGTTCTCTTTTCAGAAAAAAGATAACCAGTGATGGTAAGGAATAAATTATGAACTTGTCTAGGAAAAATGATGAGAATACACCATGGCTCCCCCCCCCCCCCCCCCCATCGACATTTTATAATTTCTCTACCAAGTGAAACACCCTTCATCCCGGAGGGGCTGCGACCCTGTGACCCCCTTCACCCTGGAGGAGTCATTCTCACCTTATCGCACCTGTGATGGTGCTTTTCCAGTGGGAACAACGGGCATCGGCACGGGTGTTAATGAGCGAAAGAGGTTGGTGTAGAAGTTCTTCGCGATAGATTCCATCTTGTATCGGGAAGAAGTCGGAGTCCCGTCTTCGTTCAATAGTGCGGCAGCGGTGCATGATATTCACAGACGTCCTTTCGGCACTTCTTGAGACTTCGTCTTCCTTCGGCTGCTTCCAGTATCTTGTCTTGCCTGCACTTCCTGAGATCCTCCTGCAAACTGTTCTGCAACTGGCGTTAGCTTTTAGTCGCTAGAGATGGGTTGCATTCGGATCCTGCCTCAAAAATTCTCTTCTTTCAAGCATTTTCTTGGTGGTCTTCGAAATGCCTTTTAAGCAGGGTCAACGGGAGGTCGTAAAGGGGGCAATTACGGTGAGGGAGGGGTCGTAAGAGGGAGTAGTTTGAATTAAAAAAAAACCCGTACGCTTGAAAGCAAATCAAATAGGAAATAAACTACATGTTCATTACAATAAATTCATAGAATGCTGTGTACGAACGAATCAAATGTGAACGAGTGAACAACATCTTTTGTAAAACAGCTATAAATGTAGGATTGCTTCATTCTAATTTTCTCAAGTTTTTCAGTCCCAAACACTCTTTACGCTCCATGAGCAGCATTTTTTCCTCTTGCAAAAAATGGTGCCGCATTCGAGGACCGAACCTGCTGGAATCAAAAATGACTAAAAATTTGAAACTAGGATTTTCAGCAGCTTAAGCACTATTGAAGTGATGTATGTGTGAAAAAGATGATGAATGTACCAATTGGCTCAAAAATTCTCCTTCCGAAGCATCACTGAAGTCTCATACACTAGACAAAAGCGGTAATCTCTATCAACGATGAATATCAATAATGTTTAATGTCCGTTAATCTATTTTGGCTTTCGTACTAGTCACGAATTGAATGATATCTTGAGCTTTCATGTTGGAGTCTAAGTGGATGCGTCACTTATACTTTCGACTTTCCAGGTTCTGACGAAGGCGAAAAAGCCGAGATGTTGGCCGGTTGAATCAATAGTTATAATATCTTGGTTGCTGCTCAAAGAGACGACACAGCAATATATAATACAATGCCAAGATTATTGAATAGCCGAAGTTGGACCATCTCTGCGTAATGTTTTTCATGGGCCCATATAATTCCTGTACTTTGGAGAAGTCCTTCTATATTTCTGCAAAATCTGGTCTCAATTTGTAAACTGCGGATTTTCTTATGATTTCATACATGGTAGCAAAAAATGAGAAAAGGAGAAGGGGGTCGTATCTGGGTCGCATCTAAATTTCTCCGGAGCTATTGAAGCTTGTTGGCGGCAAGTTTGCTGTAATACGAGGCCTTTTTCCCACTTTCTACCGAGAGAAATTTTAGACTGTTTCATGACTTTTCTGATGAGTTACAAAACTTTAAGCTCAAAATTCCAAGTTTTTGCTTTTTCGGATCGCATCTAAATTTGCGAGAGTTGCATCTAGATTTTTTTGAGCTCACTGCACCTTAAAGGCACCGTCCACCCAAATCCTCGACTTCCATTTTATCTCTTCCCGGTCTTCCAAAGGCCCTAGTTCCGTTCCGAATATAGAGTCGAGAATCCTTGAAACCCCCAAAAAACCCCGTTTTGAAGAAGGGTGCAATGCAGGACGCAAGTCTGCGGCGCTGTTATAGCCCGGCGTAAATCAGCGTCGCAGCCCGCTAAATCTGCAAAATGGGGGAGTGACCAGCTGGGCGTAGTAGGCATTAGTATGCCATCGAATCCCGTGAATTCCCATTTTGGGTGGACGGTGCCTTTAATGGCTGACACTTTCAACGTTGGTAGTATGGCCACTATATTACATTGCCTGTTGATTGCAGCCTCTCAGTCTTTCTCTTACCTCAGTCAAGATTTTTCAAAAGTAGGGTGCTCATGCACGTTTTGGACATTATTCTGGATGGCATTAAAACCGTTTTTTTTTTCACCAAAAAACCTGTGCAAAATACAGGAAGGAAGCCTTTTTACTCGAAAAGTTTCCTGCGCCTCAAAAATATCGTTTACTTCCGCCTGCAAAAAATGGTGTCGCATACAAAGACAGAACACGAGACTGTCATTATAATCCAAAACGTTCTGATTTCCAGAACCATGGCCAATTTCCTTCGGTACCACTGAAACATGAATGAGTTATGCCGAACATTCATGAATGGCAAAATTCACTATTTGTCTTTAGAAAATGAGTTACTACAAATAATCGATTATGATAAATTAAAGTGAAGTTCTATAATGCTGTATTTTTCTTGGCTGTTACTTTACATCATTCTTCTAGCGTCTAGGTAAAGTATAGCTTAAATATCATTTAGAACAACCGGATACTCTGCTTTGCCTAATGATGTCCTTTTCACTGATCTTTTCCCAATTATAATGCAGCATAGTGAAATCTTTGTATTTTACTACTTATCCAATCTACGCGAAATTGTTTGTGAGGTTTTTGAGTGGTGGCATTATCTGCACAATCTCTCAATTTGTAAGCAGTTATTTTTTGACTATAATTTTGATTGCGGTCCATTGACAGGCATGCTTTGAGATTGGCAATCGTTCATGCAGGTAAAGGAAATAGGGGTGGGCGAGGGAGATGGAGAGGAGGGGGGGGGGGGTCGCAGGATGGGTACCTTCAAAGGAGGGGGGAGGGTAGTAAAAGAGGGTCTCACAAGGAAAGGAAGGTTGGTCGAAATGGCCTTTTGAAATGAGGTGTATACTGCCTTGTAGAGCTTGGAACGCTGATTCCAAATCTACCCTTGCTATCTGCTGCGGGTTTCTGGGCGAGGAGTTATGAAGGTTTTTGTGAGTAAAAATCTGAATGCAAAAATAGAGTAAAATCAGTCGTAACCTTTTCCCAATGTTCAAATGAGGCAGCAGCGAATTGGTGTATGTTTGAATCAAGAATATTTGTTGCACCGAGTGTCCCGACTACCAATTAAACCCAATAAAAAAATATTACTACCGATTATAGCCTATTACAAAAACCTCCATAACTCCTCGCTTAAAAGACCGCAGCGGATAATAAAGGTAGATTTGGAATCAGCGTTCCAAGCTCTACAAGGCAGTATACATCTCATTTCAAAAGGCCACTTCGACCAACCTTCCTTTCCTTGTCAGATCGCATCAACACGCTTGACCCTGGTTCCAAGTTTTTTTTTTCAGAAGGTCATTGAGGGCACTCTCCGCAGGCTCGCAATCCTTTCACTAGCCGGTCGTTGTCATACGTTGGGTCCTCCTCAATGGGCCAGTCACAACCTAAGCTCCTCCAGCCTGTTACCGTCATAAACGACGACATTCTTCCTACTTGCGGCACTGTGGCAGACCTTCTCTTCCAGCTTTCTACTGAATCGTGCCTTCGCTTGAAGAAGGCGGTGACTGGAGCCACTGCAGAAGGATGGAACTACTGAGATATTGAGCAAGCTCATCTTAGTTAGTAAGAATGTGGTCGATCTCCGCGTGAGTCGTTCCATTGGGCGATTTCCATGATCACCGGCGATGTTCTTTCTTCATGAAGATGGAATTTCCGTGGAAAAGTCGTGCGGCGGAGAAAAGCTCAACAAGACGGTTGCCGTTTTCGTTCCGGAGCCCATGTCCAAACTTCCCGATCCTATGTTCCTTTGCTCGTGGCATTTCGATTTTCGCATTAAGTCGCCCACAACACACTTGTAGAAGGACTTCTCATTGCTGACGACCTCTTCCACGTCTTCGTAGAGCATCTAGTTCTGAGTCGTCAGCTGCTGATGTTGGAGAGTGGCAATTGATGATGCTGATGGTCTTCTGACGTGGAGGTCTTAATCAGAGGATGGTTAGTCGAGGTGACAGGGACGGCAGTGGATTTGGCCTGCCTGGCCGGCTCTTAGTTAGGCATCCTGCCAAAACCAAAAACTCGAACTCCTTCACAGCTTGGGAAACCTTTCGGAATGTACACTCGCTGTGCATCGCAGTTCTACACTTAGGCCGGTAGTAATTCCCCCGACCTGGCGGCATGTTTCGCCGTCAAATCGGCGGCATCTTTACCTGAAGTCGGCGCGAACACCGACCTCAAGTTTGTTCCCTCCCAACCCTTTTCAATACGTATTTCTGGTCGAAGAGGTCATAATGACCTTAGGGAACCTTACCTGGCAGCTGAAGATGCTAAATACCTCCCTAAACAGATTTGTAGAAGAGGGCAGGAAGTGCTAGCGCCAACTTCGCGAACTGACCTGGCGGCATCTCGTCGAAATTTCAGCGCTGAGAGATGGCGCCAGGTCAGAGAGTAGGAAAAATAGCGTGCTCGTTTGCGAGATCAAGGTACCACCATCCTGACGTGCCCGTACCATGTCGAGGTGGTGGCGCCGTCTGCAAGTTTGCGAATTGCGGCGATGTCACACAATTTACGTCAGGCAAAAAAATCAAAAATTCAACTTTTCACCAAAAAACTATCATTTTTCTCATTATGTGAGTTTTTCTTCTTCAAAACGACGGTTTTCTTACAGAGAAAAAATCAGGTAACGCCTAAGAACCATAACACCATCTTTTTTGACAATCACTTTCAAATCTCGTCTGCACCGATTTCGCCCCTCTCTCGCTCATATCAATCAACTGTTCTTTCAGGTCAAAGTCTCTCACGCAATGTGTTGATCCCTCTTACAGGCGGCCACTTACCGGTGCGTTCCTCCTACTGCTGGTACAATCGGCAATAACTGACCGAATGGTCGAATGGTTAAAGGCAGCGGCTCGGCAGATTGACCTACTTCAGATTTTGACACAGATGGATAGGAGGCCCTCCAAGTGAACCAAAACAGCAACTCCGCGCCGAAAATGTGAACTCTGCAAGCCAGGGGGGGGCGGCCCAAGCGCCGCTCCCCTTCCTCCTTTCGCTCCCCTAACACTTTGTTCGGACGAGTATTCTCCGCTAGACGGCGCGGGACCCCCAACCGCTTTCCCGCATTGTGCATGCTATACAAAGCAAAAATTACAGGCCAGGGTCTTCGTGCCAGGGGCTCCCGACTTTCCTGAAAATTCTCGTCTGAGCTGCCTTTTGGAAAATGAAAAAAAACGCCCCGAAAAAGGCCTTTTCACCGCTTTTAAAGCTCAGATTCGGGATCTACGGGTCGAGAAGGCCCAAAACATGCAAATAGATGGAAAATCTGCCGAGCCGCTGCCTGCAGTCAAGAACGCACTGCAACGTGCTATTAATCTTATGGTGGAATGGTGCAAGTTCTGAGATATTTCTGTGAATATGAGCAAACTTCCGTTGTCCAAAACATATCCCTAAACACTTTCTTATTACGAAAAACTTTTTGAAAAACTTAATATTAGAAGTTTCTCTCCGCAAGTGAGACACGACCTAGTACTTGCTTTTAGGATATTCAGAGGGTATAACATGCTAAATCTTCATTAGATAGTTTTTGTATCAGGTTTTATACACGTTGGAAAAACTTTTCAATAATATTGATTCCTTTCGCTACCGTTTCGTTGATGATTAGTAGAAAGACAGTTAATCTTTCCATGAGTGGATCTTTAACCCCACTTTTTCGCAACTTAGTTTTTCCGAACGTGTAATAATCCTGATACAAAAACTACCTTGAAGTTTTATCATGTAATAACGGCGTCTCTTCCAGAAATGACCTGAAGATGCTGAGACTGAATAAAATTTTCTAAATAGCACCATTTCGACATCTGCATTGTGCAATTGCTGACCATGTGCGATTACCTAATCCGACTACAAAAGCGTACCAAATACAATTATCAATTTGTGTTTTTTTCAATACTATTGCCACATGTCTTTATAGCCCAAGTCTTGCCATCAACTTAGTTCATGTCTAATCAATTGTTTTTCTTTTAAATCAATATAGCTTGTTGACTTGCTTCTAGATAAATTAACAAAAGTGAGACTATCGTGATATTCTTTCGGAGTCATTGGACTCTCCCCGGAATTATTTGGGCAAAATTGGTTAGTTTTGCTCCACCATTCAAGCCCCGCTTTGCTTATTTTGAGCAAGAGTATCTTCTGCTCTCTAACGAGCTGACATGATTACCATCTCCATAGATTACAATAACCTGACTTGATCTTCCCGCTTACATATGATTTCATTTACTACAACCCTTACTGCAATTCACTTAGAGGCACTGCTCTCCCTGGCATACTGGTTTGGTGAGGTCGGACAGTGTACCTACCATCGAACTTTGTTTGCTTCTTAGAATCAAAATCATTTTGCTGGCAGAAGGGGACACGGGCATTATCTCCATGGGTCACATTATTCAATTCTGATCACTATAATTATAAAGCAGTCAAATATCAGGTTGTCCCATAAGTTCCGTCCGTTTCAACTTTCAATCACAATAAGTCATGAACTTCTTGGTTTTAGACAGGCTTTAAGGTACCATTTGATAGAGCAAAGCAAGCTCTACAAGATAACTCTCCTGCTTTCGCACCAGTTTAAATCCATCTCAAGTTTGAAGCCAAAAACCAAAAAGATCCAACCGCCCGAAAAATAAAGAAAAACTCGTAACTTCGTTTAGAAAAATCCTAGAAAATTCCTAACTTGCTCACAGATACCCTATCCACATCAGACGTTTATATATACTGTTGCTGTGTTTTTTACTTAGATAGAAATCGAAAAAACGAAAATTTTCATGTTTTTGCCAAGGTGATGCTGTGCTGTTCTCACACAAGTAGTTGTATACTACAGACCAGTACAAGTACAGACACAAATTTTCAGCGCTCTAAAGGCTTTAGTTCTTGAGAAATAATCGTTTTAGGACGAAACACCCGACTGTACGAAGCTAAATTCAATGTTTCTCGAGAACTAAAGCCTTTAGAGCGCTGAAAATTTGTGTCTGTGCTTGTACTGGTCTGTAGTATACAACTACTTGTGTGAGAACAGCACAGCATCACCTTGGCAAAAACATGAAAATTTTCGTTTTCTCGATTTCTATTTAAGTAAAAAATACAGCAACAGTATATATAAACGTCTGATGTGGATAGGGTATCTGTGAGCAAGTTAGGAATTTTCTAGGATTTTTCTGAATGGAGTTACGATTTTTTCTTTATTTTTCGGGCGGTTGGATCTTTTTGGTTTTTGGCTTCAAACTTGAGATGGATTCAAACTGGTGCGAAAGCAAGAAAGTTATCTTGTAGAAGCTTGCTTCGCTCTATCAAATGGTACCTTGCAATCTGTCTAAAACCAAGAAGTTCATGACTTATTGCGATTGAAAATTGAAACGGACGGAACTTATGGGACAACCTGATACAAGCTT
>CATQJL010000316.1:27451983-27474200 GCA_958299035.1 Cylicocyclus nassatus
AAGCAGTGGTATCAACGCAGAGTACTTACAAAACATAGAAGAACATGCAATCCCAATCATAACCATGATATCCACCACTGCAATTACGACGAAAAATCATTCTTTTCTCTAACTTTGCCCGCGGCGATGGTCTCACATAGAATAAGAAAGAGTGCCTGAAATGAAAATAAGAAGAAAAAACTATGTGAAATGCTTAATTCAACAAAAGAGGTCAAAGGACAGGGATGCTACGAGCTACTAAGTCCCCGCGCGCTGCAGCGTACTGTTAAGCTGGAAAGGCTCCAAGAAGGCAAGCCAACGGTGGTGTAATTGCACGAGTCGCGGCAGTCGTCGACGGATATCCTTTACTCATCTCTATCATACTAAACTTAAGTGAATGTCTGTTTGTCATGTATCTGTGTGTCTGTGCGTATGTTCCGAACAGAATTGCATCTCTGAAAAAATGCAGACCAAACTTTGCACACATCTTAGGGCCGAGCTGGTCTCGTAGACTACATTTCGTCACCAATCGATATCGATTTATCGATTTTTTTTGCAAACTTTGAGCTACCGGGCTGGGGAATTGGTATAAGTGGGTGAGTGAGGGTGCTGATTACGGATACAATGTTAGTTTCAAAAACAATTATCTTTACCGACTCTATCGATTTTTTGCAAACTTTGAGCTACAGGTGTAAGAGTTGACATGGCGGGTAAGCAAATATGCTGTATTAAGATTATCAATCTACATATGTACATAATTTAATATCTGCAATCAGAGTGATGTGTAACCATTCGCGATGTTATTTGGCCAAAATATGCGACCTTAAAATTTTGAACGATTTTCATGAGGACGTGATTTCGTATGTTCGCAATTCGGCGATCAATGCAGATAGGGGACTAGCTTAAGCATGCTCTGAGAGCACTTTCTCTAGTGATTTCAAATTACAAAAAGGAGCAGGGAAGTTGTCCAACAGATGCGCGAAAAGGGCAGACAAATTTAAGAACTTGCACAGTATCGCAACATTGCTCTCAGCATAACCCTGCTAAAAGAGCTTACGCTGCACAAAGAGCACGATTTTCGTAATCAACGGGTCCGAAAACCTCCATGGGCGAAGTTTCCGGTCAATCCAAGATCATCAATATTTTAGCCAAAATCAGTCGGCGAGCTTCACAGCCTATAACGAGAAAAAATTAAAGGGCCCGAAATTCTTGGAAAACTTGCACATAGAGATTATCTAGCCTGATGATCACGAAAAACACACCTGCTTTGCACATTAGCGTCTTACTGTATGGTTACTGTAGGTAGAATTTGAAAGACGTCGATTTTTTCAAAATTCACCGGCCTATCTTTCTCTACGGAAAGGTGATCCTTCGCTAAACTCTAGCAAATGATAATCTACGGGAACAGCTCTACCGAATCGTGTTTACTTGAATCTTCCATGTGCGTTCTTCGCTGAGTTACACCACTACGAAAACCCGTCCTCACACAAAAATCGAGCAAACTGAAAACGGGATAGCAAGGGCGTGCAGTACATCAGAAGATTCATCTCGACGAGCTGAACATCATGCTTTCTTCGGATTCGTGTTTTATGCACTCTGAAGGAAGTTATGAAGAAAAAACGAAAAAAACGCGGATCGTCAGTTTTTGCGTTTTCTGTCGAATAATTAGTGTGGGTACTGTACTTCTACTACTGCTCTTTCTAACTGCAGAGTTTGTGCTGATTGGATGCCTCTATCAAATGTTACGATTTTTGAGAAAAGTGCCAAAATAAAACAAAACTGCCTTTTTGTATTGCTTGGTCGAAAATCATAACTTTTCATAGAGATGTTCAATCAGTACAAACTTTGCCCAGCTAGAAAAAGCAGGTAACAGAACCTACAAAACCGACTGCTCCGATTTTTGTTTCAAGTTTCCTATTTTTTTATAACTCTACACAAAAAAATTCAAATTTTGACTACTTTTCTTCTGTCGCTCCCACCTGTGCAACAGAAGACTATTAGTAAGCAGTTAAGATGTCATTGTAAAGAGCATGATTTATCATGACTTACCCTTTCAAACAAAAATAGAAGCAGTCAAATCGGTAGGAAAAATCAGAAGTTGTGAATTTTTGAATATGGCGCGAAAGAACTTTCGGGACGACCTAATACACGGTGCGCCAAAAGTATTTGCGTCAACTTTGCATGAGTGCTGCAAAAAAAAACTACTCGTAGTTTTGATTTCAAAATTTTATGGTAGAATGCTACAATCACCCTCTACAAAATAGCGTTTTGCGAGCCCAAGGTGCTTGCCATACCTTTGTGCAAATAATGAAATCACATGATAGAGCAAACCAAATGAAACCACGTCACATGATAGAGCAAGTTTTCGGCTGCAACATACTGTAAGCGCAAAGTCGAGGATGGTCTGACAAGAAAATTATCCGCGTTTAAACAAAGTCATGTGTTCGCATCATGCTCAAAAACTGCACATTTTAGGGGTGCGAATGAGCGAAAGAAAAGCAGGAATTGGCTCCAAATCAGGTTAGAGTTCAATTTCATCAGTGAATAAAAGTGAATTTTTATCTAGAGATTTTGTGAAGGCACTATAGCATTGAATCTGGTGACAGGCACGTTTCTGTAGCTTACAAATGTGATTTCAAAACAGAACGGCCACTGACACGTGAGTGGCATTTGCGTACTTTTTGTTGCCATTTTTGGAAGAATAATTGTTGGCGGACGCAAGTACTACGATTCGATAGCGCAAAGCCTCCTCTACACTGTGGACATGAAAACCCTTGAAAATGTCTTAAGAATCTCCAGTTACGGAATGAATTATAACTACCGAAAAATTAGATTTTTGCAGCTTCCAAAAGTATTAGTACGACAATTTCATTATTTGCACAAAGGTATGGCAAGCACCTTGGGCTCGCAAAACGCTATTTTGTAGAGGATGATTGCAGCATTCTACCATTAAATTTTGAAATTAAAACTATGAGTAGTTTTTTTTGCAGCACTCATGCAAAGTTGACGCAAATACTTTTGGCGCACCGTGTATTAGGTCGTCCCGAAAGTTCTTTCGCGCCATATTCAAAAATTCACAACTTCTGATTTTTCCTACCGATTTGACTGCTTCTATTTTTGTTTGAAAGCGTAAGTCATGATAAATCATGCTGTTTACAATGACATCTTAACTGCTTACTAATAGTCTTCTGTTGCACAGGTGGGAGCGACAGAAGAAAAGTAGTCAAAATTTGAATTTTTTTGTGTAGGGTTATAAAAAATAGGAAACTTGAAACAAAAATCGGAGCAGTCGGTTTTGTAGGCTCTGTTACCTGCTTTTTCTAACTGGGCAAAGTTTGTACTGATTGAACATCTCTATGAAAAGTTATGATTTTCGACCAAGCAATACAAAAAACAGTTTTGTTTTATTTTGGCACTTTTCTCGAAAATCGTAACATTTGATAGAGGCATTCAATCAGCACAAACTCTGCAGTTAGAAAGAGCAGGTAATAGAACCTATTAGGATGTCTGGAAATTAATGCAGGTTTTGAATTTCAACCGCATTAAGTCATACGCTTCTCAGTTCTGAATAGGTTGCAAAATATTAGGTCATTCCGAAAGTAATTTCGCTTTTTTCAAACGGGCGCCACATTCGATAGAACAAAGGTTTTTAAGGGATCTTGGATGCATTCAATGCAGAATTTTATTCTCTTTCTAGATGTTATGAAACTAATGCAAAACAGTCAATGAGCTTTCAGAAAATAACCAAAATTTGCGACCCATGCTTTTTGAGATCGTCAAGTCTCACGATTTTTTAAAACTTTCATATCAATCCTCAGAAGAAGCTCAAGTAAAGATTCGATAGAGTAAACCTTATAGAATATCGCACTACTTTTGCCTCTTTCTCATATCTCGCCGTAATTTTTTAAAAGATTTTTTAACAAAACCATCGGATTTTGGCAGGCCCACATCGGCCACAATCGCATCAAACATCGTAATTATTCGGAATTTGAGACTACCAAAATGGTACTATGAGTTAGCATTAATTTTACAAAGCAAGTGAGTGTTTACGGATTCGAAATATCAAATTTCGTGTTTTTCGGGTACAGCTTGGGGCTCGCTAAAATAATGAGTTATGATGATTTATCCCCGAAAACTAAACGAATCGAAAACTAAAAACACCTATTAGAAAGATGAGAAAATGCTGCATCGAATAATGCGCGAGCTGCTCTTCTTTTGATGTTCTACGAGGATTTAGCTGCCCAAGTATGGAAATCGGTAGCATCAGTTAAAATTCTGTTAAGAATGTATGACAAAATATGAAAAGGGAAAAAAGCAGTTCTGTATTCTATAAGGTTTACTCTATCTCTGAAGATTGATATGAAAGTTGTAAAAAATCGTGAGACTTGACCATCTTAGAAAGCATGGGTCGCTAATTTTGGTTATTTTCTGAAAGCTCATTGACTGTTCTGCAACAATTTCATAACCTTTAGAAAGAGAATAAAATTCTGCATCGAAAGCATCCAAGATCTCTTAAAAACCTTTGTTCTATCAAATGTGGCGCCCGTTTGAAAAAAGCGAAATTACTTTCGGAATGACCTAATATCATTTGATAGAGCAGAGCAAGCTCTACAAGAAGGCTATCTTGTTTTTACAACAGCTTTCATCCACATCGAGTTCCGAGCCAAAAACTAAAAAGATCCAACTGCCTGAAAAATCGAGAAAAATTGTAACTCCGTTCAAAACAATCGTATAAAAATTCTAACTTGCTCACGTAAACGCTATCCATATAAGACGTCTATATGCGCCGTTGCTGTATTTTTTCCTTTGTTAGAATTCAAGAAAACGGAAAGTTTCGTACTTTTGCAAAAGTGATGCTGTGTTGTCCCCACCCAAGTAATTGTATACTACAAATCTGTAGAAGTGCAAGCTTAAATTTTCAGCTCTTTAAAAGCTTTAGTTCTCGAAAAATATCAAACAGAGCTTCTCTTAGTCAGATGATGAAAGTGAAAGTCAAATTTCTCGAGAACTAAAGCTTTCAAAGAGCTGAAAATTTGTGCTCGTACTGCTCTGTAGTATACAACTACTTGAGTGGGGACAGCACAGCATCACTTTGGCAAAATTACGAAAATTTCCGTTTTCTTGAATTCTAACAAAGGAAAAAATACAGCAACGGCGCATATAGACGTCTTATGTGGATAGCGTTTACGAGGGCAAGTTAGAATTTTTATAGGATTGTTTTGAACGGAGTTACAATTTTTCTCGATTTTTTAGGCAGTTGGATCTTTTCAGTTTTTGGCTCGGAACTCGATTCGGATGGAAGCTGTTGTAAAAGTAAGACCTTCTTGTAGGGCTTGCTTTGCTCTATCGAATGGTGTTTTGCAACCTATTCAGAAATGAGAAGCGTATGTCTTAATGCGGCTGAAAGTCAAAACCTGCATTAATTTCCGGACAGCCTAATATAATACCAACTGCTCCAATTTTTGTTGCAAGTTTTCGATTATTATGACCTTACACAGAAACTTCGAATGTTTGACTGGCATAGATGATCATTAGTAGGCATCTGAGATGTCCTTGCAAAAAGCATGACTTACTCTTTCATAAAAAAAAATGAAAGCAGTCAAACCGTCTGCAAAAATCAGAAGTTGTGAATTTTTGAATTTGGTGCGAAGTAACTTTTGGGACGACCTAATATATAGGATGAAGGACTCACCATCGGTCGACAATTCCGTAAAATTTTCTGACATCTTTTTCTTGGCGTTCCTAAATTGTCGTATTAACACAAAAGCGGAACAGCATTAATCAAACCATCAAACTGAACAAAGGCATCCTCTTGCCATATCTTTCGAGCATTCTTAAACACACGTAGCTTCTTACCTATAATAGAACGTAAATGGCAGGGAGGTACGGTTACTGAACGTGTGAAGCATGTCAAAACGTGCTGTAGATTGTATTAGACCTACATATACCACATTTTGGCACGCTTCGCACGTTTGACACGATTTACATATCAAAATCGAGTGTTGGCAGTTGATTCATCTCTCAGTGAACCCCAAAATCAAAAAGACTTACTGGAAACTCATGCACTAGACTTCGTTGCAGTCATGCGCCACAACAGTTATTTCTCATCAGCACTTGTCCGAAAAGAATGATTTGCGAGGGGTAAGACAGAAAAGTATAATTGCGAAATCAAGCTCAAATCCACCTTTTTGCTTTCCTGTTCACCTCCGATCATGCACGTAAATCCGAATTCTAGTATACTAGAATCATGTACGGCATATGCCCAGTATAGGGTTACGTAGACAGCCTGTCTAGACAGGCCGTAGACAGTGTCTGCCTAAGAACCTTATGTCCACTCTTGTTCTTAATGCAAGAGCGGTAGACAGGCTATCAATGTTCTTTGAATCTGAATTATTTGAAGTAACCTCAAATGTTGGGAATCCTATAATTGGTTAATAGAAAGTTTCAAAAGATGATTTTTATTCTCTGTTTAGATCCAAATTTAACCATCTAACCATCTAGCCATCTAACCATGGCAGATCAAACAAGATATAGATAAGCAGTAAGTATTTAATAAAATCGTTAAGTTGACAAGAGAATTTGATTATCGATAAAACATAAATAATGTGATTATAATTTAACATAAGTAAAGAAGAAATATAATTATGACAGTTTATCAACTCTAAACACAAACGAAGAAAACACAATACACATAAGTAAGCATAATCTTACTTATACATACTCATTTAAAACGTAGAAAAGAAATGAAAGACAACACAGATGAATATGTACAAAAACAAATATTTAAAAAAAATATGATTAAAACCAACAAACAATGACAACAACATATACAAGTTAATAAATATATGCAAACATACACATACATAGATGAGATGAACACATGTACATACATGAACATTATCCACACACACGCTTTTTGTGCTAATACACACAAAATTTTTGAAAAACAGTTTAATAGTTCGGGAGAACCCTAACGTGGTGTTGGGCATAAACTATCCAATGCAGTTTGCACCACGGGTAGCGCTCTCCGGCGATGAAGAGGTTCGCCCTAACCTAGGGGGAAATAACCTCCATAAGGGAACTGCGTCCAGGAAGGACCGCCTCCGACTCAATGGATTTGAGGTTCCTTTACCAAAACAATTTAACAAATAAATCAATGTTCTCTGTTGTCCTTGAGTGATAACAACAACAGCGAAAACCGGTTAAGGCTAGTTAATAATCCTGTTTCCTCTGTTACAACAGGAACGAGGTGCAATAGAAGAAGTTGCGAAGTTTGTGACAAAATAATATTCTTATCATATACTCAAAGTTCCACAACACACTACTGCTTCAGAACTTTTTTTTAATCCTCGCATGTGTCCCGCTTAAGCAGGGTCTGCTTTCCTTGTCAGATGTCTGCATGTCATCCTATCTGAGGCAAAGTCTTCGTTTGTACCAAGTTCTCGCAGGTCGGCCTTGATTCTGCCCATCCACCTCATCTTGGGTCTACCTCTGGGCCTTTTGCCTGGTGCCTCCACAGCCAGGGCCAACTTGGTGATGTGGCTTTCATCCCTTCTGCGCACATGCCCACACCATCGTAACCTCTTTTCCTGCATTTTCTGGGCAATTGGAGCTAGTTTCATTCGCGCTCGTATAGTGTCATTGCAGATGTGATCCTTCAGTGTGACTCCTAGGGTCCATCGTAGCATCCTTGTTTCCATGACACTGAGCTTGCGCTCCTCGTCCCGCGTACACGGCCAGCACTCACTGCCATACAGTGCTGCTGGGCGGATAACGGTCCGGTACAGTTGGGACTTGAGTTGCACTGCCATTCGTCTGTCGCACAGAACTCCTGTTAAGGCTCTCCATTTCATCCACGCTGTGTTCATCCTGCCTGCGACCTCCTCTTGTAAGCCTCCCTCCGCTGAGCTGTGACTGCCTAGGTGTCTGTATGACGTTGTCTTTTTTAGCTCTTCACCATAGATGCTTATGGTACCTGGAGTTTGTTTCCCCACTGCCATATATTCTGTCTTCCTGGTGTTGAGCTTCAGGCCATACAACTCTAGCCTGTTTTTCCAGTTTTGCACCTCGTCTTGTAGCTCCTTTCTGGTACTTGCTATCAAGATCACATCGTCTGCGTAGAGAAGTGTCCAAGGGGGTTCACGTCTGAGCGGTTCCATCATGGCGTTCATCACCGTGATGAAGAGCAAGGGAGAGAAAACGGAACCTTGGTGTACTCCAACCTTAATTTCAAATTCTTTCGATTGCCCTGCAGCTGTTTGCACGTGGCTTGACGTGTTGTGGTAGATTAACTTTATCCACTGAACGTACTCCTCTGGCACGCTGTGTCTCCGTAAGGCCCACCATATGACTTCATGAGGCACCTTATCGAAGGCTTTCTCTAGGTGTAGGAAGGCTGCATGCAATTCCTTCTGCTTCTGTCTGTATTTCTCCATCACTATCCGAGCGGAATGGATTGCGTCAGTTGTACCTATTCCTTTCACGAATCCTCACTGACTCGGTGATAACTCTATGGTATTTCGAAGGCGTGTTTCGATTACTCTCTCGAAGATTTTTAGAGTGTGGCTCATCAATCGGATTGGTCGGTAGGATGCGCAGTCTGCTATGTCTCCTTTGTTCTTCCATATCGGGATGGTCGTGCTGGTGTACCAGTCGCGAGGCATACTCTTGCTCCTTATGATTTGATTAAGGAGACTCGTTAGCCTTGTGGCCCCGGATTGTCCACATAAATTCCAGAACTCGCTTGCTATGTCGTCTGGACCAGTCGCTTTGCCATTCTTTGTTCTTCTTATAGCCAGCCATACTTCCTCTTCCGTGACTGCTGGTACTGGTCCCTCTATGGGGCTGGCTTCTGGGATGGAGTTGATGGTGCGGCCTGTGGTGGCCATTTCTTCAAAGTAGGTTCTCCATCGTTCGGTAATGTCCTCTGGTTTTCTTAGCGTCCTACCAAGTTAATCTTTGATATGGAGGAAGTGTTCCACATCTTTCGTGGACTCCGCTCTTCTTCTCGCTATCCGGTACATCTCGCGTTCTCCCTCGCGAGGCTCTAGTTGATCGTAGAGCTCTTTCAAGTACGCCTGTTTTGCCTTCTTTACGGAAACCTTCGCAGCGCGTTTGGCTTGTTGGTACGTCTGGCGATCGTCCTCCAATTTCGTCTTATGCCATTGCTTGTAAGCATCCCTCTTCTCCTTTATAGCTTTTTGTACTTCGTCATTCCACCACCACGTTTCTCGATTGATCCTTCTTTTTCCTGGCTTTGTACTGCCCAGGATCCGGTGTGCCGCTTGGTGGACTCGATCTTTCAAGCTTGCCCAGGATTGCTCGGGTTCTCTTGGAGGCTTGGTAGAGTCGTTAGCAGTGCTTGTTTCGCTGCGTTGTTGGTCTTCAATCTCCATCATTTGATGCGTGTCCTGGTCTCTGTGGCTCTCCTGGTGTGCCCATCCATTAAAATTTTGATGTCGAGAAGCAGTGGTCTGTGTTGAGGTATGCAGCTCTCACCGGAAATGACTTTGCAGTCTTTTACATTTTTAAGGTCACACTGTCGGATAGCCCAGAAGTCTATCTGCGTTCGTCGATCGCCACTCGCATACATCCTTCTTGATGTAGTAGGTGTTCGCCAAGACCAGATCATGGGCTGAGGCGAATTCTAGGATACGCTCACCTTCGTCATCTCTGTGGCTCTCCTGGTGTGCCCATCCATTGGAATTTTGATGTCGAAATGTGCGATAGTGGGAGCCGATTCTCCCCCTACCTTCACTTTTGAGCTGGTACAGGATGACCAACTTCACTTTTGGAATAAAAATTTTTTCGCTGGACGATAAAGAAGGAAAATAAGCAAAACAAACGCAAAAAAGGTTATTGAAAGCATATATTCATGTATACGGCGGCATATACAGGGTGTCCCAAAAAATGTTTAGAACGTTTGATCGTTAATATCTCTCCTCCCAAGAAGTCTTTTGCCTTGCTTCAGGTACCGTTTTGTAGAGCTGGCTTCAACTTAGATTTCCATTATAGAACGAATCACCCATCTCTCTTCATTACTGTAGGGTTACGGTAGAAACTTCAAAGAGGGCTTTTGAACCATGAAAGGCCAAATTTGCCTCAGAAAGGAAACAAAACAGCCTGAAAACTTTTACACTAGGCTAATTAGATTTGCTGATTATAACTGTAAAGTTCGCAACTTATTATGATGCTTCATTGAAGAGTTATGCCAGGTGAGAGGTAGCGGCCTTTTTTTCAATGTTTTTAAAAAGTGCAGTTACACCCTTTAGAAAGCTTCGTAATCTTGTGAATAGTTGAGTATTGAACTCAGCGTCTATAAAAACCCCATTACACAAGTTTTCACAATTTTTTGAAAAGTTTTGAAACGGCAGCTTTTTCCACATTGGCACCATATGTTTCACGTTTCTACCGTAATCCTACAGTAATGAAGAGAGATGGGTGATTCGTTCTATAATGGAAATCTAAGTTGAAGCCAGCTCTACAAAACGGTACCTGAATCAAGGCAAAAGACTTCTTGGGAAGAGAGATATTAAAGATCAAACGTTCTAAACATTTTTTTGGGACACCCTGTATATTCAAGTTAAACGTGCTCAGTAAATGGTGTATTTGGGAGTAAAACTTAGCGAAGTTGTACGGATTTTATTAAGGCAAATTTTGTTATAACGTACAGCGAAGAAAGTAGAATCCAGGCAGTAACGGCCGAGAACCAGAATTTTGAATAATTAAATAGTGAAAAATTATGCAAAATTTCCACTGTTATAAATCTGTTGTTTGAAGATGTCAGCAGTTGAGACTTTATAGGTTTCAAAGAGTAAATGGTGCTCTATCAGATAGTGAAAAATTCGAGTGGATTTGAGAGATAATCGTTGAAAACCAGAATTCAAAAAATCTACGCCATTTTTGCGTGTTTTTTGACAGTTGACAGTTAAACTCACCTAAATCTTGCAAGTGAAAGTGTGTGATGTTGCGACTTTATAGGTTTTGTAGAGTAAGGTTAGCCTTATCTGAGTGTATCTTAGCCGTACCGATTCACTGAAACAGTGCCGAGATCCAGAGTCTTGAAAAAGCAAGTAAAAAAAACGCCTTTTGAATTTCAACAGCTCGTGACTTCTTCAGAACTGGATGAATCATGTTGCGACTTCATATGTTAGATTCTTCTCATCAAGAGCTTTTAGACGATACATGATATGTGGGGTTTAGAGCCTCCTACAAATTATGCCCGTGGGGGGAGCCTTTTCATGCCAAAGTCTCCCCCTCTAATACATTAAAGTGGGCTAGGGGGAGACTTTGGTATGAAAAGGCTCCCCCCCCCCAGGGCATAATTCGTAGGAGGCCTTAGACCCCCACATAATATATACCATCTGAAAGCTCTTGATGAGAAGAATCTAACCTATGAAGTCTTTACATGATTCATGCAGTTCTGAAGAAGTTATGAGCTGTTGAAATTTGAAAAGCGCTTTTTTAGCTGCTTTTTCAAGATTGTGGATCTCGGAGGTGTTTCAATGAATCGGAACGGCTAAGACATATTCTGATAAGGCAAACCATACTTTATAAAATCTATAAAGTCGCAACATCACACACTTTCACATTCAAAATTTATATGAGTTTAACTGTCAACTGTCAAAAAACACGCAAAAATGGCGTAAATTTTTAGAATTCTGGTTTTCAACGATTATCTCTCAAATCCACTCGAATTTTTCACTATCTGATAGAGCACCATTTACTCTTTGAAACCTTTAAAGTCGCAACTGCTGACATCTTCAAACAACAGATTTATAACAGTGGAAATTTCGCATGATTTTTCACTATTTAAATACTCAAAATTCTGGTTCTCGGCCGTTACTGCCTAGATCGACCTACTTCCTTCGTATGTTTTGACAAAAATTACTTAATAAAATCCGTATAGTCCAACGAACTTCTTTTGGGAGGTGAGTGTCCGACACTACCACCTTCACTTTTAGCCGGCCAGTGGTAGCTGGGATTACCTTCACTTTTAGTGAGCCCGGCTCCCCCCATCGCACCTCTGCTCGTAGGACATGTTTCCCGGTGTCTACCTTTATGCTCATCAAACGATCGCTTATGCGCTCAGCGTCAACTATATTGTTCCTTAGAGTCTCCGAGACAGCTATCCCAACCCCGTTTCTGGTGCAGGTAGCACCGTTGTAGGGGAGCTTATATGCGTCTCCGATGTCGCGTGACTTTGCCCCGCTCCACTTCGTTTCCTGTAAGCAGGCTACATCGACTTGCCGTCTCTTCAGAAGATCCGCTAACTCTCGCGAACGAGAGGTGAGTGTGCCCTTATTGATGGTAGTTAGACGGAGAGTCTGCGATGCCTTGGATCGTTGCCTCTGGTGAACTAGCCGCTTTAGCCGTCCCCGTTCACCTTGCTGGGACGGTAACCCTCGCCCACTATTCGCATTCGTCGGGCTCGAATGCGCGTCGCCTCCGGGGGACGCCCTAGCCTTTACTCATACTTTATGAGACATGTCTGCAGTGTAGATGCGACGGGGGTGTTTCTCAGCCGGCTTGTCGCATGCCCTTCTCTGAAAGGGCAGCCTGACGCTGGAATTGTGAGCAGAATTTTTGTCGCAGAATTTAAGCTCAGGGTGGAAACGAACCCGTGATCTTCAGCACGGCAATGTAACGTAGAGCACTAACCACTAGACTAACTCTGCTCTCACTACTGCTTCAGAACTAATAAACCTAATATCTCAAATTGTGACGCAAGAAATGTAATTTACATGATAACTTGTCTTACTTGCAAACTACAATATGTCGGAGAAACAACACAAACCGTTAGGTCAAGAATTAATCAACATCGCAGAAGTTTCAAAAAACTAAACATAAATACATTCATGGTGAACCACTTTCGGGACACAAGCCATGACCCAAATAATATTAGTATTGAAATCTTAGACCATGTAAGAGAAAGAGAAGACAATGTGAAAAAACAGCTTAGAGAAGAAGAATTACAGTGGATACAATATATAATATATTGTAACAGCGTACCCCTTCGCGTTTATGACCAGATAAAAGGATTTGAAAACATTTCAGATAATGTCAACCCACTAGAGAAGAAACAACACCCATACTTTATCTGTCCGATTACAGTGAAAAGAAGAAGGGGTGAGAAAAGAAGGTCAAAGAAAACGAGGGAATTGATAGAACAGGAGAAATAGTAACAATAATAGGTAACTTAGCAAGCCACACTCTGTACACATACTTCAGAACATTGAATAAGGCAGACATAAATCGCTTAATAGATTTTACTTTTACAAGTGATTTTTCACAACTAAATTTTGAACATAAATATAAAATATATTCATTAGTAGCAACACCTTTTTGGGGGAGGAAAGAGAAAGAAGAAGTACACAGAGAAGAAATCAGAGTCATAATATCATATCAAGGTCCTATTATGGAAGACTGAAATTATTTAAGTTATGCAACAGTTCACATATCCAACACATATTAAGGGAGCAATTACACGTAGATAACGTGAAAGATATTAGAGTACGAGTTCAGTATACTTTGAAGAAACCTTTGGTCTTGGAAATATGCAATTACCACAGCTTCCTCAAAGGTATACATAATGTCTCAGAAGAGGCAATAAATAATCAGCATGTGATTGCAGCAAATATCCGGAATATATAGACACATATCATAAACACATTTGTACAGGAAGATTAGATTTCATACGTAGTAATAACTTACGAAATGTATTGAATAAAGGAACCAAATACAGAAGACACACTATAGTTACAAAAGCAGAAATTAAGGAGGTGTTAGATGAACTTGCTAAACAGTTAACAATAAAATACACAAACAAATTCCACGCTTCGACTGCTAATAAGGAAACACTAAAAAAGAAGTTAACTGAATATTTTAAAAATAAGACTAAGTGTAAGCTTTATAACATATATGACAACAACTTAGTCGAGTGCGATGAATATGATAAAGAGGTACTCAATAGAATACAAAAAACTTTGTAATTACTCCAATAGATAAAGCAAGTGCAAATTTCAGTTTTACATGCAAGAGGTTCTACCTCCAAATGATTAAGAAAGAAATGGATCAGACAAACGTAGAAGGCCCTACCTATATACCAACTTCGATTTAAGTAAATGAGATACGAAGTAAACATAAACATTTATTAAACAGCTTGAGTCTTGAATATGACGAAAAGTTCAATGAAGTACCTAGAGTATATGGAATTCCGAAAATGCACAAAAATCCCATAAAATTTAGATATATAACCGGAGCAAAAAGAAGCACAATTAAGCTACTTACTACATTACTTCAGCTCATAGTAGCTCACATTAAAAACATTTTGCTAATTATTGTAAAGTTATTTGGAATAGGAATAAAATTAAACATTTTTGGGCTATAGAAAACAGCAATGAGGTAGTGAGAGACTTAGCCTCTGCTAAAGGAAACTTAGAGGTATATTCGGCCGATTTCTCCAGTCTATTCACAAATTTACCACATAGTGTCGTTAGACGCAATTTGAAGAATCTTATATTTATGTATGAAAGGATATAAGTACATCAAAGTGAATGGTAACAGGGTGTCATATGCAAACACAAACCTAACACAAGGAAAGTTTTATCAGATAGAAGACGTTATGTAATGATAGATTCACTATTAATATCAAGCTTTTTATACTTTGGGGGAACAATATATCAGCAAATAAGGGGTATCCCTCAAGGTGCATCGTGCAGTCCGCAGATGGCAGATCTTACCTTAGCATTTTTTGAATATGAATTCATGAAAAACCAAATAGGAACTTTGGATAACCAGAAGAGATTCATGTTTAATCATATGTATAGGTACATAGACGACATCCTACACGTATCACTTTTTGCAGTAGATTTCGAAAGAATGGTGTAAGCCATATATGACCAACCTCTGAATAAATTACAGTGGCGTACCCAGGATTTCGGCTCGGGGGGGGGGGAGACAAAAATTTTTTTCTAATGAAGGTGCGTGGCGTCAGCCACGCACTCCGAAAATTTTTTTGGCATGTTCCGTAAAATTTTCGTGGGCTCAGAACCCCGAAATTTCAGAAAAACAGGGCATGGCGTGAGCCACGCCCTTGAAAAAAATTTTTTTTACAAGGCTAATTTGGATTTTTAAACAATTTAAAAAATTATTAGATTGTCCGGAAATTAATGTCCGTTTTGAATTTCAACCGCAACAGGTCATAAACTTTTCATTCCTGAATAGCTTTCAAGGTACCATTCGATAAAGCAAAGCAAGCTCTACAAGATGGCTATCTTGCTTTAACAACACCTTTAATCCAACTCGAGTTTCGAGCCAAAAAATAAAAAGATTCAACTGCCCGAAAAATCAAGAAAAATCATAATTTAGTTTGTAAGAATTATACAAAAATTCGAACTTACTCACGTAAACACTATCCACGTAAGACATATATGTACGCTGTTGCCTTATTTTTTCTTCTATTAGAAATCGAAAAAACGAAAATTTTCATACTTTTGCAAAAGCGATGCTGTGTTGTCCCCACATAAGTAGATGTATACTACAAATCTGTAGAAGTAAAAACGTGGATTTTCGGCTTTTTACAAACTTTAGTTCTCGAGGAATTTGAATTTTAGTTTGGACCACCTGACTAATGAAAGCTATATTCAATATTTCTCGAGAACTAAAGCTTGTAAAGAGCTGAAAACTCACGTTTTTACTTCTACGGGTCTGTAGAAAACACTTATGTGGGGACTGCACAGTGTCACTTTGGCAAATGTACGAAATTTTCCGTTGTCTTGATTTCTAGCTAAGAAGAAAATACGGCAACGGTGTATATAGATGTCTTATATGGATAGTGTTTACGTGAGCAAGTTAGAATTTTTGCAGCATTCTTATGAACTGAGTTATGATTTCTCTCGATTTTTGGATAGTTGAATCTTTTTAGTTTTTGGCTCGAAACTCGAGGTGGAACAGAGCTTTTCTTAGAGCAAGATAGCCATCTTGTAGAGCTTGCTTTGCTTTATCAAATGGTGCCTTGAAAGCTATTCAGGAATGAAAAATTTATGACTTATTGCGGTTGAAGTTCAAAACGGACATTAATTTCCGGACAACCTAATATTTTGATTACTTACAGGTATAAACAAGTCATTTGCACATTTTTATAACCCATGTAAGCAACTTTCAAAAATTTCGCGACCCATTCTCGGGGGGGGGGGCCGCCCCCCCCTCCCCCCCTCGGTACTCCACTGCCGCGTTAGTATAGCTTTCACCTCATTCTCTTTCTTCCTCCACTCCTCTTCACCTCTAAATCGATTATACTAAGTTTTAGTATCTCTTTTACCCTTTCTTGCGAAGTACTGATGAGGGGCGGCAAGAAAGCCACATTACCGGTATACTTCTACTCAGACAATCGCCGGGGGCAGGCGGTCCGCAAACTCGCGTTTTTCTGCAGGCGCTCAGCAGAATTTTGGGGCGTGGCCAAACCTTCAGCGGGCGGCACTTCCTTTACTGTCTAATGTTCTGCAAGCGGGCAGCAACACAGAATTTTCTGCAAGCGCTCGTCAAATAATCTCTTTCAGCGAGCGCTGATCAAATTTTCAGCTGGCGCTCGGACGGTTTTTAAGCAGTTTCAAGTGTACGCCGAGCAAAGGTGAGACTCTACATGGCAGAGGAGTCATCGATGGTTTAATTACTCAAGTTTGAGGTACTTTTTCTCAGCGGAAAGTACCTGGGGGCTGCGCGGTCCTCCATAAAGTACCGTGCGGCCCCCGAAAATTTTGTATATTCTCGCGGAAAGTCCGCGAGAATGCGGCCACTGCGCCGCAGCTAATCTGCAAGGAAACCGCAATTGTTCTTCAAAAATTCGTCCAAAATTTCGCTAAAATTCTTCCAAATATCTGCAAGCGGACCGCAAGAAATCAGCGAACTATTTTTCCGGTGCCCGCTTGCCCAAAAATGGCATGGCCGCCTGCCCCCGGCGATTATCTGAGTAAGCCCCGAAACCGGTGTGTGAAATTTATTTACTAACACTAAACGATATTAGACTTTCGTGTTTCTTTCACAACCTTATTCCCTATTGTTTATGTATTGATTTAATTTGGACCTACCCCTCCACTACGTCTGTGGTGGCTGTATCTTGCCTCAAAAATGCTATTATCAATGTAGACTTAAACGCAACATATAGTTCAATTTTGAATGTTCTAATTACTCTTCCAAATGTTCACCGACAGCTGCAGTTTCATCTTCGTCATCAAAGTCTTCTATAACATTTGACTAAGTAGAGGAACAAGGCTTAAAATTGTGTCTGAAGAATTCGATTTTTTTGCATTTCTATGAATCAATAAAGCAGACTTTCCATTATGCCCGATTGCGTCTGCATAGTATTTTTTCTGAAGAAAGAAAATGATTTTAGAAGCTATGACAGCTATGACTATGAATCTTGCAATTCCGTACTATCAAATTTGCCCAGACACTGATTTCAAAAAATCTCACTATCTCGGGAACACCACTGATATGGTGTTTTTCAGCTAAAACATCAGCCAGGCGATGAAGATAGGGCGTTAGTGGGGGCAAGGAGAAGTTTCCGCCTTCCATGCCCGTGTACTTCTCTTTCTAAATAAGTTAGTCATCATACTAATTTTTTAGAAAGGTAAAATACCTTGGTCTTCAGGTATTTTTGCACCTTCTTTATTTCGTTTTTAATTTTCTCTTCAATCTGTTCTTTTGTTCTATTGGCTACTCCTACTCCTATAGACGAGATTACGATACTCCATTCGCGTAAAAGTGCTTGTCTGATATTTTCACCACTTTTTCCATCTAAAAATACGTAAATTTAGTGAAGTAATCCCAGAAACATATATTAGATTGAATTGTCGTTCTTTCAAAAGGGAGAAACATTATGCAGAATAAAGATCCTCAAAAGCTTTTGGGCGTTTTTGAGGCCGCTTTCTATCCTCTTTGAAATGGTGGTTTCCACAGCTCTCAGAAAATAGTCAAACCTACAACACAAGTTTTTTGCCAAGGTCAAGTTCCTCTACTTTTCTAAATTTTCGCACCCAACTTCCAACGCAGTCCAAGTGAATAGCGAAAAGAGCAAGCCCTACAAGATACAAAACAATTTTTTCCGTTTTTGCGTAACTCGTCATAATTTTTTTTGGTAGAATTTCTCTTGAGAAAACCGAAATTCGGGAGACGTGTATCAAACATAAACTCATCAAATAGCAAACATATTCCGGAACTCAAAGCTTACGAAAAACGATGTGGTTTCACATTAATTTCAAGATACAAATGAGCGTAAGTCAAAATATCAAAGCTGGATTCTTTATGCGCAGCGCGAGGCAGGTTTAGAAACAGAAATTATGAGGATCTTGTCCTTAAATACTTTATCATTTGGAAAGAAAAAAGTCTAGGTTAGAAAGAGGAGAAAAAGCCTTATCGAATGACACCCAAGTTGTTCTCCGTTTGAGTCTACGAGATCTACGAAGTTTGATTCCACAAAATATGGACTTCGATAGTATCAAAAAAATTTAAAAACCAAAAACCCAGCTACGAAAAAGAAAAAAGTTGGAGTATACTTTAGGTGCTTTATTCATCGGTTACTTGGACATCTTTGTGTTTGTAAAAAAATTTAGAAAATTGGCGAAACTCAACCATGACAGAAACCATGAGTTATAGTCTCTCGCTGTTTTTTTAAGAGATCGCTGATTACACTGCAACTCAATCATAACCGTTTGAAAGAGGATGAGTTGCAACGAATGCTTCCAAAAGCTGTGTAATGTTTTTTCTGCTGGGTGTTACGCTTTTTGAAACAGAAAGAACGTCTTAATATTTTATGATGGGAATTGTTTTGTTCAATTTCAGTGAACATCGGTCAGCTCCGACACGCAAAAAAATATTGCAAGGTTTTCTATGTTCTGCATACGATTTTGAAAGAATCGTGCTGCATAAGGATCTAGTGGGGCACAGCCAAGATGGAAGCTGATCACCTTGATCGAAGAAAATGTGCGCCCTGTGTACGAGTGATTAGGTTGATTATCAAGAGTCCCATACCTGCAACTTGTAGAATCACGCCATATGGATATGAGGTAAATATAGCCTCCTTCCCACAATGAAATCTTGAAGTATAACAAAAGATGACGCTGTCAAGTTGGTAGGGTTAGCGTGAAAAATAAGTGACAAGCATTGGCGTACCGAGCGAGAGCCCCCCCCCCCCGAGAATGTGTCGCGAAATTTTTGGAAGTTACGTACATCAGTTATAAAAATGCGGAACTGATTTGTTCATAATTATAAGTAACTTACAGAATTTTGAAATATCTCAAAAATTTAATTTAATCTTATAAAAAAAAATTTCGGCGTAACTGACGCCGAGCCCCTTCATCAAAAAAAAATTTTTTTTATCCCGTCTCCTCCCGTCTCCGGCAGCAAAGAAAATCACGCAGAGACAAGCAAACGCTCGTCAACAACATAAATCCCAGTGAACAAGATCTTGTACACATAACGAACGTTTGGGGTTGACTACGATTGTGTGTCGGCAACCTCATAACATATTTACTGAACGAAGAGTCAATGAGAGAATGTGAAGTATTCAGAGGATTTTATTTTGGAACATTCGTTAATTTTTGTGGATATCGAACTTTGAGAATGCAAAAGTGCATGAAAATGATGCATAAATATGAAATTGACTCCGGCCAGCTTCCCATAGGTACCACCGTGACGCATACGCAACGCAGTCTCGATTTGACGCTTCTAATTATTCGCTTCACTTGCGAACACAAAAGCATTTTTGCTAGAAAAAGGAATGAAAGAAGTGGAAACTTTTATACAAAACTTGAGGAAAGCCAAAGCATTAAGAGAACGTTCATAAATTTCTGAGCGCTTAGATTTTAGTCAGTCTCATTGATGCTAGTACGACACTTCCAGTGATGGGTGATAGAGGTACCAGAAGAAGTCGAGGAACACCTCTGAAACGTTTTTTCTGTGGCCACAAAAACTAGAAAGTTTGAGATCGAGAGCAGAATGTTAGGAGCTAAACCCTAGAAAGACCTTTGATAAGAATCAATCGGACATACAGGCTTAATCTATAACATAATAACAACCATTAAAGAGACATCTCCATATACTACATCCAAATCTTCACTATCGAGAAGAAAAGAGATTTTCGATTGAAAGCATTCAAGACTGTCAAGTCTCGTTAAAACTCATTAACGGCAGTTGTCGTGAGTTCTTTGCACCTACAATAGAGAAATTACAGAAAAGAACAAAGCCACTCGAGCGAGAAAAACGAAAAAAACAGTAGAGCTGAAACCGAAAAAGGCAGTAAAGGCATGCGCTGCGCGCGCGTCGCGGAGGAACCTATAGGAAGCTGGCCGGGGTCTGCACTATAATAGTTTGTGATTTTATGCTCGCAATCAGCTTAACGTTGCGGTACAATTGAATGGTAAACAAGTTATGGTTCTTTTTTCCCCGCAGATAATTGACCTCTCAAAAAAGCCAACAACCATATAAGGAATCGCCGAGGTAGGCAGACATGCGAATGAAAGGCAAGGGGCCGGGAAATAGTTTGATTTCTTGCGGCCCGCTTGCAGATATTCGGAAGAATGTTGGCTATTTCTTTGTATATTCTTGGATGTTTTGTTTCGTTGTTTCTTTGTCTTTCGTCATTCACTTTTGGAAAGGATTATGTTCTCTTCATGTTTCTTCCAAAATCTTTTCCCCAAGTGAATTGAACTTCAAATGTATCTATTAGCTCATTAGGATGGCACCACAACCACATCGAGTGCTTTTGTGCATCTTATTGTTTTACTATTTCTATACTTATCGGCTCAATGTCTCAGGAGTGTTCTGCCCTATCATCCGAATTTTGAAGTCATCAACCCTCTGGCAGATGTTTTACATGGTTGAAACTGAACAGTTGAAGCTCTTTAAGGTTTGAGTGCTTGCTCAGACAATCGCGGGGGCAGGCGGTCCGCAAACACTCGCTTTTCTGCAAGCGGTCAGCAAGATTGCAAGACGTGGCCAAACCTTCAGCAAGCGGTACTTCCGTGTTCTGCCAGCTCTCCAAGCGTTCGTCAAATAATCTCTTTCATCGAGCGTGGGCCAAATTTTTAGCAGGGCGCTCATGTTTTTACGCAGTTCTGGGCGTACGCCAAACAAAGGTAACACTCTGCATGAGGTGTCATCGATGGTTCAATTACTCGAGTTTAAGGTACTTTCTCTCAGCGAAAGGTACCTACGGGCTATGAGGTCCTCCACAAATGACCGCGCGGCCCAATAATTTTGCATGTTCTCGAAGGTCCGTGAGAATCCGAGCATTCGTCTAAAATTCGCCAAAAATCGTCCTAATATCTGCATGCGGACCAATATCAGCAAACTTCCCGGTTCCCTTTTGCCCATAAATCGCATGACCGCCTCCCCTCAGCGATTATATGAGTACATGTTTAACACGTTTTACCAGGATTTGTTTAGCCTAGCTATCATTGAGTTCAATGTTTTATTCAACAATGGCCCATTTTGGCAACCAGTCAACAGTTCCTTTCATAAAGTTAAACATTATGAAAATGGCATTTTTTGTCTAACAAAATCATCAGGTTTTCCTAAAACAGAAAGTGCACTACTGTTCTATCATTTGAACGAATAAACAGTCGGCAACCATTTAAATTCAACATTTATATTTTTTCTCCGGCTGAATTCGCATCGTAGAGATCTAAGAAGAGCAGGGTTCCTCTAAATCATTGTTGAAAAGTTACCAGGATGATTGAACAAACATTTAAGACCAACTCTTTTTGTAGGAGTCGCTCCTGAACAGTCATTGATCTCGCACGTCACCGGAAATAATTTGAAAAAAAACCATGTCAAACTGGCCTTAAGCAGGTTGTTTTTACCTTGACACGCGGCAAGGAGACAGTCCTCTCCAGATCTACAGGAGAAATTTTCCAGGCCGAAGCACTGTCATGAACAATTTTGGAAAAAAATGGGTTTGAATAACGGAAAGGTATCCTCAGCGCCGCATTTAGGGCCGCATGCACTAACATCCCCGCCGGGAGGTGATCGCAGTTCGAATAAAAGCCTCACATCCTTAAGCTCGAGGATTTCTGCAAAATTAATAAAAGCGACCAAAGTTTCACTGATTATTTTACCAAACAGTGCTAAGCACGTTTCTGTTAAGAACAAATGATGTGTTGAAGTCATGAAATTTGCGATGAACCACTAGTCGTAAGTTGGAGTTTATCAAAAATTTTGAAGTCGCAACGTGATTCATG
>CATQJL010000316.1:27474223-27714049 GCA_958299035.1 Cylicocyclus nassatus
CTGTCAATAGTGCATTCGAATCAGCATGTTCACTTACCCCCCCCCCCTCCCCACCCTGCACACCCTGCACACCCCACGGTGAACACCCTGCATAACCTGCACAAACTGCGCAACCTGCACCCGAATATGCACAAACACACAAACTCACAGATTTTCTGCGTTATATATATATCAGTGGCGTACCGACCCGAGAACGGGTCGCGATACCTTTGAAAGTTACTTACATGAGTTGTAAATCCCGCAGGAATTTTGAGAACCCCTTTAAAAAATTTTCGGAGTGCGTGGCTAACGCCACGCATCTTCATTTGAAAAAAATTTTTGCCGCGCCCCCTCCGAGCCGAAATCCTGGGTACGCCACTAATATATATATCTTATATATAAAGCTGAATGTCTGTCTGTATGTATGTCTGTCTGTCTGTACGTATGTGCGGAATAGAAATTTTTATTTTTGAATCGATCGGGACCAAACTTGGCACACATATACTTCGGGGCAGGGAGCGTGTCATAGGCTACTTTTCGTTATCGATCGATAACGAAAAGTGGACTATGACACGCTCCCTGCCCCGAAGTGTATGTGTGCAAAGTTTGGCCCCGGGCGGAGCCGGGTTTGCCATCTAGTATATATATATATAGAGAGAGAGAGAGATGTGATCAATCTGAGAATTAGGTTTGGCGGATGCTTATATTAGAGTCAATAACAAGTTCCATTTTCTACTGGAACGGTATAGATAAATAAGCTTTTTTATTTTTCCCATAAATACTTCTTACAAGGAAACGATACTTGGTGTCCGTGGCCTTTTGAGATGATTGGTATACCATCACATTCGCCTTGGGACGCTGATTCCGAAACTGACTTCCGTTTCTGCTAATCTTTTCTCTCAAAGAAGATAAGAAGGATTTTTGCGTCAATGGTTGCCTAAAAGGATTACGGTTGAGGATGCCTAACTTTTAAAAGAAGTGTTTGAGGCAGTACAAAACTTAAAAATACAAAAGGACTTAAACCTAAATTTGTCTTGTTTTGCGAGGCTATCTCACTAGCCACTACACCACATCTTAGCGGCGGTTTTGGAATTTCGACCACATCTCCTTTGGCGCGAAAATCTTCATAACTTTTTTTCCGAGAAACGATTAGCAAAAACGGAAGTCAGATTCGGAATCAGCGCTCCAAGACGAGTGTAATGTTATACATCTCATCTCAAAAGGCCACTGACACCAAGTATCGTTCCCTTGTTAGAGAAAAGTCACCATTCTTCAAAGAAATTTTGACGAGGGCTCAATTTTAGCAATCCTCAAGCTGTTGAATGCAAGGAAAGGAAGAAATTGTTTCGTTTTTTGGTTTTGCACTTCCTCAACATTTTTTGGAAACTTTCCAAAGGTCGCACAGCTGATTCTCAACTTAGGTCCCTTTGTTGGAGTAATTGTTTCGTCTATTATTGCTGTGCTTACCTACCAGTATTACGAAAGAAATTACTTGCGGTGGCCGCCGCTTGCGATCATCACGTTGTTATTTTCTTTGCTTGCCGGCTGTATACTTCTAAGTCTGTTGCCGAGCGAGGTAGACATAATGAAGCCAATTAGATTCGACTACGACCAAGTGAATGTGGAAGATGCTGCGTGGAATATGAGTATGTAATCTTTAGTCTTACAAAACATTTCAACGTATTACCACTTTTCAGCTCTAATGCGCCAGCTCAATATAGCAGAAAGCCCACGCGGCACACATTTGTGGCACAAGGAGTGCAACTATAGCAAAAGATTCCTAGGAAAAAACATAAATCCCCTTGGTTTCTGCACTATGAAGGTGACCACTTACTTTTTTCCACATTGTATCAAAATTCCAAAAGCTTATCGCTTATTGTGTACTTGTGCAATTCCGCCACTTCTGACCAAAAACAGTCTACAATCTGCGTCAACACGCTCCCATTTCCGTAGCGCCTGCGCATTTGCAGCACATAGGCACTGCGCAGCGTCTCCGATTGCTGCGGCGAATATCAAGGTCCAAGCGGTAACCGGCACAAGCTCTAGCGTTGCGCTTGAGCTAATTGGAAAGGGAGCACATTGCCAATACATACTGTATCATGAATTCGCTATCCCAGTGAGGACCAGGAATCAATCCATCTCATTTGACTTTACGAACTACAACTTATAAAAAACTAATACTTCTTCGTTTGACCCTAAGAAACTTATAAAAAATTGATACTATTCGTTTGACCCTAAAAGCTATGTAGTAGAACAGACAGCCACTGACTTCGGCTGTTCATATTTCTCAAAATGTACTTATCTATGTGGACCTATATGCTGTTTAAAAAAGAGTTCTGGTTAAAGCACTTTCAATCATGCGTTTGAGTCTAAGACAACAATAAATAAATAGAGCATGTGAGTAGAACGCGTGAGCATGTGTTATCAACTCAGTGATTTCGGGAGAGTTTAACTTAAAAATGGAACTGCTTATATTCGTTTTTTATCAGAAAGTGTTTATTCTTTATTTATGAGTACCGATCCTAATCGCAACACTACTGAATCATCATGGATTTATAAGTCAGAACAGTACAAGCCTATGAAGTGTTGCTGGACTTTGTTATTGAGGCAAAAAATTACGGTGCATCGCAAAACTTCTGAAGGCTCAAGCCTGACCTTATAGTCAAGCGCTTGCACAGTGATTTCGATTGAATTGCTTCAGCACATGGGCAAGCTGGCAGTCGTTTTGAGGGGGAAATAAAGTGATGTTTTCTAATGATTTGCCTTTTTCATTTCATTGTTAAAGTGTTCAACTTCTTTCAACTCGGCACAGCAGAGTTGAACATAAAGAAATGTTTTGAAGGTTTTAAAGATTGAGACAAGCCCCGGAAATTTGCCTATGTTTGCTTAGGTTTTTAAAACAGGTGTTAAGTAGGGTGTCCCTAAACTATGACACCCTGTTTGACAAATCTTATTCTTGCAAAGCAGAACTGGTTTCAACTTAATTTTGTAGCATGTAGGTTCGCCGCAACTGTCGTCATGCATTATATCCCTTTAAGAAAAAATCCGAAAGGCTAGAAAGTTATCGATGTTTTCACTCTTTCTCACTTCACCATACGATATTTGACGAAATTTCAAAACTTTTGAATGCCGCGATAAATTTGAGGAATTTCGACGGCTGCTACGGTTTACCTGTCATAACTTCAAAGAAGCATTATTATAAAGTGCAAAAATAACGTTTGGGGTCAGCGACTCCGATTATCTAGAGTACAGTTCTGGTTTATTTGGCGTACTCTCACTGAAACAGAACGTGGAGTCCGTAGTAGCTCAGATCCTACAATAGGGTAGAACGGTTAGTATTCGCTCAAACTGTAAACAAGTTGAAGCCAGCTTCAAAGAATGTTACCGAAAGTTCTTTAGAGAAGGAAGCTATTAACGGGTAAACAGTACATGCATTCTTTTGGAATAGTACACACATACTTAAAGGTCAACTCCTACTGTTAATATAGATGGTTAAGCTTCTACTTTAATGCCGCTTTTGTTAGTTGTCAGATGTTATACATTCCGCAGAGATACAGAATCTCTTGCTGTTAGAACGATTACTCTATAGAACGACAGTCCTATCGGCTCGCCTAATAAAGCTGTGCGCCAAAATTAGAACCGCCGTCTGCGTTGCTTCAGATTTGCTAACAATGCAAAATCGAGAACAAACTAATATGAGCAATCTTCTTAACATTCTTAAGTTCATGTTGCTAGACGGAATTGGGTTTTTCATTGTATTCATATTGAGCAAAAATTTCGTTTTTATAAGCAAAAGCTCGAGAATAACTGATCAGAGGTAAGCTTTTGGACCACTTTAAATTGTCATCCTAACCGGTTTTCTTTTTTTGAGGTCAGAAAAACTTGTACTTGCACAAAATTCCTATGAGGGTGTTAGAAAAATAATAAGGCGCCTCCGTTCTTCCACATTTTATAGCTTTCTGGTCAACGACAAATATGTGGCAATACAGAAATTCTTTTACAAGTAGCTCTATCATTCCAGCAGTTTCCTGCCACTTCTCTCAGCAATCCTTCGAGAAGCTTCGAAAAATCGGGAAACTTTCTGATTTATTACGTACACTGCACAACTCAGACAAACAAAAAAACAGAAACAAAACAAACAGGAACTCAGAGATATTGATTTATGTGCCTTAATTCTTATTGTCATATCCCCTTTCTTGAAGCTGCAGTAGCATCGAGCCAATGCTCACCCTTCCCAGCAATGTATCACCCATCTTCTCTATCTTTTATCTTTATCCTTGTCTTTACCTTTACACTTAAAGTGTATTATTTTAACTATGAAAACGGTTAGTATGAGATCAATCGTCCCAGGCATTCAAAAAGCAACAAAGAAAGCGCTCGTGAAGAGCGCTCGCTCGCTGTTTAAACTGATCCGTAAGTTCAGAAACATTCCAGCAGCTCCAGCTCCAGCGCAGCTCCAGCACATCGCTCAGTTTTGAGAACTGTGTTGGAGCTGTTCTCGAACTTCTAAATCAGTATGAACGCAGCCTTTCTTAACAATAAAGCGCTAACCGTCTGCTTTTATCTGTTTGTGTGTATATCTATTTGCCACAAAATTTATAGAGTGAGTAGCAGCATACGTCTTGAGCCAAATAGTGCATGGCGAGCGCTATCAGCTTGTAGGTCTAGAAACCAATAGCACGAGCGGAGCTGCTGTTGGAACCTACGAAAACTGCGCATCAAAAGTGTCCACGCGCTTTTGGGCCGCGAAACTGGAGTCATACTTACAAGGAAAGGAAGGTTAGTCGAAGTGGCCTTTTGAAATGAGATGTATACTGCCTTGTAGAGCTTGGAACGCTGATTCCAATTCTACCTTTGCTATCTGCTGCGGGCTTCAGGGCAAGGAGTTATGAAGGTTTTTGTGAGTAAAAATCTGAATGCAAGAGTAGGCTAAAATCAGTCGTAACATTTTTTAAAGGGCTTAATTGGTAGTCGGGTCACTCGGTGCAACAAATAATCTTGATTTAAATATACCAGTTCGCTGCTGCCTCATTTGAACATTAGGGAAAGGTAACAACTGATTTTACCCTATTTTTGCATTCAGATTTTTACTCACAAAAAACCTTCATAACTCCTTGCCCTGAAGCCCGCAGCAGATAGCAAAGGTAGATTTGGAATCAGCGTTCCAAGCTCTACAAGGCAGTATACACCTCACTTCAAAAGGCCACTTCGACCAACCTTCCTTCCCTTGTTAGAGTTCTCATAAAATCGCGAATATGTTTGACATATCTATTTGCAGGCTGTCGACGTAATCCCAAAAAGTCACCAAAACTTTTAATTCTTTCCAAAAGCAATGGTTGCGTAGCATGTCGATTTGCCCTAATTTCGCTTGATAAATCGAGGAGATTTTTGCTCAGAAGTCCGCTTAAGTGGCTATCGTCCTCACGGCGAATATCAGGCCAAACTGAGTTCGCTAATTGATTCAAACATGCACTTGTTCATCTACAAAACGTTTTTTTCTTTCAAAGTCACCAATCTTATATAAAGTAGCTTTTGGAATGAGTACTCAGATAATTGCCGGAGACGGGCGGCCATGCGAATTTTGAGCAAACGGGCACCGGAAAAATAGTTCGCTAATTTTTTGCGGTCCGCTTGCAGAAATTTGGAATAATTATGGTTAATTTTTAGACGAACGCTCTTAGACCTATCGCAGTCTTTCTTTGAATAAGGTGATCCGCAAGAACATGCAAAACTGTTGGGGCCGCACGGTCCTTTGTGAAGGACCGCACTGCCCAGGGTACCTTCCGCTGGAAGACAGTTCCCCAAACTCGGGTAATTAAACCATCGATGACACCCCTGCCACATAAAGTCTCACCTTTGCTCGGCGTACGTCCGTAACTGCATGAAAAGAGTCCGAGCGCTTTCTAGAAGTTTGGCCAATGCTCGCTGGAAGAAACTATTTGCAGAAAATGCTGTATTGCTTCTCGTTGGCAGAATATGCGACAAAAAAGTGCCGCTTGCTGAAGGTTCGGCCGCGCCCACAATTCTGCTGACCGCCGCATTTTTCTGCGGTATATCCTGAAAGTCATTTGCGTGCGTCGCTTTCAATTGCAGCCGCAGAAATAGCCCTGCTCCTGCCAGCGAGTTGACCCATTCCCTATTACTACGACCTCATATGTTCAAACTCTATAAACGCAATAAAGAAAACAAAGATTACTGCAATTTAAAAGATCAAAAAAAAAACAGATGAGCTCTGGGGATGAATCAAAGGCTGATTATGGAATGATTCGATGCTGGATTTGAGTTAAAAGTGTTCAAGAAAAGTGGAACACGGGAATCAGTAGAGAAAAAGGATAAAAATTTTTAGTTAATGACTTTCTAAAAGAAAGTAACTTCCTCAAGTTTTAATCTCTCTCTCGGCTTGCTTTGCAGCACTTCTTGCTCATATTCTATATACAATTCGCCCTTGAATTGTGTTTATCATTCACATTTTGATCTCTTTATTTCTGGAGGATAAGAAAAAGGGCCCAATCCCCTCGGTAGCGCTAGCTCCTCGGCATTCTGAATCAGGAGCGACGCAACGCTAAGGACTTTCAGGATATACCACAGGAAATGCGGCATAGGTTTACTCCATAACGCGGCGCCATATGAGATAACTTGAGCGAAAACAAAGAGCTTTTGACGCAGAGTCTCAAAGAAAACGTTCTTGGAAAGAATCTTGATAGAAATTTGGTACGAACCTAAATGATTTCCAAGTTTATGAGTCCTTGTAACCTCAAAGCTCTGTCAAGCCTTCCATTCTGTATAAAAGTCGATTTGAGACTCAACTTTTGAAGCAGTAGATGCAAGACGCGGCTCATTCTTTCGCCGTGATTGACCGCTTCCATACGGAAATCTTTCAAAACAAACAGCTGTTCTATGTTTCTAACAGATAAAGTTTAGATATTGCGATTAGATGACGCGTTAAACGTAATCTAGGTAAAGAAGAACTAGCGAGTTTCGCGTATCTCAGTAAAAAAGGAAACATCAAAAGGGTAACATCAGGTCTATAGAAGCAATGTATACAAAGCAAACTTCGGATGTTCAGAAGATGCTGAGTCTTGTCATGATTGGTGTGACAGACTACAGCTGGCCTTTCTCACACTTCACAAGCCTCACTTCGCAAGGCTTCCAAAAGTTGCATGCGTGTTATAACATCTACTCTAATACGAGTACAGGAGCGGGAGATTTTTTCTGAACTAGTACAGCACAGACATGAAGGACTTCGCGATCAGAAAAAGTATATACAAAGCTGTATTGCCTGAGAGCATCTTGCGGCATAAGTTTCGTGTGGTAAGACCAAAAAATTACATAACATTACAGATTTAGATGGAATTTGGGCAATTAGAGGGGTTATTCAACGTATTGTTTACGAAAACAATATTCGAATTGCATAAAGCTGTTTTTTTATAAGATTGCTGTAGGTTTATGGTATGTGGTCTCACTCTAAACAAGAAGAAAGGCGTTAATTTAACATGTGTTCGGCAAACCAATCAAACCTCCTGTGCAAAATCTCGGAGTATTTTGCGGTCCTACTCCTTAGTAGTTGACGATTGTCGCCAGCAGCCTTGCGTACAGCGTTCTGTTTTTGTGAGAACCCCAAATCTCCAATTTATTTTGAATTTTATTTTTAGTTCATTAAGAGAAATAAGCCGACCTCTAGCAACAAATCACACAATTCTGGATCATTGTGCATGGTTTAAAGGCTTCATTTTTGCTTGTTGTCAATGATTATTGTAATGAAGTATTTTGAGAAGCTTCAGATACCGCTTTGTAGAGCTGGTTTCAATCTGAATTTACAGTATGAAGCAAATAAAGAATCTATCTTCATTACTGTAGGAGCACGTTAGGAACTTGCAGCATATGCGCTACTATGAAAAAGCCGTTTGGAAAGATTTTTTAAAGTATTCGGGAGAATTGTATAACAAGGTTTGTATGCATGTTGATTTTAAACACAAATTTTGCGCTTTTGTAGATATTTTCAAATGGCCTAATTAGATTTTTGACGAATATCAAAAAATAGCTGACGTTCCCGGTCTTGCCCGGCCATCTTTTTGAATGTTTAATACCTACAGCGGCATACACAGTTCTCAGTCTTTCTCGCTGCATGAAGAATCGTGTATTTGGAATACCACTTCAACTATTAAAATATCAAAAAGCCACACTCGAGCCACACTCGTTTTCTCTGATTTGGATTATTGGTTTCGATGCATGTTTATTTCGGCAGCAATGTGAAAAGCTGTTTGAAATAAATAAAAGTTTCTTTTAGGAGGATCCTTCAATATAGCGGCTTGTTTATCACGTCATCACAATGACAAAATCTTTTTTTCCTTGTTTGTTTAAGATCATTTACGACGGGTAGAAGATATTATGTCGCCGTAAGACAGCTTCTGCGCAGATATTTGCAATACACACCTCTTCACATCAAAGTTGTTTCTGCTGCTTTTGCAGGGGAGCCTATTAGCAACATAACGTCCTCTACGTGTGAGCAAAGTGAAGATTCGTAGGATTTCTTTTGAACGAAGATATGAATTTTTCACGATTTTTTGAGCCTTCAGTACGACGCAGATTTGGATGCAAACTTGCAGTTAAAGCGAAGATATGAATTTTCCACGATTTTTTGAGCCTTCAGTACGACGCAGATTTGGATGCAAACTTGCAGTTAAAGCTGCTGCGAAATTATGCAAACCATCCTGTAGAGCTTGCATTGCTCTATCTAATGATGTCCTGGACCCCTATTGAAAGTGTGGACTGTGCGACCTATCGCCGCAAGAAGTAAGAGTGTCCTAAAACTTATGATATATATAACCTCTGATTCAAAAAATTGCACACTACATCAAACATTCATATTTGTTCCTGGGTTTTTTCCTCAACCAAAAATCGAGAAAACGAAAATTTTCCTGTCTTCACAAAAACGGAGCTATACTGTTTTCACTCATGTAATTGTACCCTACAAGCTTTTATGAATACGACGTAAACTTTAGCTTTCTACAAACCCTAGTTTTGAGAAATATTGTTTTTGCATGGAACACCCGAGTGAAGAGAGCTAAATTCGGTAGTTTTCGAAAACTAAGGCCTGTGGAAACTGAAAATCTGCGGTTATACTTCAAGTGCTTGCAGTACGCAATTACATGAGTGAAACCAGCATAGCTCCGTTTTTGTGAAAACATGAACACAAAATTTTTGTTTTTTCGACTTCCAGATGAAGAAAAAATACAAGAACGGTACATGTGAGTATATGGTGTAGTGTACAATTTTTTGTGAACAAGTTGGAGATTTGTAAATTTTTTGAACGAAGATTTGAATTTTAGCGATTCTAGCATTTATTACAATTCAGAGTTTGAATGCAAACTTACAGTGGGTCGAAATTGGCGCTAACTTTTGCATACTCTCCTGCAGAGCTTGCTTTGCTCTACCGAATGGTATCCTGAACCCCTATTGAAAATGTGGACTGTATGACTTATCGCCGTAAAAAGCAAGAGTGTCTCAACACTTATGTTACAACCTAATATACAGGTGTCCCAAAAATGCGCCTACTGTCTGATTGTAAATAACTCCCTTGTATTGAAGTGTTTCGAGAAGCTTTAGGTATTGTTTTGTAGCAGAGATGCGATAGGTGGGGAAATTCTCTGACCCCTTCACTTTAGGGCCGGCATCTGGCTGATCCTTTTCACCTTAGGTTGATACTAAAATCAAGGCATAACGGGAGAATCAAACAGTTGATACAATAGCTTTTTGTTTGGAAAGGAAACTCCAGCTGCTCTTCTTCTCAGACATCAAGACTGCCAGAGGTTATCGAATCAACGGCGTTTTGTTGAAAGAACGCATGCTCTAGACCTTCTGCGCACTATGGCGTTGCCAACGAAACTCAATAGATCAAAAGGATGCCTGATTCTTTGTATAATCAACATTTTATCAATGAATACACACTGTCTCAAGAAAACGTTGAGCAAGAGTAGAATGGACTAGCTAATGATGGATGCATGTTTGCTGACAACAATCGTACCATTTCATAATCTCTTTTCACTAGAAATAAAAACGAATAAAAGAGCAATTAGATTAATCGTGTCTCAAGCTTTTGAATCATATATAAAAGTTCGAAAAAGACCTCTTCGTTTGAAAAGAAAATTGTCCAGAATTGGCTAATATTGTAGCTAGATAAAACTGCTCGTATCTCTCTTCACAGAAAAGCTAGGAAAAAAATGACGGTCTATGTCGATTCCTCGTGTTGTTAGCTATCGAACAATATATAAAGTGTTAGTGCACAAAGCTTTTTCAGTCCAAGAAAGTCTTGCTTCAGCGACCCATAGAAAGCCGAAGCGAGATGGAGCAAGTTAGTATTGAATATCTCCACCTCATATTGAAAAGCCACAAGTTTTTTTACCCAACAACCTATAAACCATTAGAAAGCCCCCAAAAAAGAAATTTGACGTAGAACGTTTGTTTTTTTTCGAGCTCCCCTCTACCCAAAGATACATGGCATTTTAGCTAAAAACATGTATGTTTTTCTCAAGAAATTCCTGCGTGAGAGATGAATAAAGGTGCCTGAATGTTCAACAGTATCACCGAGCAAGACCTTGCCAGTAAACCTAAACCGTCTCTTTTTTTCTATCCTTGTCCTTTCTTTCAAAAATGAAGCACAAAGTAATTAGACAAAATTGACTGGTGAGTAGGAGTATAAAATTGTTAGTATTTCGCTTCACGGAGAAGCTATGAAAAAAGGGACGGCCTATCTCGATTTCCCATGACCTCAGCTTTCGAATGGTATAAAGCATGTTAAAGCTTTTTTTGCTCTCCGGCTTTAAAAAGCACTCGCTCCGGTGACCGATAAAAGCCAATACATTGGGGAGTCGGGTGGAGCAAGCTAGTAGTAAACAACACCAGCCCATTTTTGAAAACTGGCAAATTTTTTCGCAGAGCAATCTATATACCATTCGAAAGCTTAGGAAAAGGGGATTCGACCTAGACCGTCGACTTCTTTTCAGCTCCCTCTACCGAGAGATACACCGTATTTTATCTGAAAACATGTCCATTTTCAACACCAGATTTCTGCCAAACGAAGATCTAATCACTGCTGATTATCTATCTGTGTTAAAGAGCAAGTCCTCATAAACAAACGTAGACCGTCGACCTTCTCGTAGCGCTCATCTGGAGAGCAGAAAGTGAGGACACAAAATCAGTTGATTTTTGAAGTACATAAAATTCCTCATATTTCGCGACACAGAAGACCTAGAAAGAAGTCGACTCTATACGATTTTAGTTTTCAATTGATATGTAACCTGTTGGGGCATTTTGCTTTTAGGGCTCACTTACCCCCTTTACCTTGCAAGGATGGGAGTAGCAAAGATCCCTTTCACCTGGAAAGGGCCCGGCTTCCCCTATCGCACCTATGTTTTGTAGAGCGAGGTTGAACTTGGATTTACAGTATGGAGCGAATCATCTATTGCTCTTTATTGTACGATTACGGTACGAACTTCGACAAGAATTTTAAGTCATCGGAGGTTATATTCTGCCTCGGAATAAACCAAACAAGCCAAAAACATACTACGGTAATAAGAGCCGCTAATTTCGGATTTGAAATTCCCATTTTACCGTGATGCTTCTTTCCAAAGTTATCCCCAGTAAATCGTAATAACTCAACTCCCAGCATTTTTCAGAAGTGTAACCACATCGTTAAAAAAGCTAAAAACACTCGTTAAAGCTGTTAGGTAGAATCAGCATGCGCGAAAACCCGAGTACACGATTTTTAGATTTTTTGAAAAAAATTTTGTTAGGTGTATTTAACGTTGGTTCCATATGCCGGAAGTTCTTTCCGCAATCATACAGTATTAAAGAGCGATCGATGATTCGCTCCATATTGTAAATCTAAGTTTATTTTCTCTCTACAATCCGGTACCTAAAGCTTCTCAAAACACTTCATTACAAGAGAGTTATTTACAATCAAACAGTAAATACATTTTTTGGACACCCTGTATCAGGTGAGTGCAAAAGTTCGTTCGCCAATTTCTTAAAAAGTCATAACTTTCTTTCTACCCAGTGAATTTGTTCCATTCATACTCATCCGAAAGAGGAAACGTTTGTTTTCAAAGCAGTACCTTTGCCATGAATTGGCATGAGAAAGTTTGAGGGCTAGAAGCAGTTGAAGGAAATTACTCAAGATTGGCATTTTTCGGGCAGGGTACAGAAAATCCTGGGAGTATTTTTTTCGATAAAGAAACTTTTGCTCATTACTGTAGTATCTTTTCCATAAATCAAAACAAAAAAGATCGAGAGATAGAAGCAACTAAAGAAAATTACTTTAGTTTTGCAATTTTTGAACATGCTCAAAAAAGCGTAAAAATGTCACAGCAGAGACCGAAACAATCAAAATAGGTTTTATAATTTCCTATTTCAAGATGAGCAAGTTTCGAGCTAGTTGGGAGCAATTTTGTTTTTCGTGATTTTTTCGGATTTTGGGTCTGCGTTTTTCACAAAAATTAAAATTGCTCTCGATTAGTTCGAAACTGCTTAGCTAGAAAAAAGAGGTTATAAAACCTATGTTTATGACTAATCCGGCTTCTGCTGCTCATAATTTCAGCTATTCGCGAAAGTTGATGAGTGAAAATGTAGCATTTACATAAAGTTTTTTTAGGATGGCAATGGTACACTGGACATGCTGGTAGCTGGAAATAGCTATGCTTGTAACCAAGGTGATCTTGTGTATAATGCATTCATACCGTACGCGAGGCACTTCAACATTTTTTGTGTGCCAAGTACGACTCAATAATACTTTCAAAGTCAGGATCCATATAGTCATTGCAGGTTGTGAAATGTTTTTGCCCCGGTGTAAATTTATAAAATTTAATTTCACACAAGTTGTGGAACAACTAAAGCCTGCTGTCATATTCCTTGTTGAAAGGTTAGCATACATTATAACGCCTGGGTTGCTTTCATTAATTTAGATCGCTTTCACTGAAAGTTCCGCTGAATGTAACAGAGCCTATTGAAAATGACAAAACCTTCCGCCTCTACTCGAAAACCATAGAAAATCTTGAAAATGTAACCAAGAAGGTAAAGAAAATTTTCAAAACGTTTGAAAAGTTCTGCCAATAAAGGATGGACCATTTTGTTTATTGATGAATTCATCAAGAATGTAATGAACGATAGTTTGGTCAAATATAGTGGCAATTTTAGACCTCTATTTCCGAGCGCCAAAGTCAAAAAGTATGTTCAGAAGGAGCCCTAGGTGCTGCGGCAAGTAATCATCAGATATCGCTATATTTAAGGAATGCAATACCGCTCATTTTTTGAAAAAACGACGCCTGTCATGTGACATCACTGTAGCGTGGCCATTCTCACTTCAGAGTGGACGAATTCATAATCCAAGGACACCATTCGACTGCGTGCGTATACTCAGTGTGCTTATTTGCACTCACTGGGCAACCTACCGTAAGCAAACGCCTGAAACAGTTTGTGGAATCTGGCCTCCTACTGTGTCCAAGCGGACATTTATGTAGCATAAAATGCCCCGCGACAAGCTGAGTTGGATGGTGTTCTTAGATTGAGATTCGCTTCACCCCTGAAGCCAAGTAAGGCCACGCTGCTGTGAGTCACATGATTCGAGTGACTTTGCATCGTTTTTTTAAAAAATGCGAGCGGTATTGTAGGTGGTTATCGATTGGCTGAAAAAGCTGTGCGAGTACTTGAGAATACAGAATTGCCTTTTCTCGTTTTTATCGAATGGTTTAAAATGTTTTTTTTTTTCAATTTATCATCTCTGGCTCATGCAAGTCTTCCGAGCCGATTAGCATGTTTGATAGCTGACACCATTCTCAAAAACACTCCATAAATCAGAGCTATTTTTTTTTCGCGTTTGGTTTTGGTCTTTAAAAAGTTTGGCAGAACTTTTCTAACAGTTTGAGAATTTCAATTCAATCAAAAAATAAAGATGATTTTCAGATATACATTGTACAGGCGTTCCCGAGCTGTGTAAACTCCTGCTCCAACATAGCTTTGCAGTACCTCAAAAATGGAAAAGCTTTACGCACAATCGAAGTGGGTCTTTAGATAGCTATCACGATTCGCTTATAACATCTTCGATGTATGTGCAGGGTCTAAAAAATACACTATGCTTGATAGCTTACAGCTTTCTTCTGTGATCTCTTTCGCCGAACTTTAGGTATAAATTTGTAAAGCTGGCTTCAGCGTAGATAGGGTCATCGATCGCTCTTTGTTACTGTAGGATTACGTTAGAAACATTAGGAAGAATTCTGGGCCAGAAAGGACTTCAAAGATGAAGGGAAACAAGTTAGAAACTATTAAACTAGGCTATTCGCTGATTTTAAACATGAAGTCCCTACTCCAAGCTTCCTTCATAAGTATCAGGTTGTTAAGAAAATATGTCGTTTTTTATTTGCTTGCCTCAGCAAAGTAACCAGGCTCAACCCGAAAAGGGATAAGAGATACTGTTTGATAGAGAAAAGCAAGCTCTATACTGGCGTTCATGAGTTTGAGCCATATTCGATACACGGGAATTTTGAACACAAAATATGAAAATTTCTAAATGCTCGGAAAATCGAAAAAATCGAATCTCCGTTTAAATGTTTTCTACATACTTTCTACTCACAACCGCATACGTCACTGCTTTCAATATCAGACACCCATCTGTGCAGTTGCTGTATTTTTTCCTTGACTAAAATTTAAGAAACCAAACATGCTCATGAATTTTAAACCAATGCTAAGCCGTTCTTGCACTTGTACTATGATACCACAACACCGCATTCTTGACGTGCAAAACTGTGAATGTCGCAAGTTCCAGGAATTGCGAAATTTCGGGAATCTCGCGGGATTTTCAAAATGCGACATTCACGGAAATTTTGCATGTATGTGAGCGGTATTGTAATTAGACGGTTTGTAGCTCATGTTTTTGAGAATATTCGCTTCAAACTGCACTGAAGGGACTGCAAAAAATAAACAGCGTTATATATGAAAAGAAAGGCAAGTGATGAAAAAGTTGTCGAATTGTGTGTAATTTTGTTAGCGAATACGAAAATACAATAGCTTTGGGAGATATCAATCAACAGATAAATGGACCCAAACCTCAATCTCTTAATGTCATCAATTTATTTAAAAATTTTTCGTAACTCTAGTTTGGAACAGTATGTTGCAGAACCAACACACCGCTCCCATATTCTTGACTCGTATTTTTGACTTCTCCTATTATCTCAGATGCACGCACTATGCCTCCTCTTGCAAATTCTGATCATCGTATAGTCGAATTTTCAGTCTGCATGAAATTGGCAGTCATGTTTCTCCGCCGACAATCGATTTCCGAAAAGTCGACTATACTTTTCTTAATAGATATCTCGAAACCATTGATTGAATGGTTGACTATTTTCAACCAGTATGAATCAGCAAATGTCGTTTACTACCGTTTTTGTGTGACTATATACGATGCGTTTGCAAAATTTGTGCCTTCTAAAATTCTTTAACAGCCCACCAAGGTTCCTTTTAGATACGGAAGCTTTTAGCTCAGAAAGAACGTTTATTCAACTCTCTGGTCAAGTATTTGACAAATTCGATTTATAAGAAAGCATGCAAAGATGTGAATCATTGCCTAAAAAGATTTTTGAAAACTTACGAATATAAGTTGGCTATGGAAGCTTCGTCGAAATCCTTTTTTCGATATTAATCAAAAATTGAAATCAAACCGTCATCTATCTGCCATTTCCGACCAAATTGGAGTACCTAAATACGGACATGGAAAAATCTATGCCTTAGCACGCTATTTCGCCGATGTGTTCTCTCATGATGATCAAACTGTGCCTTCGGAATTCCTAACAGTTCCCACTGTTCATCACTGTTTTTCTACTGTCTACTTCGATCCCTCTAAAATCCGGAGGATTCTAAACAGATTGAAAGCTTCCTTTACTGAAACGTACGACGTTATTTCGCAAATTATTGTTAAAAAATGTGCTTCATCCCTCTGCACTCCTCTTGCGCATATTTTCAACATATCATTGATGCTTGGAGAAGTGCCGCAGGTTTGGAAGGAGGCGTTGGTAACCGCGATCCCTGAAGTTTCTAACGCTAAACTCCTTTCGGACTTCCGGCCTATCAGCTTGGTACCTACTGCAGCAAAAGTAATGGAGAAAGTAGTGCGTGATAAGCTTTTGAACTGGTTTGCAAGATTCAATGTTATTCCCACGAATTAGACGGTCTCACGGCAGGATTGTCTACAATATCAAATCTCGCCGACTCCGTATTTATTGAAGTTTGGTTTCAAACAGAGGCAACTCCGTCGAGTCATTTACATGAATCTGTCTAAAGCATTCGTCTATCATATTTTTTGTCAAAATGTGAGAGTCTTAGTTTGCGTGAAAATCTTTTGAAATGCTTTTGAAATGTCTCTTGAGATGCATCGGGCGGCTTGTTTAGGCATTCCTATCAATTTTGAAAAAAAGTTCTTTTACGCATTTTGGAGCTTGAAAATCCAATCTATGAGATAAATGGAAGTAAACTGAGAAACGGTTCCACTGCCAAAGATTTGGGCGCTTTGATTGATTCCAATTTGAATTTTTCTGCTCATATTAATAATGTAGTAAATAAAGCTTGTTCGGTTTTATTTGCGACTTTTCGTAGCGTACATACCAATAACACAATGATCCTCAAACGTCTCTACTGAGCTTACGTTTTGCCACATTTGGAATATTGTTCCGTAATATGGAATCCTTTTTTTTGGAAAAAATATTTTGAAGCTGGAAAAAGTCCAACAAACTTTTACGCGTATTTTCTGAGTTGTCACAGAAAACTCAATTTTATCGATATGCCAAGCTATGAAAATTGCCTCAATTCCTTAGCAATGAAAAGTTTAGAACATAGACGACCATTTTTTGATCTCGTTTTTGGTTTTTTGGGTTCTGCATAAGGAATTAAGACTTGCCCCAAGTAAATATTGGATTTTCAAATCTACAAACGAAGCGGTGGAGTTGACATTCATTATTTATTTATTTACAGAAAGCGTTTTCGTCGGGTTTTTATAGTTTGTTTTGAAGAAATCCTCCGATGGCTTAGACTATTATCAAAAACTGCACCGCACCTCATTTACGAATGTACTTAAGCGTAAAATCAATGCAATTGACTATTCTCCTTATTGAGACAATCTGGGAATGAATAGGATTTCTCTTTTGCAGCAAGTGCTGACTTTTATAGTCTTTTAACCTTGAAATCTTTTTGAACGTTATGACTGTTGTACTAACCCATATCCTAGTTCGTCTCCGGCATTCACTTTTGCTTAGAAGCGGATCGTGCACATTATTCTTCCAAGCCATTGCATTTTACTGGACTTTTATTTGTTCTCTTGGGAGCGATGTAAGAGGAAGCTAAAAGAGGTTTACCGCCGAGCACGCATGGATTCGCCCATTCGCTTTAGTGCTTCCTCTTTAGACTCGCTTGAAAGTGATTCGCTTATGGCTATCTAAGTTGCTGTTTTTTGAGTTTAGATCTACTTTGGCTGCTGGAGACACCGTCTATGACTGCTGCTTTTTTCTGTTTCGCTTTTTTTGCACTAACCACGTTCGTCAGGAGCATCTATGAATGCACAAAAAAAGGGGACGTCTAAGCTGGCTCTTGGAAGAATAGAGCATCTTCCAATGACCTGATTTTATGCATTGGCATGAATGTTGGGAAATTAATGACTCTGCGAGTATTGTAGATATGGGATTGAAAAGAGAAGAGTAAAATAGGAGAGATCTCTGAATATATATTTTTTGATTATTAGTTGCTTCCGTAGAGCTTTACAATAAAATCGTCTACTTGACAGCCGGAAATGCGAGACTCGCTAATCAGAGTAGAGGGTGACGTCATGTCTCCGCGAGTAGAGATAATGGAAAAATGCTAGGTAGTCATCTATATGCAACTTTATGAGTTCTTTCTTTTTATAATAAAAGCTAGCTTTGAGCTCTTGGTAAACGGGGGTTTATAAGGTGCGCAAAGCACATTTCTACGCATATCTTTGTAGAAAGTGGGGTGTAGTGCCTGGAAACCCCTGTTTGTGAGCTATACCAAAAAATTTACAGAAAAATTGGAGGTTGAATGTACAAGGAGCTGATATCTAAAGACGGTTCCGGACTTTGAAATCTTTAGAGAAACTTTATGATAGGTCAAAATGAAAGAATAATCCCAGGAGAATAATAAAGGAGCTGGCATAGCAACATTTCTGTACAACTTGATACGCTATCATCTGGTGAAGAAAGTTAAACAGCAGCGTGAAAGTCAAGGGGGGGGGCTGCCCTATAGTATTTGAAGTTTTTCTTGATTTGATCTTTGATCTCTACCATATAAAAATCGGTCAGTAGTGGTTTATTGGTGCCTAATGATGGGTTAGTGACCCGGTCACGGGTGGGTTGGAATGGAAAGGTGGGGAGCAGCGGGCGGAGCTGGCGGAAAATTCAGCTAGAATCGAGTGGTTAAGCACTCGATGGGAAAAGCGGGGATTGATGGAGAAAAATGGAGTGTACTGAGCGGGACTTTGATAGGGTGGGGATAGGGATACTGTATAGAGTGGGCGCTAGAACGGAGGAAAACGGAGATTTTGGGGTGCTCGCCAAAAAAGGTGCAAAAATCGTGTTTTTGAAAATTGCGAAAGCTTTAGAACGTGTAATGTGGTAAAAATAGGTAAGATTGATAAATTGAAGATTCCGATAGGAAACGTTGAAAACTAGCAAAAATCGGTCAGAATCGAATTATCACTTGTCAGATCTGGAATTTCGTACATGCAAAAATCGAAATTCTGTAGGCACGGAATCTCGAAGACCGACAAAATTGATACGTTAAGGGTTACGAAATCTCGGAAATCCTAAAATTGAAATTTCGGAGTTTACATGATGTCGGTTTTGTTGATTTTAGGAATTTTGAAGATTTTGCAACCTTCAGTATATCGATTTTATTAATTTTCGAGTTCTGGCCACCTCTAAAATATCGATTTCATCGGTTTTGAAGAGTTGCGTTCATAGGTAGTGTAGGCGTACGGTGAGAAATCATTAGGTTTTGATCTGATTATCAATTATGTTCTGCGAACGGGCGTCAAGGTGTCAAGGCGCCCAATATTCAATGAAAACAGAAAACTATAATAGACATCATTTGATGCAGCAGCTTCGCGAGTTTCTTAGCAGCGAAAAAGGGCGCAAAATATCTTTTGAAATGAAAGCGAAAATGGCTACCAAACTTTGCTAGAATCTTTTACCTGAACTGTAGCCAACGTTAGCCCTACGGAAGGAAGTTGTCATGCGAATCAAATGTGTTTTTTGTAATCAGCAGGTCCGATAACCTCTATACGCAAATTTTTTAAGAAAATGGCACCACTTAATTCTTCTCGATCCTCGCTCTTAACATTTCGGCTGATTTTGGCTGGCTGAAATATTGATGATTTTGGATTTACACGAAACTCCGCTCACAGTATTTTTCAAACCCGCTGTTAACGGAAATCTTGATTATATCGCGCTGAAGAGCTTTATAGTGGTGTGCTAAACAGAAAAATTCAATCAAACCAGGCAAGATTGAAGACTCGTCCGCACTTTACACTGAACTTGCCTGCGTGTATTTGTAAACTAGAAACTCTGTGAAGATCGCTATCGGGCTATGCTTGAGACAGGCCCCTATCTGTTCTGTTCGACAGATTATAAAGTTACAAACTCACGTTCTCATGGATTGTCACTTAAATTTGAAAATTGTTTATTTTGGCGAATTCCCATAATGTGCTACCAGTAGCAAAACAATGTAAATGTTGTCAGCACATTGAGTAATCCATCTAAGCGAAAATTTGAGAATCTACATCATACACACATTCAAACAGTTATGACTTTAAAATGTGAAAATTCTCGGCGATGTCGGCGAAGTCGGCGACTTCGCTTTTTTGCCAATATCGCCGAATTCGCCGACTTCGCCGACTTCGCCGAGAATTTTCACATTCTATTGTCATAGTGTATTCCATTGTCACAACTGTAGAAAAGCTTATAGATCACATTAGCATAAAGTTTTAAACCAAAATCTACACAGCGTTTTTAGCGGTCATCTGCTAACAGCAGGAAAAAAATTTTCGTTCTATTAACTCAGATACAATACCGCTCTAACGTGCAAAATTTCCGTGAATGTGGCGAAACTCCAAAAATATCGCGGATTTTCGCGAAATTCCAGAAAATCCGCGAAAATCGGGAATGTCGCGGAATTCTCGGAATTTCGCGGAAAATTGCCAGAATCCTGGAATATCGGGACATTCACGGGAATTTTGCATGTTATGTGAACATATTGTAGTGTATCGTATAAGCCTAGCTAAAAATGACTGTAGATTTTCTGCCCATTTAAAGCAGTATTTTTAGAAAATATCGATTTTAGCACTGAAACTAAAAAGAAGAAAGCTGATTATGATATTTCTCAAAAACTACTACTTGAAATAGGCAGAAAATCTACACTCATACTTAGCTCGGCCTACATTATTGAATTACACGCGCTAGAACGGCTCAGCATTGTTTTAAATATCGCGAAAATTTTTTGTTTTATCATACTATACTCTAGTCATAGAAAAAATACAGCAACTGCACAGATGGGTTCTGATATTAAAAGTATTGAGTATGCGATTGGGAGGTCCGAAGAAATTATTTGATTGGAGATTCGATTTTTTCGATATTCCGGGCGTTTAAAAATTTGATTTTGAGTTCAAACTTATCGATCGAATTTGGCGCAAAATCATAAACGCTAATTTATAGAGCTCGCTTTGCTCTATAGAACAGTATTTCTTTTTCCTTTTCGGGTTGAGCCTGGGTACTTTGCTGAAGCAAACAAATAAAAAACGAAATATTTTCTTGACAGCCTAACAATTTTAGGCACACCGCACCAATCATTTATTTTTGATGTTTGTCAGAAGTGATTACACTATTGAAAAAACAAAAGTTTAAAGGCAGTGAAATCAGCATGCGTGAAATTGATGCAGGACTTCTCACATTTTTTGAGTTTTTCTGAAACGACCTAGATTACAGTGGCGCTGCATGGAAATTCTACCGTAATTTCAAAAGGCGATCGGTGATCTGCTCTAAACAATATTTATGTACCCATTTCTACAGAATATTACCTGAAATGCAGAGAAAGTTTGAGGAAAATAATCAGAGAGCACAATGCTTTCTAATTCTCTGAGCACACTTTGCTCTCTGATTTGCTCTCTGATCTTTGACTTAGTTTGATTGAGATAATCAGAGGCACCAATCAGAGTGCACAATTCTGAGACAGTATGATACCGCCGATATGCAGCAAAATAAAACTGCCAAAAAGCCCTGTATTTCTAGGACAGCTAGGTTAAGCAGTTTCCACTGAGTTTTCATATTTTCTAGCAAAACATGGAAAGCTGCTGAAGCTTCGTAAATTTAGCAGAAAGTGCAGGGCTCTAATAATTACTGAGTATTTTTGTCTTTCTTTTATTCTCCTACACTTTTTTCTAAGAAACTGTTTGCAACCACTTACGAATGCTTACTCTGTGCTTTGTGTAAAATCGACTAGCAAACTCAATTTCAGATAGATTACTGTTCCCAAAAATAGCGACTATTTTTACTGGCAAATGGCAAACGATTAAAATTTAATTAAAAACTTCAAGAATTTATCCCATTGATTGCTGGTTTAATGTTACATTTTGGTAGCAAAAGAGCGCAAAACGATACATAAATCAAGCCATGGAGAGGCACTAAGCGTGAACTTGCAACTTTCGTTTCAGCAACTCAAGCAATCTTTACTGCTAAATTCTGACTCAATTAATATAAAAAGAGAGTATTATAATAGTTGAAGTAGTCTTTGAATTTGCCAATTGTAGAAAATTTTCTTTCAAAATTGTTTTTCAACATCGTAACAGTGTACATTTTTTTTGAAACTCGTCGAACTGCAGTGACGTTAAGTATGGGTAAACAGAAGAAACACTTCGCAAAAACATCAAAATTTTTATCACTAGAACTTATGATCAGCAATCCCAGTTAACTGTTCACTGAGCTTTATTGAAACACTGGCTGGCTTACCCGACTTCGCCGGGCCCTGTTGAAACATATGGTAAAGTCTTTCCCCTATCCCTGTACACCTTTCCCTGTTCTTACTTCTACATGCCAATTCCCTGTTCCCGCTGTTTTAATAATCAGCATGCTCTATTATCCTCCTATGCCAACTCCCAGCCGCGTAGCTCAAACTTTGCAAAAAAAATCGATAAAATCGACAAAAGTAGCGGGTACTTCTAGAAGCTAATATTGTGGTCGTAATCAGCATGTCTGACTACCCCCCCCCCATCGACTGCCAACTCCTAGCCCCAGAGATCAAAGTGTACAAAAATTGATAAATTCGATAAAATCGATACCGATCGATGATAAAAAATAGCTTATGACACCTGCCCCACTCCGAAGTGTATGTATGCAAAGTTTGGTCCGAATCGGATTGGAAGCAAAATTTCTATTAGGAACATACGTACAAGACACACAGACTGACAAACATACAAACAGACGTTCAGCTTTATATGTGAGATGTAACTCGAAAATATCTCTGCAGCTGTATGCTATCAAACCTATGCCCAAACAGTGTTGCACCTATATTTTCAGAGATGTAACCACAATATGAATTGACATCGAGAAAAACCAAATTGCCTCCACCAATGAGCATATAAATGACTGTAAAATATTACCATAGTTTAGTTCTTTCGTAAACACAAGTTATTTTCGGAGCGCAGAGCGCAAGCTTTCAAAGTTAGATAAGTACTTGAAATTGCTGAAAATTTGTTGTGTGTTGGTCAAAATTGCGATTACTCGCCTTACAATCAGAATACTTTCGGATTCGAAGTAATCAAAGCTTGTACAGTCCTTTACCTTCTCAGATCTGCTTCGATAATAATCTATTACAGCTTCAGACAAATTACGGATAGGAACCAAAAAGTGCATAACTATAATAATTTGTGGTCATCAGTCCACAGGCCACCAAATCGTTCTTGTTCATATACAGCCACAATCATTCCGCTGCAATAGCCAACCATTGGACATTGGATTGTGAGTCAAGGACAAAAACAGTCTTTGCAGTAACAGGTAGATCGACTAAAGCTACGTTAAGTAGTAGCTAACAACGTACACGAGAAGTAGCTAAGCATAGCTGCTTTCATGCGATCAAAAAAATTAAAGAAGAAATTCTGTTAAGTGACGAGACATTTACTTGTATGCCAGCTTGCAGAGCCAACGAGAATAGATAAATTAGATGTAAACTTGGGTTTGTATTTTTTTTGAAGAAAAATAAAAAAATTTCATTTTCGAACCGATCCAAACCAAACTTTGCACACGTACGCTTCGGGCGGGCAGGTATTGTAGGCTACATTTTGTTATCGATCTATATCGATTTATTCGGTTTTTTGCAAAGTTTGGCTACGGGCTGGGTGGCACAGGGGGGTAACTGAGCATGCTGATTACGAACATATTATTGACAGGGCAGGGCGGAGTCGGTTTGCCTGCTAAGTTGCTATATATAAAAAATGACATTCACAAAAGGAAAGAAAACCTGCACGTGCCCATAGTGGTACCTTACTTAATGAAACAAAGCTGCAATACACTGAAGAAAAAGGTTGTAAAATTAAGGGAGCCAAGGCGCAACATCAAATAAAAAAGAATAACGATCGAGTTGCAAAATCATTGTATTGTCATTTGTGCCATGAGCATAACAAAATGATTGCCATCACAACGCAATAAATGTTCTTTGCTTTTGTGACCGACGAGTAAGACAACGTGATCGTTCCGTAATCGAATTCTTCTTTGATCCATCGGAAGCGGCAGCTGGTCAACACTGCTTGAACTCTGCATTTCTTTCGTAAGCATGCTCTCTGGTCATTTTCCCACCACTTGCATGAGAAAAGGCGGAGTTTTAATCGCCAGAGAGCACAAGCGAAGATTTGCAGAGCCAGGCGCAGGCGCGAGCGCCATTCACAAGCCGCCAATCCCGATGAATCAAAGAGTAGACTCGTGCTAATCTGAATTTGTAGCTCGCGCGCTGCCACACATTTTGTTGATACACGCAGCTTGAGCTATGACTCTACCAAAAATCTACACGAGGTACAAACGAATTTGCAACCCACAGGGTTGGAGGAAAGTTCTTGAACAATCTTTAACGTCATTTTATGCTTGGTTTTTCCACATATTGTTGTAATCTGATCATATGTAGCTACATCTTATACTCTTGAGTACAAGCCCTCCAAAAACTGAACTATGAGCTTTATTCATATCGTAGATATCCTTTCTAAAACGAAGAGAGCGCTAGTGGCGAAGATGCACCAGGAGAGCATGGTTAACCAGCAGATTGCGCGGTTTTCTCAAATTTCACAGATCAGCGTCTTTTCCACCTTGCGTCGTTTCCAGGATATGAACAACAACCAGGACCATTGCAAACGTGATAAATTGGCTACTGCGGACACTCACAAAAACCTGAATATCGTTCGCCAGCGCCATCGTCGCAATTCTCGGTGAAAGATTGATTAAGCTGGCTTTAGAGCTGTCCATCTCTGGCAGAACAGCCACCGACATCGTGGAACAGGGCCTTGGAATGAAGCTTTGGAAGCTAAAAATTGAGGCTTCACTTTGGAAAATACGAAGTTTAATTGACTGCGCAGACGCCACCGACTGCTTGAACGTCTCTCCAAGGCGCGCCACCAAACGATACCCTTTTCTGACGTCAAAATTTTCACCGTAAAGCAGGTTTCTAACCACCAAAACATTAAAATCATTACCGAATCGCCCCAAGATGCCAATGGCAAAAGTTGACATGCAGAAGAAAAGCATCATCTGGCTTCTGTGATGGTTTGCGCGGCAATCGCTTCCGACGGCAAGATGCTGCTGATTTTTAGGATTTTAGGGCATCAAGATGGACACTGCTACGCATGTGGATAACATCTTGAAGAAGGAGTTGTTGGCCTGGACCAATGTCCATTTGCCGGAAGCGATTATTGTTCCCAGCAGGATAGCGCACCTGCGCACACAAAGCGGGGTTGTTCAAGCATGACTCTAAAGCAACGTTAAGGACTCATCATTCCTGCGAAATGGTCTCCATATTGGCCAGATCTGATTACCCTCGACTACATGGTGTGGTCGATTCTTTTGGCCAAAGGCTGCGATCATCCGCGCAAGCTGTGGAGTCTCTGCGACGTGACATTCAAAATGCGTGGGAGAAAGTCGACGTGGAGCACCTCGTGCCACCATGGACAGCGTTCTCAAACGTATCCGGACTTGGGTGTATGTCAAGAGGCGCGATTTTTATCGCCAGCTGGACACCAAATAGCACATAATAAGTGTTTTACAACTTTCGAAGTATATGAAACTTAAAAAAAGATATATCAGATAGTTGCATGGGTTGCCTAACCTTTATACTCAGGAAAAAATTTAAAACAGCAATTTTTAAGGTCGTAAATCCAAAGAAATGCATGTGAGAACAAATTCATAGATATTTCAATTTGTTTTACAGCAAAAACCATGAAACTCAGCAAGTGGTAACCTCAGACAGGTAGTAAGCCAAAGCACTTTGTCTGGTAATTTTTAGAGACTCGCATAACACTAAACTGGCGTTTTGAGTTGGTGACAGCCGGAGAAATCGCGCCTCTTGACCGCCTCCCTCCGAACTTGTAGTCGCGTCAAAGGAAGGATCTTCAAGTTGTAAAGTAATTTTGTGTGGCAGACAGTTGAGTAAACATTATCTATTGATTTCATGTAATCATCTTGCCTGGCTTCATCATTACGATCAAAATTCCGTATTCAAGGACCTTTCCTTGATTCTGTACATTAATCCCATTTACTGATGTGGTAGGATAACTACCAAATACTCGCAAAGTCGAGCTCTTTTTCATGGTGCAACTGCACTTTTTTAACTACAACTTTATTGTAGAATTGCAGATTCTAAAAACCTATCGCAGCATTTTTTATACGTTATCTGCACCATAGTGCTTGATCAGCAATATACATGCTTACATTTTCAGGATGCCCTTGTAGTCGAAGATGCGTTCTTTGCTCGTCATCGTTTATGCGAGCTCAACAAAAGGTTTGCTGTATTTTTCTTCAAAATATTATGTTGTCCCGAAAGTTTTGTCCTTTTTTTCAAGCCGCTATAAAACCACCAAAATAAAGACTTAAAGGCAGTGTCTCACCAAAGTTGAGGTCGCGCGGATCTTTACATATTCTATTATAGGGACCTCTAGATAGGTCATTGCAACAAGTCCCACTCAATTTGATCCCCTTCACGCTGAGAAAAATTCGCTCAAAGTGGTACGCATAGAACCAGTTGGTACGCGCGGACGACTCCTTCGGTCTCTCCCCTTACGCGTTTGAACATGTCCCTCCACTTGCCATTCATCTCCCCTCTGTTGCTGCCACTGTGGCTGAGGCTGGAGTTGGAAGGTACAACTCGTCCACGTTGCTTCCGCGGGGCCTCCAGAAAACGGGGTTTTTGGGAACTTCGTGCGATTTTAAGTCCACACAATACTAGACAGGATCCGACAGGCTTGCAAAATGTAAAAATCTCGTCAACTAAATTTTGGTGAGACACTGCCTTTAAATGAGTTTTAACATGCATTCGATGCAGCTTTTTCTTCTCTTTCTCAGGAATACATTGTCGAACCACAAGCTTGTATGCTTCTTTTGATAATTGCCAAAATTCTCCACCCGTCAATTTTACATGCTCAAAGTTAGGCTGATTTTCAAAATTTCCATATCAAAGTTTCGGAAAGGCTTAAGTATGGATCAAATAGATTAATTCTCAGACTACAAGGCAATACTTTTAGACTTTCCAATCTGCTGTTTTTAGCTTCAAATTATTTCTTCGAAGGTCTCGATTTTTGGCAAAATCATGAAACACGCAACTGCAGCAAATGTACGAGAGCTTTTGCAGTTTCTGCGAATTAAAACAGGATTCTTATTAAACTAATTAATAAACTATTTATGCAACATAGCCAATTTAATTTGCTTTTAAAAAAGCTTTTTGGAATTTTCGGTACTCTAATGCGGTAAACGTAATCAAAAAGCCGCGGTTTTCATCAAATAAATAATAACGGACTCAATTAAACATGGCCCATGTAATTTGAAATGGGTAAAATGTAGCCAAAGATTGCTTTACATAATATTTAGCAGCGCTCCTCAAAAACATCAGAATAAAATTTTTTAAAATTTAGGACAAATTTGGCATTACTAATTGAGCTGCTCAAAAACCCACAGCGATAACATGGCAAAGACCGGGTATATCAGAGAACAAATATAGCGTAAGCAAGAAGAAAAAAATCTGAATCAAATAGTACTTCAATTTTCCATGGATTGGTGTTCTGGAGGTTTTTGTGAGCGATGGAAAAAACGGACAAAACTTTCGGGACGACCTAATATTAGGTTGTCTCATAAGTTTTTCCAATTTTGATCTTTTACCGCGATAAGTCACACACCTCTCAATTCTGATTAGAATACAGGATACCATTCGATAGAGCAAAGCAAGCTGTAAAGATGCCGTATAAGTGTTTGCGCCAGCTTCACCACAACAAGAATTAGAAGCCGAAATCTGAAAAACTTTTGATGCCCGAAAAATCGAAAATTTTTTATATCTTCGTTTAAAGAAGAGCTATTAAATCCTAAACTTGCTCACGCCTATGCACTCCACATAAAACATTCATATGCGCCGTTGCCGTGTTTATTTTTGTGCTTAGAATCAAGAAAACCGAAATTTCCAAGCTTTCAAAAAAGCAATGCTGCGCTGTTCTCACACAAATAAATATATACTACAAGCCTTCTGAAATACATCGGTAAATTTTTAGCTTCCTGGAAGGCCCAGTTCTTTAGAAATATTGAATTTAACGCAGAATACACTAGCAAAAAAGCTAAATTCGGTGTTTTTCAGAACTAGCTTTTCCAGGAAGCCGAAAATTTAACGGTGTATTTATGAAAGCCTGTAGTATACATTTATTTATGTGAGAACAGCGCAGCATCGCTTTTTTGGAAGCTTGGAAATTTCGATTTTCTTGGTTCTAAGCACAAAAACAAACACGGCAACGGCGTATATGAATGTCTTATTTGGGGTGTATATGCGTGAGCAAGTTTAGGATCTTCTTTGTGCGAAAATATAAAAACTTTTTTGATTTTTCGGGCATCCGAAAGTTCTCAGATTTCGGCTTCTAATTCGTGATGTGGTGAAGCTGATGCAAATTTTACACGTCATCTTGTACAGCTTGCCTTGCTCTGTCGAATGGTATCCTGCACTCTAATCAGAGTTGAGAAATGTGTGACTTATTGCGGTAAAAAGTCAAAATTGAAAAAACTTACGGACAACCCAATAGTTTGTCTTCCTCACAAACTGTAAGAATACAGAAGTTGTTAGTTTAGATGTAAGAAATGTGAACTAGTTGACTACATGCCAGTGCTCGTTGATAAGAAGGGTCAATACCTTGCCTACAATCCCGACACCAACCTTATGTATCTTGATTACGAACAACATTTCAATAGATTTGGAAGACAGCGTCTTCAAATAGTTTTCAATAATCTGGCCAAGGATTTCGAAGCGACGGTAAACAAGCAATGAGAGTCCGCTGGCAGCACTCTTCGCGTTATTTGATCTTACAAGATTTGTTGTATTAGAATGATCGGTAAAAAATGGGCACCTAGAGAATGACTGTAGATTTCTCAAAGTAGAAAAGTGTTTAAACTTCCCAATTTTGATAGATGTTAGAATATGTTATTCTCTTTCAGATAATACCTATATAAGGTCATTTACATAATTAATAATTTTTATACTTGCTGAAATGCAAAGTTAGTCTTTTCGGTAAATTATAAGCTATGAGCAGTATCTGCGCAGTGAAACAAGTGAGACCGCCCAAAGTACCACTGCTGGAGTGGGTGGTGGGAAAGTCACCAAAGTCGCGACGTTTGTGTACGTAGCCACCATCGCCACTACATTTTGAAGGAATTTTTCCACCTTTTACGGGGCACTTTTGCAGCATAACTTAGGGTTTTGCTTAATTAGGGGCCATTCTGCTTGGCAGCATCGAAATCTCACCATCCTCTATCTTTTTGAACGGTGTTTTCAGCCCCTATACTACGTCTCGATTTCTTGCGTTATGTCGGAAAAGAAAACTGTGATAAAAGAGACGATATGATATACAAAACTATAATCGTCTAATACCACTCTTCAACCAAATACCACAAAGATTATTGCCACACACGGGTTTGTTTATGCAAAAGTTTGAGTAGTTAAACCTTTACTACACTGAAAGCAAACGAAAAATGACGATCAAGGTGAATACAACAAAAAACGACATTCAAAAATAACATTTAGCCAAATAATTGTGTCTACAGAAAGTAGTATGAAGATAAATGTTGGCGAAAGTGGATCTTGCTCATTTGCAAATGCATGTAACATTTGATTCAACTGGCTTGGCACCATTAGGGCGGGGTTTTGTGATCTAATTGAGGCCGCTCGCGCCCGCAACGCACCTGCGTCTCTCTCGCGCGAGTGCTCTCTGATCATGACCTAGCCTTGATTAGGTCACGAAGCCCCGCCTTTGCTGATGCCAAGCCAGTTGAATCAAATGGTAAGTCATGAGCCTAGTTATCATCAAAATAGTACATCAAATTGCGTTTCTTGCTAATAAAAACTGATGAACTGCTATAAAGCCTAATGATGCAAGGTTGAAATGAAGACTGATAGTATTTTGCGTTTCGATACTACACAACGCAAATCAACAATATCTTGTAAAGGAAAAGTGAAGCCACCGACGCCAAGCCGGCCAAGCGACCAATTCGACTCTCAACTTGCCGGTTAGATTCCTCCTCTGGAACGCATTCCACCATCTAATGCAACTGGCGTTTTACTAATTTGCTCTCACAATGGTTTATGCGACAAATTAAAGGACATGAATTTTGAAGCGCAGACCCTTTCCTTTCAGGCAGACAAAAAAGAGTGTTTGTAGGTTCAAGGATGAGCGAGTTAGAGGGCCAAATATAATTTTTTTCCACTTTACAAACGATGGATTTTACGCAACTGCAATTTCTTTTTTTCGCTGTGAATGGATGTCTAGTCATGCTAAAAATTCCCAAAAGCTCCATAGTATTTCCCTTGATCCAATAAGGTGCCACAGCCCTTCAAGGTTTGCTTTCGAATCTCGAGTTGCGAATCTCGAGTTTTCGTTGCCATGGCGAGCGCCTTTGAAAAACCTTCGAGTTTGACCATGTTTTACTAAGAACCGAAGTCGGGAACAACCACAACGGGACAAAAGAACATGGAGAAGACGATTACCACCAAAACATGGAGTGAAAAAAACTAAAAAATGAATTTTTGCAGTTAGTCAAACATCATGTGGGCCACATATAAAAAAACACTGTTCAGCCTTCCCACTCGAACATTCTTGAAACTCACGAACTCTTTCTGGCCTATCTGTGAGCAAAACGCCCGCTCTTCCAGATCCATTTCTTTGAATTTGGTAGAAGGAGATCCTGGGACGAAGCCGTCAAGAACCATTGCGCGCATTTTGAAAATTTCTCCAAGCAGAATAAACTCTTACATCGAAGCCAAAGGTAATATCACAAATGTAATCTGCAATGTCCCATACCCAGATTTCTTGTCTATCAGAAAAAAACAAAAGCTTTCAATTTCATTAAGGTTTAGCAAAGTTACGAAAGCTTTTGTCGTCACATGTGGACCACCCTGTATACTCGATATCAGGAAACTTACAAATTAGACCAATCATCGGCTGTGTAGCGGCTTTACCGACAGAATCTTGTGGTTCTTGAACAATGAGCCAGCTGCTATCAAAGATAAGGCACATTTGTCCACCTTACGTGATTTTATCAAACAACTCTAAAGCGCTAGGTTTGACATCCATAATGTGTCAAGGCTTACATTTTCTAAAAATGACAAATATTTCAAGAAAGCTTACTCCATTTTTCTTTTGCGCTATATCAGGAAATACTCTTCATTAATTTGGTCAGCCTCTCGGGATTACTGTAGGTATACTGTAAATGGGAGTAAGCCTGATTTTGTCTAATAAATGTTGGCTGGTTCGTGGAAAATCTTGGCCCCAAAAGGCAGACAGGTGAAAATTTATATGGTCGTCAACGTACTAAATCCAACAAACGTTGATGTAGACACATGGTTGAAGCACTTGTCAGCTTAACGTGAAAGCGCACAGACACATTCGTATTGTAGAAAATAAAGCCTAGTGATTTTGTTGACTTTGCTTGTCTTCTATTATAGTGAAAAGGATCTGGTGCATTCGATTGATTATTCCTTACATCTAATCTCTTAATCTAGGTCACTGTGCAACTTTCTCGCAAACTTTTTATGCACATTTTCTGGCTGCTTAGGCTGTACAGTAGCAAACTCTAGAAAATTAGGCAGGAAAACATTAAAAAAGAAAACGTTTTTCTGCCAACATAACTCGCATTTAGCAGTAAGTTAACTCCTTTTAATTTTAGGTCAAGTAATCTAGGTTTTTTCGAAGAATGTTAAGCATATGAGGCAGAGGGTGCCACCATGTTAGCAGAATAACTGCGCGCGATGCATCTGGATGTCGCAAACTAACTATAGTGGATAAGGATATGCTTGAAATAAGACGTTTTTGGACTGAAACTTAGTCTAAAAATTTGGCCATGCAATAAAAGTCTCAGCCAATTCACTTGGGAAATTTTTCCCTCGTTTGAACTTGTTTCAAGTTAAAACAGAATCGGCTTTTATAGCACATAAAGAGAGAAGAAAAAAAACGAGAAAAATGTCCCGTATTGGGTCTCCATAAGTTCGTAGCGTTCTCAGTTTTTTGGGAAGCGGTTGATTTGCCAAGATGTGTGTATCATTGGAAAGAACTAATCACGCTATTTGAATCATGTTAACTGATTTCGATGGGAAGCTAAAAATTTCTAAACACAAAATTTTGCACATTTTATCCATTATGGTGTTACTCATCAATTTAAGACAAGAAAGAGAAAACTGCTTTGAAAAATCAAGAGTTAAGCAGTGTGTCTCTGAATACGACTATTTGAGGGATAAGCAGGAGGTCTTGCACAAATTGTTGCACAAAAAAAACTATTAACCGTACCGTATGCAATGCGACTTCACCGTCTGAACGAGGCCAAATCATAGAAGAAGCCCTAAAACAGTTTCAATGGGGTTTCTGCATGACAAGACTTGACTCCATAAGGCATCGCGAAAAGCAGTTTTTTAAGATTTGCCTGAAAGGTATTCCAGTATCCAAATTACTTTCCAAATCTTGCCCCTATCAGATTATCCTCTATCAGATTATCCTTTGTTTTGCTCTCTCGTAAACCCTATGAACGGTGCATGTTTCGACTTCAGAGAGAATTTGATTCATGATTATGATTTACTTGCCTTTCATATCATTACAATATGCGGCACCCAAACAAACTGATCCATTCTTTTAACGTGAGTGATCTTACTCTTTGCCAATTGCAATTGCATTGCCAAGCTTTTTCTGAAATTCGCCTCCCCATCTCGTTGGGCCAGTATATCGAGTCGTATTCTCTTCAGGGCTTCTTGCACTTCATGTAGTTGGACTTCGTTTGGCAGGCGAGTTAACAAGTTGCTAGATGATTAAGATGATGTTGATTTTGACTTGCAAGCGCGAATTTCAAAACTAGGTTCATCGTGAAGCAAATAATCAAAAGGTTTGCAATACATGTTGATGAACCAGATTTGACGTATAATCAGAGAAGACTAGCAGAATCACAGTACATGGAGAGAAGAAAATATTGTTTGAGAAATTATTTCTGAGAAAACAGGCGACTGAAGGGAGAACGGAACTTACATGCACCATAAGGTTGCCTCGCTTAGTTAGCGAACATGAGAGGTTGTGAACTGGCAACAACGCTAATTTGCACTCAATTTGCACCGAAGATGAGTTGATTCTGCTCACGGTAACTCCGTCCTCATCCTGCGGCTTATAAAATCGGAATTTCTTTGTAATTTGAATTCAAAGTTCAGTAGTAAAATCAGTCCAATTAGGGCAAAAACCTGTATTTAGGGGTAATCTATCACGCTGATTTCGGGTTAATTGCTTTGCTTGAAACCTAGGATTTTTTCTTTTTTTTTTGAATTAAAACTTGTTTTCACAAATAAAAATTTCAAAAATTCTATGTAAGGGTTATTTAAGATGCTGCTTCCGAAAAAGCTGATGGTTTTGCTCGAAACCTCAAAATTTTTCTATTTCTATCTTGAATTTCAACTCTTATTCGAAAATTTCACTGCAAAATTGATAAACTTGGAGAAAAAATTTGCTATGTTTAAGAAAATAAAATGGATCCGAACTTGACTAAACTATCTTGCTCCAATAATACCTTAAATCGAGTTGTGAAATTTGCCAAATTTACAGAGAATTTTTGGAAATTAACTAAAATTTCGAAGGAAAATATATTTGCCCAGTTGTGGAAAATAAATGAAATTTCGAAGGAAAAAATATTTGCCCTAATTGGACTGATTTTACTACTGAAATTTGAATTCAAATTTTAAAGAAATTCCGGTTTCAGAGGCTGCAGGATGATGACGGAGTTACCATGAGCAGAATCGGCTCATCTTCGGCGAAAATTGAGTGCAAATTAGCGTTGCTGCCAGTTCATGACCTCTCATGAATTCCGCTAACTAGGCGGCGGCAACCTTACGGTGTATGTAAGTTCCCTCACCCGACTGAAGGATGCGGCAGGCTCTCCAGCTCAACACAAAGAGTTGGAAAATGACTTATTTGTAACGCATCTATATGGTGCCGAAGTGTAAACGTGCAATTGGGGTTAAGAGCAAAGTATGAAGTTATTTGAAAAACTCGTAAATTTAGCTTGGCCATTAACAATTCGCCTTCACGTTACGTCCTGGTACCCCTAAAAAAACACTCAAAGTTCAGATTCTTAATAAGAGTCTGTTTAAAATACACGGTTTATTACATAGGAAAGAATTTTTCTCAATGTTAAAACTTTTCTTTCTACAATGACCAGAAATTGAGAATTCATGTTTTCGTAAGGAAAAGCGTGGTTCTATTGAACACCGCAGCACAGTCGACGCTAACAGCGAATTTGCACCAGTGTGATTAAGGAAGTCATTTCAAAACGAAAAACGTTTATTGCCCTTGTGCCGGGCCTTAGTTGCGTGTGAAGTTGTTGATAACGATCATTTTTTTGCACGCGCTGCATAAACTAATGCTATGCAACAAGGCGTCACTGGAGTAGGCCACACCTTACCTACAGTCGCCACACGAATTAATATTGGCAGGTTATGTCGGCGATAGCTTTATGTTCTGTCGCCCCATTTCGGATTCTCAACAAATCATTTGAGTACTGCTAGAATCAGATAAATAATAAAAATTGCCTCTTTTTTCCTCCTCTTTATACATAAAAAAGAGAAGACCTTGAATGCGAAAACATCAAGCGTCGAGATTGGCCGGCACTTGCGATTTTCCTGAGTGACATCTTTGAGTGTCAGTCGAGAATACCAGGCCATTAGTCTTTTCAATAAAGCAGTAATTGGATTGTCTCTTACAGTGGCAGTCGCAGGATTTTCGTCCGGGGGGGGGGGGGGGGGGCAAAATTTTTTCCCAACTGAAGATGCTTGGTGTTAGCCACTCGTTCCGAAAAATTTTTGGGGTGTTTCTCAAAAATCTTGCGAATCCGTAACCTCTACCTAGAAAAAGGGGGAGCGGCTGCCCCGAATTTTTTTTCTACAGAGCTAATTTAAATTTCTAGAGGGATTTGAAAATTATTTTAATTGTTTACAAGAATAAACAAGTCACTTGCACATTTTTATAACCCAGGTAAAGGCTGCTGCATGACGAAGGGGCAATGGCGATATTGATTGAGCGGGCGCGAACGCGACGCGCGTATCCTCACCGTTGTAGATCCCGCAACTCATGCGCTCTGCGGCTAGTAAAGCCGCGTTCGCGCCCGAAGATATTGCGCCTTCGTCATGCAGCAGCCTATAAGTAAATATGAGAACTTTCGAAAAGTAAATTCCATTTTCGGAGGGAGGGGGCTTCTGTCAAAAACAATATTTAGACGCTTGGAGCTTCAGAGGGAAGTTATAAATTCGTACATGTGAACTACATCCTCGAAAACATAAGTATTAGGTCGTTCTGAAAGTTCTTTGCGTTTTTTTAACCTTTCATAAAACACGTGGAAAGAACGCAGAAAACGTTTCGAACAATATCCTACGCAGCTTTCTTTCCTCCTTCTAGCAGTCACGTTCATGTGCTGATTACTCTAGTGGTTACTGAGATAATGACCAATATCGAACTCATGTTTTACCATGTCCAACTTTGGCAATTTTTCAAGATCTTCATAGCTTTGATAGCAGTCAGATAGCGTAAACAAAGTGCAGGGCAGTGCAGTTTTTTGGCATCTATAGTCGGTTTTCAACATTACTGAGATTATATTTTTGATGCTATCAATCGCTTTTGGTCATCCCAAGAGTCATAGAACATAAGAGGGGCACAACTAAAGCATCGTTCAATGCAGCATTTGCTCCTTTTTCTAATGAGTTCTTTTTACTCCCATTTCTAAAAATTCTCGTTATGGCTTTTCCTTGGCTTCGAGCACGCCTCACGACGAATTGCAAAATTCGATATTTTAAAGCGGTAAACGCCCAATTACCTTGTGAAAATGGTGAAAAGTCGATTTTGAAAAGTTTCAAAATCGAAGATCTGTTAATGTTTGGAGTGTTTGTGTATTTTGCGCCTTCAGAAAAATGCCGAGAAGCCAGTTGGAAATGTCAAAAATTTGCACATTGCACTTTGTTTACGCTATCTAACTGCTACCGAAGCTTCTCCGAAAGTACAAAATGAGGAATTTGAGGATTTGTCGAAGTCGAACAAGGTAAAAACCATGGGTTCGGAATTGGCGACCATCCCAGTGACCACAGGAGATCAGGGCAGTAACATGACTGCTAAAAAGAGGAAGAATAGTGCATCGGATAGTGTTTGCAGCGCTTTGCTGCCTTCTTTCCATCTGCTCTTTTGACAGGTTGAAAAAACGGAAAGAACTTTTGGAACGACCTAATACTATGATATATATTCAAAAAAGTACTTTCATCTTACTTTGTAAAATATTTTCTGAGGTAAGTGGCAGCCGCCAAGCTTTCTTCTTCCAATTCTGGAATGATAATCACTCGCTAAAATTCTGCAAGGCTTCCCAAATTCACTCTGAAAAACATTTTCTTTCCACTCACCCCTGAAAAGTGGATTTCCATAAAAAATTTGAATTTTAAAATTTTTGGAAGTTTTTACAACGAAAGTGACACTAATTTTTGATGGCTTTTTTTGTTAGCTTATCGGAGTGGCCGCAGGTTTGTAGACAGAGGTCTACATAGATAGACTCTAAAGTATACTTTAGATCAAACAGAAAAATTATTTGATTATTTGAATAAACCATACGGATGCGAATATGGAAAATTCGCATATGCGAAACCTAAGTTTTCGAATAATATTCAACATTCGAATGTTCAAAACTTTTCATTCTCTATTATTATTTAGAAATCGAATTCTCGGGTTATCAATTCGATATTGTTTACCAAGCATTCAAATATTCGATCACCAGAAATCCAAAAATTCGACATTGACTATTTGAAAATTGGATAGGCATCTATCAATCGTTGACTATGAATTCGATAAGCATCTATCAATCGTAAATCGATATTCATAGTATGTACAGTGTGCGCCAAAGTGTCTACACATTGTTTGACTGCTGTTACTCTCTTACAAACTCTTTGTTGACTTTTGGGTAACAGTCAGGCCTGGCTTCAATGCATGTACAGCAAAAAGCAGATCACCCATAGCATTTATTATTGTGAGATTTTCGGTACGAACTTCCAACATATAAGGCAACTGCGAAATAAGAAGTTTATAGAAACTTCTTCAAAAAATTTAGAAAGTGCTGATCTCACCACCGACTTTCCACGAGTCTTTCATGCTTTGCAAAGGTGTACCATTCAATTCAACGGGATTGGCGTTGGAATGCAGCCGCTTGCACCCGCGAAACAGTCTGGGTCTCTCTCGTGCTCTCTGATTACAAGGAGAATGAAATTTCTAAGACTCAGTAATGTGGGTTTATAAATATATAACCAAGGTACTTCAGCGATATCTGAGTACGTCAAAGGCAAAAAGGAAAGGTGGCTGAGGACAGCATCAAAGCTATAAATGGCAACACACATAAATAAATGACATTGCGCCTTTGTGACCCACGGTCTAGGAAAACATTTCATGGCATCAAGACTTGCATATAACTGTTAAATTTACGCATATTTCTAATTATGCTGCAAACCCCCACTAATTTACTTTGCAAGAAGTCATATATCAGGTGAACTTGAAGTTCTATCGCACTATTTTCGAAAATCGTATCCTCTTTCTGTCAGGTGGTTCTGCTATTCATCAATTCTTTTTACAAAAACACGAATTATGTACTTTTTGATAAAATTCTGTCTGCTATCTATCAAACTTTGATTGCAGGGATAAATACAAGAAAAGGGATTAGTCGCGTTTGGATGACATTGTGCAGGCCGTTAAATCCAAAAACAATGCATTAAATTCCAAAACTGTCAGTAACATAAGTTTTCTTTCCAACTGAATAAAGTGTGCGCTAATGGTATTCTCTGTGATAAAGTGATTTTTGAAGGGTATGCCGAAAAGCTGATTCTTCGTCCTATGCCGTTTTTTTGAAAATCATAACTTTGTAGAGAAAAGCACAAACTTTGAGAGGAGAAAAACAAAAAGTTTTTACTAACCGTTTTGGCTTACACACATGGTATCAGCTTTCATAATTTCGTAGACTTCTTTCATTCATTTCCTCGAAGGCAATGTCCAGGCAAATTTGAGCATGGATTTTCGACTGGAAACTAGTGAGAAGGCCACAATCAAGTCACTGCTCAAGCGGCAGCACAAATGATTCATTCTGATTTATTCACGGTTGAGTAATCCGTCCTCCGCACCTGCGCCGTACCATAACCCGGAAATGACTTCCTCACTTTAACACTACGTTCGTTGCATATTACAAAGAATCTAATCATGCTTGTTAAAACAGTTACTTCTAATGAAAGGCTGATTTACCTTGATCCTTCATTAGCAAAAAAGGATTGGATTGCTTTGAAAAAAAGGTTTGCAGGATGTGCCCTGAAGAAAACTTTTTACAGGTTATGCAGGGGTTTCTGCACCCAAAATTGCTAAACAAAAAAGCAGCCACTTATCAGTCAAGCAACTTGACTGCACAGTCTAAACGAATTTACTACAGGAAAGCCTAATAAACAGTCCAGTGAGCTTTTTGCGACAAAACTTGGCCCCATACTACAACGTCGTCATGCTGTCCTGCATGACTTGACCAGAGGTGCATTAACATCCAATATTGTCCTGAGATTTCGCTCTAATATATTATCATTTGTTGCAATCTATGGCAAATTATGTGAACGGCGTTTGTTTAATTCTGAGGACAACCTCAGGCGCTGGTTAGGTGTCTTTTTTGGGACCAGACTTCCTGAGCTTGGGGAGAGCGGAAATGAAAATCTGATGGCATAGTGGCAGAAGCTCGTGCGCAACAACGGAACAAACATCGTTGAATCAGCCTTGAATAATACCTTCTGTCAAATATCTTACAGGGGAACGATACTCAATGTCCGTGGCCTTTTGAGACGAGATGTATGCTACTACACTCAACTTCAAACGCTGATTCCAAATCTGACTTCCATTTCTGCCAATCGTTTCTCTATAGGAAGTTATGGAGAAATTTTGAGCCAAGTTTGGCCGCCATGGGTATGGTCATCGAAACGGCCTCTACCACCGCCACGTTCTTGTCTAATGGTTAGTGCAATAGCCTCACAAATTGATGCAGGTGTAGGTTCATTCTTTTGTGTTTTTACTTTTACATTGCCTCAATTAAGCTTCTGAGGCAATTTACTCGAATTATGATCATTGGATACATATTGGCAAATAGTAATCGTTTTTCCAAATTTCCACATTTTTTGAAGAGTGAGGGCGTTCAATTAGCTCGAGAATGCGAAAGAAGGTTGATTGAGGCAATGCAAAACCGAAAAGCACAAAAGGGTTCGAACCTACCCCTGCACCAATTCATGAGGCTATCGCGCTAACCATTAGACCACATCACACCGATAGTGAACCCTTGCTAAGACCGTATTTCAATGGGCAGTTCTCCGCACGATCCATTATAACTCCGCACGATCCATTACAACTCCGCACGATCCATTATAACAACTTTGAAGCGACTAGCAGAAACGAAAGTCAGATTCGGAGTCAGCGTTCCAAGACGAGCGTAATGGTGTACAACTGATCTCAAAAGGCCACGGACACCGAGTATCGCTTCCTTGTTAGCTTTCGTCAAAACAGAGCTGTTGAAAAGAGGAAGAAATTCTGCATCAGACACTCTCAAGCGTTGTCAATCGTTACTCTACATGATCTGCGGGAGTGGTTCAAAAAGAAGAGAACTTTCGCACCGTCTAATATAAAGGGGGTCCTAGAAGTATGCATGCACTACTTAATCGTTGATATTTCTTTTCTTAAGAAAATTTTGCCTACCTTTCGGTAAAATTTGTAGAGATGGCTTCAACTTTAGCTTTGAATTTGCCTATGCAGCAAATTACTGATCGCCTCAAATTGCTGTAAAATCACTGTAACTTTTCCTACGGCTCATTGGGGAGAAGAAAGTTGAAGATTTTTTTTGAATAATATTGAAAATTGTGTAGTGAGGTTTTCACGCATACTAATTCCACATAACTTTTTCCGAGTTTTAAAGGGTTTGAAGGTGTAGTCACATTTTTAGAGGGGACTGGAAAAGTTTTTTTTCGATATGCCCCGCATAAATTTGAAGTAAGAGTTGCAGTATAGTGCGATTTGATAATTGAATTTTGCGGCTCTGAGTAGCTTAGCGTAAACATTTTCAACTGTTAAGTTATTTCTAAGGCTTAACTTGTTCAATTGTTTCCGAGGCAAAACGCGTCTCTTTACGGCTCAGGATCTCTTTGAAGTTTTTACACATATTCTTACCCCAAATGAAAAGCAATAGGTGATTTTCGTTCTGTTGTGAGTTGGGGCCAGCCCCAACAAAACTGTATTAAGGGTAGGCAAAAAGCTTTCTGAAAAGAGATATTAGCGACCGAACAGTGTACGAACAATTTCGAACAACCTGCATATAAATCAAAACATGGTGTGCCATATGTTGTTTGTAAGCTGTAGACAACTCAATTATTTTGTTCAACATTCAATTCAAGAGCGCGCGTTTCATGAAAGATCACGAGGGAGGCGGTCGATTGATCCGGGCAATCGCCTACAGTTGCGCCGGGTCGTCTTAGCAAGGTAAGACACAACATCAACTGCTGTGCGCTACATGGCAGCTGCTTAGTCTCTCTCGCCCCACTTGAAGTGCGAAAAGACGCTGTTTCGCAGATCAGACATAGAACGATGAAGCCAATGCAAACTGAACTACAAACATATGTGGGCGCTTGCGAACCACAATCTTTGAGACTCGAGAATCATCACATCTTAACACAGTTATGTGTGGCATAATTGCAGGATTTGCTCGTCTTGAACAATGTTTGAAAGCTATGTATAACGTTTGTTCGAAACCTGCATTTTTGGGAGTTTAAAATAATTAGTCAATATAGAACACGCTTTGAATTTTGGCGGTCTGCTATCGAATGTTATCGAAAGAATGTCCACAAAATTCATCAGAGAGTAGAGTAGGAATTAAGATTGTTGAATCAAGTTTCTTGATCTTCTCTTTATAAGTCTCGCTATAACAAACATTAAGAGACAGTGTTTAGTAAAAAAAATCTCAGCACTTGAAAACTCGAGCGATTGGATAACTTTGATCATCTGGTATGATAATTGATAATCTAATAATTTGTTCACATTCACTCGTTATGAATATCGAACTTTGGCATAATTTTAATCCTCATTTGAGTATTTTGGAAGCTGCAGTTGAATATATTATTTCAAATTCTTCTTCAAAAATTCTCAAAAATCAATTTTTTACAAAGAAGGTCGTTTGGTCGATGTGGCCTTTTCACATGAAATTGATACACTATAAAAAATATCGAACGCTGATTTCAAATCTGTCTTCGTTATCTGCCGAGTGCTTCTGTACGTCGAGTAATGAGCTGTTGAGCTCAAAAAATTATTGCATAATTAGCACAAAATTTGTCGGAATTTATTCTCAGCGTTGAAAAGACCGTAAAATTTGATTTTACTCAAAATATGAGTTCTTTTTTCACACCAAAGAAATATTTATTAGGTCGTCCCAAAAGTATTTTCGCTTTTTTTGAACAAGCACCACAATCCGCAGAACAAAGGTTAACAGAAGCTCCTGGTAAAATTCGATGCAGTTTTTTATTCTCTTTCAAGTGGTCATCTTTATTTAGCAGTTGAAACAATGTGCTATCACGAAATTGCGATAAACTGCGACCCATGCTTTTTACCATGCTCAAGTTCCACTATTTTTCTGAATTCTTATACTGATCTTCCGAAGAAGTCCAAGTAACCAGCGGATAGAGCAAAGAAAGTAGGATACAAAACAGCTTTAATCTCCTTCCCAGGGCTCCCCATAACTTTTTGACAAAATGTTGAACAACACCGTCGAATTTTAGAAGTTCCATACCAGACGCGGGCTCGTCAAACTTCACTAAACTCTCGATTTTTGATACTTTTGAAGTGGATTAGGATTTAGCACTAATTTTACAAAACAATTGAGCTTTCCGGTTTTCGAAATATCTAATCTCTAATTTGTCGCGTACAGCCTGGGGTTTCTTTAAAAACATGAATTTTGTCGATTTTGTCCTCCAAGACTTCTCGAATCAGGGACAAAAACATGTCTAAGAAAGAGGAGAAAGTGCTGCGTCAAATAACACTCGAGTTGCTTGCCGGCTGTTGTTCTATGAGGTTTAAGTTGACCAAATATGGAATTTGATAGCATCGAAAAACTAATTTTAAAAAATTTTCAAAGTAAGCTATGGAACGGACAAAAATTGCATAGCATCCTACTTTGTTTGCTCTATCGATAGGTCACTTGGACTTCTTCGGGGGATCAGTACAAGAATTTAGAAAAGCAGTGGTATCAACGCAGAGTACTGGTAAAAAGCATGAGATGCAGTTTGTAGCAATTTTCTGAGAGCTCGTTGCATCATCTGCATTATAGAGTTGACTATGAGAAAGAGCATGAAAAACTGCATCAAATGCTGCCAAGAGCTCCTGTATACCTTTGTTCTGCGGACTGTGGCGCTTGTTCAAAAAAAAGCAAAAATACTTTTAGGACGACCTAATATAACTCGTCATGCAGGCACTCGGCAGATAATGAAATCATAATCATATCGGAATCGCCGTTTTATGCTCTTTGAAAATTTATAGGGCTCATTTGGAAAGACCATTATCACCAGTCGGACCTCCCTTGTTAGACTCATTCGTTTGAGATTCTACAGGAATTTTTTTGATTTATGACTTTCCGCATTTAGGGCAGATGGAGTGAAACTTGTCCAAGAAAGATTAAGGAAGTGAAAGAAGCTGAGGTTATTCGGATATCACTTGATACACACCAGGTCACCAGGTCACGGTAGAGCATATTCTTCTTCTAATACCTTGTTTCTAAAAATTGTGCTCGTCTAAATTCTCGTTTATACGCTTGCATAGAATGTCTCAATATTTGCTGAAAACCGATATCTCGTTTGACGATAGTGCAGTTGAAATATTTTTCAACAAGATGAACCCGATTTTGAACCGGGGAGCGCAACCTCTACTACAGTTGAGGGCTCCTTATACAGACTGTTAGGAGGAGCTGACCCGTGCACAATCAAGTTTCATGGAAGATTTACATAAATAGAGAGGATGTCGCGGATTGGCGCGGCTTCTGGAATAGTTGCCAATCAATGGTGAGTGATTCGGCACTCAAATATAAGCGCTGGAGAGTATAGCCTGTGGTATAACCATAAGCTATTAGTATATAGCAGTGGCGTACCGAGGGGGGGGGGCGGGGGGGGGGCGCGCCCCCCCCCCCCCCCCCGAGAACGGTCGCCAAATTTTTGAAAGTGGCTTACACGAGCTATAAAATTGTGCAAATGACTTGTTCATACTTGTAAATAATTAAAATATTTTTTAAAAATTTTTAAAAATTCAAATTAGCCTTATAAAAAAATTTTTTCGGGGGCGTGGCTGACGCCACCCCCCCTTTTTCTGGATTTTTGGGGTTATGAGGCCGGGAAAATTTTTGAAACCACCCTCAAAATTTTTTCGGAGTGCGTGGCTGACGCCACGCACCTTCATTAGAAAAAAATTTTTGTCGCCCCCCCCCCCCCCGAGCCGAAATCCTGGGTACGCCACTTATATAGAGTTGTTGAGGTTGATGGTACGTAAATCATCAACACATAATACTCCTTAACTTCACTCTTTTGCTTCTCTCTCCTTCCGGCACGCCGTCTTCAGGAGAAAGAACAAAAACGAAGTCAGCGGGCTCACAGGAAATTTGCATTAGGCCCTATTAGTCTTCTCCAGGGCGCCAACAGGACGGCTGAGTCTATCTGCAGTCAGTTTGAAGTCAAGGCGACCTTTCTGAATTTGCTTAGGTTTTGGGTTGTTTTGTCATCATGGAGACTTCCCTGGTCAAAAATACGATCGTGGTGGGCTTTGGTTCTTACTGATCTTTTGACTCGGAAAGGCTCATAACTCGGCGCAGCGGAGCTTGGCAGATATTATGAGTTGTGTTCCAAATTTTTGAACAACAGCCGTTTTTGGATAGTATGTAGTTTCTCTGGAAGTCTTTGTTTGTGTTATTTGATGAACGGGAGTCTAGACGGCTTCTAGAGGTTTGCATTTTCGAAGACAAGAAAAATTCTAACTTTTTTAGAGGGGAAGCTAGAACAACTTGAACTTACAGTTTTTCAGAAAAAAAATTCGTAACTTTCTGGATAGAGGCGAGAACAACTCAAAGAGTACCATTAGCCTTTAAAAAATATACATTTAGGTGATCGGCTTTCATCATACAATTGATAGCAAGCGACGTCTTTGTTCCTTTCCATTTTGAAATACTTCCTTCCGACTATTTTAAGGTTGAGTTCTAGAATGTACTAAAAGTTTAAAGCCAATTGAAAAGGAAGGATTTGGCGAGTAATACCAATCTTTCGTAAACTAAACTCATTACTTTAATCCAATAAAAAAAGTTTTATCTCAATTTTCAGTGAATTGTGGATTTGAGCCAACAAAGACAAATTTGATATTAGCGTTCAATAGTTTTCGATTGTCCGATGTACCATCCGCTACCACCGCTGCTGGAGACTTTAGACGGGGTACAAATGCCATGATTTCCTGAATTGTCATACCATTTTATCTACTTATTAGAAACAAATCTATCTAAAGCTTTATCATCTTCAAGTTGAAAGAGGAGATGTAATTTTAAATTGGATTACAACCCTGCATTTATGAAAGTTGGCAGAACTGAAATGACATTTGCCTTTTTTCACAAACGTCGCTGAAAATATAGTTTTATGCAATGCACTAAACTAAAATTTTTTAATCTTGGACCTTGGCCAGTGAGCAGGAGGCTTACCTACAAGATAGCTAATCGCACTATCATCCGGGCTCCTGCGAGAGTCGTGATTTTCCATCGGTAATGCTGTTATCTACCTCCCGAAGCAGTCGTAAATGGTAATGGAGATTTCACAAGTTGCGAAAAGTGTTATCTGTGCATAATTGATTCTAGCATTATCTAAAAACTACTGTCACCTTTTTAAGCTCGATGATCCATTTTTGAATGAGCAATTGTTCCCTTTCACATTATTTTCATTCGGTAGACAGCAAACTTGCCAAATACATCCAATCAAAACATTCATTTACGATTTCTCATTTTGAAAACCGCGCGGTCAAGGTAGCAACCTCAATCGTGCCATCTGCGTTGTCTTTGTAAATCGAAGATTGACGCAATTTCTTCATTTCAATGATGGCGTGGCCTCAAAATTTTTATTTCAGCACAACCGCGAAATGCGATTTTTTAAATTCTGATTTGGATTCGAGTCACTATTTAAAGAAGCAAGCTTTATGAGCCAGCTTACAAACATCCGTTCAAAGTCCATCCTCACAAAATCAGAAGCCAGAGTCTGGTATTTTTTGACTACTTCAGACCATCTCCTCTTAGAGATATTCCACGAATCTCTTACCTGCTCCCGCATATACTCTCACAACAAACATACGAGGTTGGCGCGAAAAGTCATGCATGAAGTTTATGCGTGATGCAATAATCTTCAAATCCTAGCCTTAATCTAAGGTTTGTAATCAAAAATAAAAAAAGGTTGGCGCTTTACGACAGATGTTCAAACGAAAACTTTTACTATTTAGCTTTCGGGTATAATTTGGGTCCAAATCGAATAAAAATTCAATCATCCGAGAAAAAAATTCGAATATATTCGCATTCGAAATTCGATACTTGGAGTTTTTCCATTTTTTGAATAATTCCAAACTCGAACAATCAAAAAGCAGGTTTTCTTGAATAGTCAGAAACGGGGCCGAATAATCAAAAAAGAACGAGTACGTAAATAATCGATGACTGAAGAAGCAAAAAACGGCGTATCGAATAAAATTCGAAAACTCTAGTGATCAAAAACGACATTTCAAACAGTTTTTTCCGAATGTTTTGTCCAAATGTTATTCGAATTATTCGAATGAAATCCGATTCAATCTAACCGATTATTGCAGAGCCAACTGTTGAGTATCAATCACGCTTCGTCTGCGTTTTTCCGCAAGACTCGATAATGCATTTTTTTTTTGCATCCGTGATCACCTTTGAACTGTATGGAAATTGGAGTTCTCCAACTGCTTGCGAGAGTAAAAAATAGGTGTGGGTTTTGCTTGATTGCTTTTTCGATAAATGAGAGAGGCACTGCTGTTGGCACCAAACCAAAAAAACAGCTCTCAAATTCGATCATGGTTCAAATTCATATATAGGAAGTGTGTAACATGCCTACTTGTTTTCCTTTGCGTTGCTTATGCTTTTGGTCTGCAAAGGTCCGCATTAATGAGCACTCTCGATGGCAAAACTCATGTTGCACAACTGCCTCTATCCTAGGTCTTACAAGGAAAGGATACTTGGTCGAAGTGGCGTTCCGTTATGAAATGTACATTGTCTTATAGAGCTTAGAACGCTGATTCCGAATCTGCTTCCCATATCTGCAAAAGGCTTTTGTGAGGGAAGTTACGGGAATTTCTTGCAATTTCTTGGAGCAAAAATCTGGAAGCACGGCTACCATAAAATCATTCAAACTGCAGTCTGTAGGCTCGAATGGGGCTATGATTACTATCATGGCGTTTCATGCAATACTACCTTCAGTCTAATAAGCTTTTGCCAGTCATTACTCCTTTCAAGCGCCGGAAAGGTCTCAACACCTGTTTTTACCTTACCCAAACCATTAAATTTTTACCAAAAAAATCTTCAGAACTCTCCTCCCAAAAGCGCTTTGCATATAAGAAAAGCAGATTTGGAATCAGCGTTCCATGCTCTATAAGACAGTATACATTTTATATGGAAAACCCACTTCGACCAAGTATCCTTCCCTTGTTAGAGATTTTCCGCGAATGACTGTGTATTTTAGTAAAAAGCACTGCAGCTGTTGTTAAGGATTAGACGGTTGCTATTTTGCAGTTATATCAGCTTGCAATAGTTTTGCTTTCTATAGTAAATAATAGTTTTGTTATCACCAATAAATATCTGTTTGTTGGTTCGATTATCGATTTTTGGAAAACTTTGGGCTACGAGGCTGGGAGTTGGTGCGGGGTAGGTAAGGGTGGTGGCTATAAAGTAAAGAGTAAAAATCACTTTATTTATCGACTTTTGGAAAATTTGAGCTGCGGAGCTGGGAGTTGATTTAGGAGTGTGAGGGTCTGATTATGAATGAATCGGCTTTTAGCCGGGTACGTCAGCAAGTTTTAGATGTGAATGTTCTGTATCTTATATATAAAGCTGATTGTCTGTTTGTATGTCTGTCCGTATGTATGTATGTACGTATGTTCCGAATAGAAAATTCCATTTCTTCGGAGCGGGGTAGGTGTCAAAGGCTACTTTTCGTCATCGATCGATATCGATTTTATCGATTATAGATTTTTTTGCAGTGTTCTACGGGGCTGGAAGTTGGCACAGGGGGGGGGGGGAGGGTAATCGGTTTGACAGGCCGAGGGAGCCAGGCAAGCCAGCTAATATTTGATAAATCATTCTAATATTTAATTCGACCGACAATGTTCGATTCGTTCGAAAATGTTCAAATCTCGAATTTAAAGGGGTTAAATCTGCTTAGAAATTTCAGCAGCTCTCTTTTCCGAGAATCTGTCAAAAGCAACGTTAATCTGTCCAGCTTTCGGCGCAAGGTTGAACAGTCAACAATGGACGGCGTCCACGGCCTAGCGCGAGTAATTTGGAGGATTTTTGAAGACGAGGTCCCCCATGAATGCGGAAATTATTACAAAGTTCCCAACGCAAAAACTAGTGAGGAACAACAACACTTCGAAAAAAAAACAAAAATATTGTCGACACTTTGAAGGATGCCTTGGCAGGCACATGTGATTGCAGCGCCTATCTATCCATGCGTCTATCTGACTATTTTCGGCTCAGAAAAGGAGAGGCAATGATTTGATTTTTAGACCATCACCAAACCAACCGACCCAGTTGGTTTGGTGATGATGTGGAGACCAACAAAGTCGGATGGGTATCAGGACACATGAAATGTGGAACATTTTTACGTAATGTAGTTTGGGGTCATATTCTACAAATATAGCCCAAATTCGGCGTTTTGTGATTGCTTGTAAGCTGTAGACAAGCCATTTGTTGTTAGCATATCATTCTGTTTTTTGCGCGCTTGATGAGGACGAATACTTTAGAGCATGGCGTTCATGTACCAACTTCAATGGCTTATATCTGCAAGTCACCTACTCACAAGGTAACGACACTCGGTGTCCGTTGCCTTTTAAGAAAAAAATTATATCATTACACTCATCTTGGAGTGCTGATACCGAGTCTGACTTCGATGCGATGTGGTGTAGTGGCTAGTGCGATAGTCTCACATGTTAATTCAGGTTAGGTTCGAGTCGTTTTGTGTTTTTCAGTTTTGCATTGCCTCATTGCGTTGTATCCGGTAGTTAATGCAACTTCCACTACTTTTTCGGCTCATTCTGGGCGAAAGCTTTCGCGGTATGTAGTAGGTTGTCCGGAAGTAATGTCCGTTTTGAATTTCAATTGCAACAAGTCATACACTTTTCATTCCTGAATAGCTTTCAAGGTAATATTCGAAACAGCAAAGCAAGCTCTACAAGTTGGCTGTCTGCTTTAGCAACAACTCTTATCCACCTCGAGTTTCGAGCCAAAAACTAAAAAGATTCAACTGCCCGAAAAATCAAGAAAAATCATAATTCAGTTCGTAAGATTTCTACAAAAATTCTAACTTGCTCACGTAAACACTATCCATATCATATATGTACGCCATTGCCATATTTTTTCCTCTGTTAGAAATCGAAAAAACGAAAATTTTCCTGCTTTTGCAAAAGTGATGCTGTGCCGTCCCCACATAAGTAGATGTATACTACAAATCTGTAGAAGTGCAAACGTGGATTTTCAGCTTTTTACAAGCTATAGTTCTTGAGAAATTTGAATTTTAGTTTGGACCACCTGACTATTGAAAGCTATATTCGATATTTCTCGAGAACTAAAGCTTGTAGAGAGCTGAAAATTTACGTTTGTACTTCTACAGATTTGTAGTAGACATCTACTTATGTGGGGACGACACAGCATTACTTAGGCAAAAGCATGAACAGTTTCGTTATTTCGATTTCTAATAGAGAAAAAAATACGGCAACGGCGTAAATATATGTCTTATGTGGATAGTGTTTACGTGAGCAAGTTAGAATTTTTGCAGAATTCTTATGAACTGAGTTATAATTTTTCTCGATTTTTCGGGTAGTTGAATCTTTTTAGTTTTTGGCTCGAAACTCGAGGTGGATCAGAGCTCTCGCTAAAGCAAAAAAGCGATCTCGTGGAGCTTGCTTTGCTCTTTCGAATATTACCTTGAAAGCTATTCAGGATTGAAAAGTGTATGACTTGTTGCGGTTACATTCAAAACGGACATTAATTTCCGGACAACCTAATAATATTAAACTCACTCTGCATTGCAGAAACAGCTGCTTTCATTCCAGAAAGTTCTTTATACGTTTAATCCGCTAATTTTCGTACGCTTTTTTCGGTTTCGCACACAACAGTCTGTGCGGTATCATTAGTCCTATCGCGGTTTGGGTAATTCTTTTCGAGGAAAAAGTAGTGACACGCCATCAGGATTCAAAGGAAATCTACATTGCAGGAATTAAAGCCGGTCATTTCTGGCTAGGATATCTGGCTTTGAATCCTGCAATGTAGATTTAACTTTGCATTATTCCTCGAGACAAACTACCGAAGACAAACTACTATCATTGTCATGTAGGGAAGGGCCTTAACTAATTTTGTCCATAACCACTTGTTTCACTTTTTCTTTCACTGCTTGGAATACAATACGGGCATCCAATTCAGAATAAAAAACGGAAAAGTCTTACAATCAAAACAACATAATTCTAATTATGTCTTGACATTCTATTATAATTTTCACAAAATCTCATCGGCTAAAACTGGGTAGTTTTCGTAAAAAAAGCCTCCATTCTTTTTCGCGTTGCTCACTTCAAAGAGGTATTGTGGAGATGTGAGAAAGCGAAATGTCTTTGTATGCTTAAGGAGCGGTGACCTTTTGGTGTAGCACGATAAAATTCGCTGTGTTTACCTAAAAGCTACTTTTTGAATATTGGAGTAACAATTTCCGCATGATATCAGAACATTTGTTTGCAAACTTAAATGTTCACAAAGCGAACTGATTCCGACCTCGATGGTAAGGTCTCAGAACTTCGCAGAACTTCGCATAGCCCTGACTATATAGCCAATTAACTCGATTATCTGCGGGGTTTGTTTTCGAAAATGTTGAAAGCGTTTTCTTGCTTGAGGGATCCTCTAGGAGTGCATACCAAACAATATGCAATAATGCGAAAATGTTGGCGGCATAGGGATTCGAATTCTTAATCATCTACTTCACAGCCTTCGAAGTCCAGTCATCATCAATCCACACCTGCACGTTGCTTTGCGCTTCCAACTTATAGTGAGCAGTGGTCACCCTGGAACCGTCTCTTATACTATTTCAAAAAGTCAGTGAGCACCTGAGGAACACTGATCTGGTATTAGTGCCATGTCCCTAAAAGCAGCAGAATGGTTTGCATTACACTAGAAACCCTCTTCGAAGGGGGTCTTTTTTTCGTAAGGCGGGCTCATCTGAACGTGAAAAAAGTAATGGGAAAAAAGGAGATCGCTCAAGCTTCTTTCATTGAGGGAAAGGAAGTGGAGACAAGTCACGTTTTCGTTTTGATACTAAAAGTTGAATTAGAGCGAGTCACTTGCGCTAGGAACACGATTTGACAAATTGAATGTGGAGCACCCAAGGTAAAAGCGTGCAAATTGGAGCTAATGAGCAATGATCAAAAAAGATTGGTTGCAGCAGTCAATTGCAAATGAAAGAATACCTTTGAGTCATCTTTTTTGACGCAAAAACGTGAAAGACAGCTTATCATTATTCCGTTATTTGCAAGCTTCGCGGCTCCTTGAGAAAAAACGACGTAAGTGAAATTGGCAGTACAAACACCTGAAAACGTTAGCGAGCCGAAGACCAACTGCAGAGGGTTGAGCCAAACTTCGCGGGGAAGCGGCGTACGCGGCGTACGCTGCGTACGTCGCGTACGCCGCGCAGTCTGGCCCAACCCAGAGAAAGAGACCTTTGAAAAATTTGTTAGAGCTGCTTTGAAATCAATTATAATTGCTGTTTGGTCACTAGGACAAATTGGGCAAAACTTTCAGTATCAAGAGAGAACTGAAGATTGTTCTCAAGAAACATGCATACCACTTTGGGTTCGGCCAGAGTGCGCGGCGCACGCAGCCTACAACCCATATCTTTGAGCCCTGGCCACACGTGCAGCGATTGTCGCGTTTCCGTCTCCAGGGATTTTCATGATCAGACCCACGAGATCATGACTATCAAATCGCTATTCGTGGGTTTTGGACAACCTATCTGTTTAGCGATGAGGTGAAAATGAACACCTCAGCACTCGTTTACAAAAGCAGTATTCAGAGTGATTTCTCTAGATTTGCAGATTTTTTTTGTCCTTTGTCGACAGCGAAACGTTCAAGGAGGCGTGCAAGTGGTACCCGGGCAGCCGACTGCTGCCGCAGCCAGCTGCCAGAGCTGCCGGCAAAGTCGCTGCAAATGGTACAGTAATTACGCTCGTCGTCTGAAACTCTTGCCGAGAGGCCTTCTCGCACCTCGTCGTTCTGAGGTGCGAAATCAGCCTTAGGAAAGCGTGATATCCTCGATATCTATATCATTTTAAACAGCAAAAATTTTGGTTTTTGAGAAACATGCAGATAAACAAAGGTGAAGGGGAGGATTTTTCTAGAGGAAAATGATCAGAAAATCAAATCACTCCAAAAACTCAAAGGAAGCAAAAGCTGAAAAAATTAGAAATTCTCAAATTTTTAAAGATTTTTTCTCTCTTTTACGTAGAAATGAACGAGAACAATTACAGGAAAATGTCATGGATATAAATTTAAAAAACTGTGCCAAAATGACTGTTTCCTACATAGTGATGTTAAGCGAGCTAAATAAGGCAAAATAGGTCAATCAAAATGAGTGGGTCAATGATAGCGTAATATTCTCAATATCTATATCATTTTGAACAGCAAAGAAAAACCATATTTCATTGAGAACCATACAGTCGAATACAAAACTATACCGAAAAATTTCCAAAAAAAACGCAAACAATTACAAAAATGAATGAATAGGAAATCACAGTTTTCTGTCACAAATTTTAAAGTCAAGGTACAATAAATATCCATTGACGCTGTAGTTTCAAGGATCCTTATTTTCCGATGAAGAATTCTCAGACATCACATTCTTTTTTATGAACACTTCAGAATCCGAAATTCGGTTTTGTTGAAGGATTATCAGAGGTGGTTCTTTCAATTTTGAGCTTTTATTATTTGCAAAGAGTTGTAAATTTCAAATTTTTTTCATTATTATTTTTTTATTTTCTCAAAATACTTAGAGAAGTGAACTGTGTAGATATTAAAATAGTATATGCTTCTTGGTGGTGTTCCCTGTTATATCAGCAGATGTGGCATATTTTCATCTTTATTATTAATTTACTCAATCTAATTGACCTACGCCTTATTTAGCTCACTTAACCCACTATATATGAAATGATTATTTTGACAGAGTTTTCTTATCGTTTTATCCATGACACTTTTCTGTAATGGTTTGGTCCGTTCTGTAAAAGCAAGAAAAAAATCTCTAGAAATTTGAGAAATTTCTGAACTTTTTAGCTCCTGCTACCTTCAAGTTTTTAAAGTGAATTGAATTTGTGATCATTTTCCTTTGATGAACCTCTCCCCTGTTTATGTCTGTTTATTTGCATGTTCCTAAAAAAACATGGATTTTCTGCTGTTCAAAATAGTATAGATATCGAGGATATCACGCTTTCCTTAGGCTGATATCGCACCTCAGAGCAACGAGGTGCAAGAAAACCTCTCGGCAAGAGCTTTAGACGACAAGCGTAGTTACTGTACCATCTGCAGCAGCTTTGCCGGCAGCTCTGGTACCACTTGCTACGCACCCAAACGTTCAACATTAACGATTCATATTAGCTTCTCGCACATTTGCATCTATCGTTCAACTTCCATTAGATTTAGGATTCAAAGCCAATCTTCTCAAGTCATAGCTGCGGTTTCATACATTGCTTTTTTTTGCGATAATCATATTTTAGCCATTACGCAGGTTTTTCAATCACGAATTTCAAACAACTAAAAATATCCATTTCGAATATGGCACGAATTAGATGGGACACGCACTAGATCACGAATAAAATGTAATACAAGAAATCTGGATTACATTTCAACGTCTTCGCAAAGGGAAACAAGACGAAAGAGGAAAAAACCGTTCCAAAAACTTCCAAAATCAAAATTCAGTTTCAACATATCGCCCCGTCGCTGATTTGAACTGGTGACGCGATATCGCAAGATTTCGGTCAAATCGCGGTGATATCGCTGGATTAGTATGGCCTAAACACGGTCAGCCATCCGTCGCACCGGACAGCTAGCACGACCGACATGCATGATTTGCCGGCATGCATGGGGCATATGACAATTGTCCTACTGCACAAATCGCGTCGCGACGATTTTTTTTTTGTCGGTATGGCCAGGGCTTTATATCAGGTTGTCTGAAAAGTTCTGTCGTTTTATTTTCTAAAAAAAACTTTCTGCTGTCTCGACGGATTTGCTTCTTTCTCATTTCTTTAAAAAAAGAAATCTTCTTTTTTGTAGGAGTATCTCGCTGAGCTTCAACTATACATTCATTGCTGAGATAAAAACGGAAAAAGAAGATCATTTGAGCTTTAAGCATTTTAAGTTGGGTAGCCAAAAGTCTAAAACGCGGCAAGAAAATTTGAAATTGTCAGTATATAAGTTTTACGACCTACTCTTTGCATCTGAGATGTGGTGTTTGGACGTCTCAAAGAAAAGTGATGATTTTCGAGAAAAGCGACAAATTAATCAATGTTGGCGCTTTCTGTTGTAAACTCCAAAATTTCAACTTTCACAGAAACGTTCAAACAGCACAATTGTTTCCTAATTGCACAGAATAGGTCATAGAACTTATGAGCTGGCTTTGCAGCGTTTTCGATTTTTGTAAACCTAATTCAAAATGATCAAAGCCTAAATAATCTTCTTTTTCCATTTTTATCTCTGCAACGAATGTATATTAGAAGCCCATCGAGGAACCATTACAAAGGACGAAGACGTCTTCTTTTCAATGGTATGAAAAAGAAGCAAATCCGTTAAGACAGCAGTAAGTTACAAATCTTCAGAAATAAAACGACAGAACTTTTGAGACAACCTAATACAATAAACGTGCGCTGCTTACGGCGCACGTCGCTTACGCTGCCCAGTTTGGGTCAACCCTTTAATACCAAATAAGTTTTCTTAAAGGTACTTCTTCGGCAGGGATAATGGCACCAGTGTTTATGATTTTCAAAAAAAGCGTGCCACGAGTACTACCACAAGCGTGTTATGTGTTCGAAACTATGTGAGGATTTTATAGTGTCTCCCGCAGGACATCCTGATATTAATCAGAGAGTGTGGGTCTAAACTTGGTTCCCTTTAAGGAGTCTCGGTTTCCTCTTGGAAGTGTTTGTACGCGTACCCATTCATTCATTATGTAGCAACATCTAGTCCTCCGGAATTGATGGATGGCTGAGATAAACTTTAGGTTTTTTTTTGCATTCCCGGGTTTATCCATGATACAACTCCAAATTCTTTAGATTCGCTTATGTCACTAAAATCAGTCATTTGACGTTTACGCTGATCGCATTTCATTCATAGGATACCTGCTTGATTTAGATGTTGAGATTTCAGCTTAGATCACAGCTCAAAGATATGCTTTATGCTGACTTGATTAGCTTTATATGCTATGCGGTTCACAAACCATAGTTTTTCTACTGATTTGATCTATATTAAGTCGGACGGCGGAGACGATGCTGGGCTCGGCACAGGTGGCTTATAAACAAGCTGGATATCGTTTTTGGAACCAAAAGGAAAAAGCATATTGTTTTTACAAGTTGGAAACACAAGTAGGATTAGGTTTTTATAGTCGACGTTTCGGTTTTCTATGGTTTTCTAGTCGAAGAATAGGGGTAAAAGAGCACTCGAGAGAGTAGAATTTTGTAAAAGTCAGGGCCATTTTTTTTGCAGCCGTGCTGCCGTCAGTCAATGGCGTTGGCACTGTATCTAGAATTACAAATTCGTTCAGAACTTATTAGGTTGATGCATAATTCCTGCACCAAAATAGGTACAGATCGCAATAACTCGGAATAATCCTATATTCCAAGTAGGAATCGATATATCATTTGACAGCGCGAACCTAGCTCTACAAGATGGTGCTCAAATATCTACACCAGCTTTGATCCACGCGAAGTTTTGGACCAAAAACTGAAAAAAAACCATGCGTCCGAAAACCTTAAGACAATTCTTTAAAAAATTGTAATTTTGTTCAAAAAGCTCATACAAATTTTCTTTCTTGCTCACGCATAGACGTTCCACGTAAGACATTTATCTATGCGGTTGCTGTATTTTTTTTCTCAACCAGACGATGAGAAAACGAAGTTTTTCATGTTTTTTCCAAAACAATGCTGAGATGTTCTAACACTGACAGTTGTATAGTATAGAACCTTAGAAGCGTGAATATGAATTTTCAGCTCTTTAGAGCAGCTGGTTTACGAGAAATATCGAATTTTTAGCAACTAGGCGAGAAAAATTTGGATAAGGAGAGCTAGATTCGTTATTTCTCGTGAACTAGCTGTTCTAGAAGGCTGAAAATGTAAAGTTTCACTGCTAACGGCATGTACTATACGACTGTTAATACTAGAACATCTCAGCACTAATTTGGCAAAAACATGAAAAACTTCAAAAAACTTCGTTTTTTCATCGCCTAGTTGAGAAGAAAATACAGCAACCGCATAGATAAATGTCTTACATGGAACGTCTACGCGTGAGCAAGAAAGAAAATTTGTATGAGCTTTTTGAACGAAGTTACAATTTTTTGAGATCTGTCTTAGGTTTTCGGACGCATGGTTTTTTTCAGTTTTTGGCTAGGTTTGCGCTATCAAATGATATATCGAATCCTACTTGGGATATAGGATTATTCCGAGTTATTGCGGTCTGTACCTATTTTGGTGCAGGAATTATGCATCAACCTAATATTTAGAGTCTGGAAATTGGCCTTACGTTTGTGTATGTATGCTTTTCTATATGCATGATGTAAAGGGAGATCTATTGTAGTTAAACCAGGCCAAACTTTGCGTTCACTTCAAGCCGAGAACGGTGTCACAGTCACTATTCGTTGCCAACCGCTTTGATTTGCTGGTATCTTTCAAAATTTTTGCATGAGTCTCCCGCTACGAGGATCTTATTCCTTGTCAAAAGTCAATATGCTTTCCGCTACCTTGTGATGTGACTTTCCTCCATCTGTCACATGCCCACAACACCGTAAACTGTTTTCCTGCCCTAGGCAATTTTTACCACTTTTATGGTACTTGTACAGTGGCATTGCAGATGTAGTCTTTCAACATCGTTGCTTTCACGACAGTGAGCATACGCTCTCCTTTACGCGTAAACCTTCAGCATTGTCATACGGTGCTGGCGATACAGTTGAAACTCAAGTCGTACTGGCGTTCTTCTGTAGCACGAAACTCCTCCTAATGCTCTCAATTTCAACCATGCCCATCCTGTCACCATTCATCCTGTCCGTAACCCTCTTTTGGAAACCTCTTTCCGCTGGAATGTGGCTGCCTAAGTACTTGCATGACGTTGCCTTTGGGTTTCTTCATACTACGCGGCGTGCGCCGCTGCAGTCGCACTGAAAATATAAACTTGCTTGCTGTAAAGGAACCTCTCGGAGAACACGAATGTGCAGCACATATGGATGTACATCCATAACCGTCGAAGCTGTGCTGCCGTGAGCGTATAGTTTCACTGCGACTTCAGCGGAGCACGCCGCAGGATGAGGCGTGCTGCGGCGTTGTGTGAAGGAATTCTTTGGCTCTTCCCATCAATGCTCACGAAACTAGTTTGTTCCCTTTTTCCATACACTCTGCCTTTGTCGCTGAACTTATATATATATATATATATATATAACTTATATGTTATATCTCAAGCCTGTTTTTTACTTTTGTACCAAAGTCTCTTTACTGCTACCAAAGCCACATTATCTGGGTAGAAAAGTGTCCAAGGAGGTATACTTTGATGGTTCCATCACGGCGTTTATTACAGTGAGAAAGCGAGGTGGAATCAAATTTTGACTACAACCTTATGGAACTCTTTTGATTGCCGTGCAGCTGGCATCCTATCGAAGACTTTCTTTAGGTCCAAGAAACCTGCTTGCAATTCTTTCTGCTTTTTTCTGCATCCCTTTATCACTATCCAAGCGAAATGGATGGCATCTGCCCTACCTATTCCTTTCAAACGCGCGCTAATTCGGTGACAACTTTATAATACAACTTTATAATATTAGGAGCCGTTTTCGCACGCACTTGAGAATTTTTAGAGTGTGTTAGTCGGATTAGTTGATGCAGTCTGTTATGCCTCCTTTCCTCCATATCGGAAAAGTAGTACCCTAATTTTACGCGTACAAGGCGCGGGGAATTTTTTTCCAAAATCGACCAGCCCAAACACGCCAAAGGACTTTGCAACCAAAGAACCCTATGCGGTGCTGTATATTGCTTGAGAGAATCGTACGGCATAAGGAGCGCTTTGCAAAATACAGTGAAGCGGCTGAGGGACGTAATTGAAAAATCGAAAAAGGTGCGCCTTGTACGTGTGAAATTAGAGTGTTTACCAGTCGCGGGGCATGTTTCTGCCTCAGAAAATTTTGCTAAGGAGGCTTGTCAACCTTGACGCTTCTGATACTCCATACTCTCATTTTCCTGCAACTGGCCAAATATCTCCTCCGTGACTGCTAGTACTGATCCTTCCATGACGTCAACTTCTGGGATATAGTTGACGGTGCGGCTTGTGATGGCTATTACTTTGAAACAGATGATGTTCTCCCTTTTTTTAGCGTCTTCAATTTTGTATTTGATATGGAGGAAGTATTTCACATTTTTTGTTGACTAAACTCCTTCTTGCTCTTAAGTATATTTTACGCTCTGCCTTGCGAGAGACAAAAGGGAACGTATCAATGGCATTATACGATGGACGATTGTCAGTATCAGCAAGCAAAACAGTTGCTATGTCTTCTTTAAGGGAGCCTTCGCAACGTGTTTTGCTTGCTGATACGTCTGACAATCGTCCTTCGTATTATGCCATTACTTGTACGTTCCCTTTTGTACCTTATAACTCTTGGCATCTTTCAATCAACCACCATGTTTTTCGATTGCCTTCTTTTTCCTACCTTGTACTTCCCAGGATCATGTGAGCGACTTGGTGGATTTGAGATACTGAGGTTAAGAAGCAGTAGTCTGTGTCGAGATTTGCATTTGTTTGACATTCACAGGCAATAAATTAGGCCAAGGTTTTAGGCAACTGTAGACGAAATCAACCTCACTTTTTATGGGTATAACCTGTAGCTGTGATCGTCAAATGGAAGTGAAATTTACCTTGAAAGCGCATACCCGTGTTCGCAAGGTAAGCTCAATTAAATGTTATTGACCTATAGAGTAGCGCAAATTAAGCTGTCAGTATAAAACGTTGTATAATGCCTCCAACGTTTGAATCATGGATTTAGCGAACTTAGCTTGAACTTACATGAAATGTTCTTTTCGACGCTTGTACGCTTTCGGTCGGGTAACGTTCAAATAATAAACCGCACTTTGATCTTTCGCAAAGAAAGCAAGCCACCAGCCAAATGTTGAAACGGGTGCAGTAATCAAAAAAGATCGACACATCTGGGATGATAAATACAGGTCCATAGCTTCTTGATAATTTGAAATAATCACAGCCTAAATAGCATATGCCGCTCATACTAATAATTACCATAGAACGGTCAGTTTACTCACATCGTTCTTCCATCCACCATCTCTTATAATAACTTGTGACATATTGATCATGACTTGCTGATCATCTCCAAAAAGTAAAAAATGCGACATATTCTAAAAAAAAGTATAGCGACGGTTTTGCCGTTTGTTTTCACCTTCTTCTTAGCTAGTGCATTGACAGCTGTGACAGTTTTGTTCACGTCAGTGTGCCATTTATGTTTAATGGAGTCCGTCATTCGGATGTGTATGCACATTGAGTTAGAATGACTGAATAGGTAATTTATTCAAATACGCGAAATACAATAGACCTTTTTCACCTTTGCAAAGAGTGTGTTATGATGCTTCCATTTGATTTCATCTCTTCTGAGAACTGCAGAATAGCACGCACATCATTAGCATATTCCTCAAAATACCTGACATTTTGGGCATAAACAAAATCCAGCAACAAAAACTGATCGGTAAAGTTTTTAAGCCTTAACATCAATTCTCTCAGCTTAGGATAAGAGCATCCATGCTAAAGATACAAACCTTGATGGGTCAGCATAAGCATCAAATCTTCTCGCAAATTTTACTACTCTTTGCTTGGTTCCATTCTGAAATTGCCAATTTTGTAGTAAATACTTTGATTTATCGCAAATTTCTATACTTTGCATTCTACAGCGAGACAGTCACGGAATCAGTATATTCATTCAAATCGTTAAAGAAACGTACCTTCGCAAGAACGTAGGTTTTGTTCAAAAGAGGAAAAACTCTTTCTAAGTAAGTTAGGTACTTCTCGACGTATGCTCTATGTCGTTCGAATGGCAAATAATGTATCCTGTTGATGGTCCTAGCAATGCCATATCCGGAAAACAGGTGGAACAGCTCAAAATTTGCATATTTTTGGACATGAATAGATCTAAGGTTGTTGAAAACGCAAATAATTTCGAAATTTTTTCTAATTGAAAAAAAGGGAGGAATGTAAAAGCCCTAGTTACTCAAATCTGGGAAGCTCTTATATTTTTCTCAATTCTTAAGCTACCTTAATTCCTGCTTACTGTATAATTTTCAAAATTAGCAAGATAAGAAAATAAGAAAGATTGGTCTACATAGTTCTCTGACTCATGTAAACTCTCAGAGCCTTCGAGATCATGATTGGAAGCCAGATTTTAGGTCATTGAGTGATTTGAAGATAGATCTTAGCCAAAAGGATATTTCATATTTCTTTCTCAGCCATCAGGTAAAATACGCACGCAATCCTCCACTATGTACATCCTACTGCTGTAAATATAGAAGAAGGATATTCGCCGAGAACTGGCGGACACAATCGCACGCTAATTTTTACATATAGTTATATACTATATACCTTCGAAAGTAGACACATGGAACTCTAAAATTCAACGAAAGAACCATTGACAAAAAACCCAAAAAAGGCGCAATTGACTTCAATTATGTTTCTTGGTTTCTAAAATAACTTATAAAAAATACAAAATTTCAGCGCAATCATGTTTTACTATGTATCTGCTACATGATAACCAAGGGGGCTTGAAAGATTTGACAAGGATCCTAATATACGTTTGGTGATTGAATGGTTTCTAGATTCGTCTTGAAGGATTACATCAGGCAAGTCTGCTAATTGTCTTGTAGCTATCGCCTTGCCCTATCAAACTGATAGGGCAAGGCTATCTATTAGTTTAAGATTTTGCAGTTTACTAAATGATCTTTCTCTCATTTAAATGAAGCATTCAAATTTTGCCAATACCTAAATTTTGACGTAAGCCACAAGCACAGCTGCTGTTCCGTCAAATTTTGACGTCGCAGTGAGGGATTACGGTATATATACAGGGTGTCCTGAAAAATGCTCCTACTGTTTGATTGTTGATAACTCTCTTGCGATAAAGTATGTCGGGAAGCTTAGGATAACATTTTGTAGAGCTAGCTTGAACTCAGATCACCTGTATAAAACAAATCACCCATCTCTCTTCATTACTGTAGGGTTACGATAGATACTTCAGAGAAGGTTTTGAGCCATGAAAGGCTGAATTATGCTTTAGAAAAGAAACAAAATAGCTAAAAAACTTTTACCTTGAGCTAATCAGACTTCCTGATCCTAAATCTAAAGTTTGCGACTTATTTTGAGGTTTCGTTGAACAATTATGCTAGGTAAGCAGTAGCGCTGGTTTTTTCAATGTTCCTGAAAAGTACGGTTACGCCATTTAGAAAGCTTCGCAATTTTGTACATAGTTGAGTATAAAATTCGGCGTCCACGAAAACCCTACTACACATTCACATTCTTTTGGGAAATTTTGAAACGGCAGTTTTTTTCACAGTGACACCATATACTTGCAGTTTATACCGTAATCTTACAGTGATAGAGAGCGATCGGTGATTTTCTTTCTATTATAAATCTAAGTTGGAGCTAACTCTACAAATGTACTCAAAGCTTCTTGAAAGACTTCATTACAAGAGAGTTACTTACAAACAAACAGTGGACACATTTTGTGAGACACCCTGTGTAGGGTATAAGGGAGAAAACTGCAAGTTGTCACGGATTTGGATAAAACTTGGCGCAAATGGGTTATCTGACATGCTGATCACGAATGATATACTGCATTTGCATGGTGAAGGCTTTTTTGTAAGACTACTGTAGCTTTGCGGCAAAGGGTCTTACCCTGAGCAATAAAAAGACGTTAGTTTGAGAGGCGAATATGATATCGGTGTTAAGCAGGTCGAATAATCTCACTATGTGAAGTTTCTGCTTTGACGTTTCGTATCCTCAGTCATTAATGGCTGCCCCCACTAGCCTTGCGTACATCAACTTTTTGAGGGCGCTAAACCTCGACTTGTCTTTCACTTCTATTCCTTTTCTACTGAGCCAAATGAGGCAGTGATTTACGTACAATTTCGGGTCATTGTGCATGATTTGGGCTACAAAGGCTTCGTTTTAGCTTATGACCTCTAAAATCTTGAAATGTACTAGTTCTGGAAAAACGCTTGTGATTTTTTTATTTCGTTTCTTAACCCATTGACGACGACGCCTAATCTTGCGTGGCGGCACTGAGGGACGAAGCGATATTGTACAACACTTTCGGCGTGAGAAAGTTCTGTAATTATTTACGAGATGTTAAGCTGTTTTGTGAACAACCAAACATCTTTATGGAGTACGAAGTCCACAGGTTCCAAGAGTGCAAAAAATTAGAAGATATATTGAACTATGGAGAAAATACTAGACCTGGAAAGCATATGACTTTGCAAGGGCTGTGGGCCACCGGTGGTCCACATCGTCGTCAATGGGTTAAGAGTGAAACAGTTTGTGATCGTAGCACACACTTTGAGACTACATATAGCCATAGAGTACGCCACGTTTGAAAAGAGTAAAGTTATGAAAGTAGTGCAAAACTTAGTTTTGATCATTATCCACACTGCGGCTGCCGCATGAAAAACGTTCAATAATTTTGCAACTCTTTCTATCCCAGCGGAACAGAACGAATTAAAATGTGTGGGGGGAGATTTCTAGAAAAGAACCAAACCTCAAAGGATGGCTTTAAATCCATGTAGCAAGTTTGATTGGGGTGAAGTGTGGAGCAAAAAATCGAATCTCTGACAAGAAGAGCCCATTACACCTCAAACTATTAGGTTGGTTGAATAATAATTTTGTTTTGAAATGAAAATATCCGTAAAAACTATCCTAGTTGTTTTTGCCCAATCAACCCTTCTCTGTCACATAGCTACTATTCAAAATTTCAAATCATCAGTAAAGAACAGCTATGCCCCAACATGGCTGAAATTCTAAAAGCTCAATTCTGCGACTACATAAGCTGCGTTCCTATGCTTTAATGGACGTAGAGAACATCAATCTGGTACTTGGATAGAAACAGTTTTCTTTATTTAGCGACTGTCATAAAAATTGTGATCTGTCGCAAAATTCATTACCGAGAAAATCAAATTTTCTCATTTTTGAGCACAATGAAAAAATTGGGGTTTTCACTCGCGGATTTCTTTTATTGCAAAATGAATTTTACTCAAAAATTGTTACCAATTTTCATTAAAGTGTTCTTTCCACAGGTACAGAATATTGGACAACAAAGGTCTGCAACATCTGTAAGAGCCGCAAAACCAACCAAAATTATTTATTAACCAATTTAATAGTTCAACGTATGCTTCCACATCAAACATCCGTAGATACAACTGCTCTATTTCTTTCCAGCTAAGAGCTGAAAAAAATGAAGCATTTTCCAAAACGCTGGACAGTTTCCATATAATTGATATACAAAATGTCTCAAGATAATGTGCACGTTGTTTGACCGTTAATAAACCCTTTTGCTCTGAAGTCTTTCGCCAATCTTGAGAAATTATTCTTTAGTGTTGGCTTCAACTTTGATTTACAGGAAAAAATCACAGGTCTTCCTTTCTTACTCTAGGATCACGCGCCAAGGACTTCCAGCATACAGAACCATTGTGAAATACCGTTTGACAAATCAAATTTTTTTTTCGAAAAATTTACATAATTGTGTACTAGAACTTTCGCGCACGCTGGTTCACTACACAACTTCCTGACAATGTTCGTAGCTTTTTTGACGGTGTCACATTTCCTACAAATGTTGAAGGAACACTGCGGTTTACTTGGGATAACTTGGGATAAAAAAAGCTTTACAATAAAATAAAAATGTCATACTCAATATCAGCGTCCTGAAGCAAAATATAGCCTCAGTGGTTTGAAATTCTTGTCAAAGTTCTTACCGTAATGTCTTTCGCCGATCTTTGGTACCTTATGTAGGGCAAACTTTGACTTCGATTTACAGCATGGAGAATCACCGATCGCTCTTCATTGCTGTAGGACAATGGTAGAAACTTTTAGCATACAGAACCATTATGGAACAGGCCGTTGAAAAATTGTGCAACAGAGTTTTCGCATATGCTGATTTCGCAACAATACCTTTTACGACTTTCTTGGACTTTCTTGATGGTGGAATCACATTTCTGGCGAGCATTACTAAGGCAACTATCACGATTTAACTGGAGTAACTTAATAAAAAAACGATCAGAATTAAGTGAAAGTTTCACATTTGAGATCAGCGACTTCGATCACCCTAGTATAAAACTTCTTGGATTGTTCGGTTTACTTTCTCAGGCAAATTATGGCTCTCAGTAGCCTAAAATCCTCATCGAAGTTCCTACCTTAGTCCGAAAAGCGATGGGTGATTCACTATACTGTACATCTGAGTTGAACCCAGCTTGACAGAAAGGCACCTGAGACATAAAGGGAGAGTTGTTAACGACCAAATGGTGTGCACATTTTTCAGGACACCCTGTATTGACTCTTTCCGAAAGCTTTTCCGTTTTGCAGTTGGCATGAGTAGGTGGGCATACTGATTACGAAAACAAAACGGGAATAGGGAATTAGAGTGTAGAAGTGGGTGCAGGGAAATGTTATACATGAATAGGGATAGTCACATTTATATGGTGTTCGCAGGGCCGGGCGAAGCCGGCTATGCCAGCCAGTTTCTCAAATTCGTCTCTAGTAATAGAGGAGTTCTATTATTGTCCACAAGCGACAACAATTTTTGCACAACAAAAGTGAAGCACTTTATATCTATACGTTGGTGTAGAGCATGAGCAAGCATGAATCAACAGGGATTTAGCTGTTTTTCTTACGCTACAAACAAAAATATTGAATCAGATTCGCAGATTTGCGCGAGCCAAAACAGTGCTCTTCTGATTTGCTCGTGAACTATGCAACAAAGGGTGCATGTATTCTCTATGGTCATAATTTATTTTCTGGGATATAGGCCACTTTGGCAACCAGATGTGTATGCATGTTTCAAATGTGTAGAGATAGACAGTTCTGAAAAAGTTTGTATAATTTCCATATCTCTTTTGACCGCTTTGTCGCATTTCCTCACTATAGCCGAAATATCGCCTGATCCAGCGAAGATTTATCAAAAATTATTTTTGCAAACTGTTGAATTTCAACTCAAAAATCTAATTGGACGGAACATTAAAGAGCTTTGATGCTGAAGTCGATATTTTTGGGCATTAAACCTTCCAAATTCAGCTTACAAGGGAATGGTCAGAAGTCGAAGTGGCCAAACCAAACAAGCTGTATACCATTCGATGCAGTATAAAACGCTGACTTTGAATCTGTCTTTCTTATCTGCTTCCCGCTTCTGTGGACGAAGCTACAAGCGCTTTCATTGTGAAAAAATCACACATAAAAACAGCGAAATTGAGCACACTGTTGCACTTTTAGCTCAGCTTCTTTTTTTAAAAATTTGAAGTAGGCTAGCTGCACGTTTCGGCCCAGCATTAAGGCGAACGTGGCTCTGCACGGCTAGATTTTAAATTTCACGCGTAATTTCTTAGCAAAATAATGGTCTTTAATGGCTTGTAGCTTCGTCCACAAAAGCGGGAAACAGATGAGAAATAAAGATTCGAAGTCAGCGTTTTATACTGCATCGAACGGTATACAGCTTGTTTGGTTTGGCCACTTCGACTTCTGACCATTCCCTTGTTAGCTTCAGGAAACTTAGTGCGATAATTTTAAAGCCATTTTGTAAAACTGACTTCGCTCTGTGGAGTAGTTCTCTTATCCACAACTAAATTCGCCTTGTTGCGCTTGAAAGGAGAATTGGAAGCGATAATCTTTTTTTAGCCTTAACGATAGGTCGTTACAAGAATTTTTTTCCGTTTTTTGAGCTATCCTATAAACACGTTGAATAAAACAAGTCAAGCACTATTTTACAGTTTCTCTCTTCAGCAATCATGTTTCTGAGTGAGGGAAGAGGAAGAATGCAGAGCAACCACCAGAAGCAGATTAAACTCTTCAAAATCGGAAAAAAAATGTTAATGAGCTTGAAATTTTCTATCTGGCGGTATTTCGAATTGCAGGTTCTCAATTCAAGACCAGACAATGTCAACGTGAGGGAAGGGGGGGGGGGGGGTAAAAAGCTTATTTCTTTTTTGTGGTTGTTCTAAAAACAACCATGTGTAGTAAGTTTCAAGTCAGTTTAGGGAAATTGGACTGGCGGAAGTTCGCTTTGCAGTGAGTCGCGCCGCTTTTGCAGTCTGCGTCTCTTCATCCTAATTGATCTCGCTGAGCCAGTGGCGTGCGGGCACTGCTCCGCTGGGAAAGTTCACCTACTTCGGGTAGAAAAGGACTGTATCGGAATTGGTAGCTATCAAGAAGAAGACAAACATTGTTTTCATTGAGTGGAAATGCACATCAGAGCTAAACTAAATTCTGATGCGTCCTCTATTTTTTACCCGTTTCTTGTAATTTCTTTTTTGGCAACGCTGTCAGTCTTGTTCTGCACAAAGAGTTCTGTGATTCTAGAATGACAGGACAAGAGTTCTGTAATTCTAGAATGACAGAACTTTTTGTTTGAACTCCCACTGGAATTATATACCAAATTCCAGAGGGCTTATAAATTTTTTTCACTTTAGTTTCAGTGCTAAATTATCTGAGCGAGGAAGTGGAAGAAGATTAACGCAGTTCATACTAAATGTTGAAGCGCTCTCAGGGTTGAGCCAGACTGCGCGGCGTACGCGACGTACGCAGCGTACGCCGCGTATGCTCCTATGATGAAATATACCGAGCGTACGCTACGTACGCCGCGTACGCCGCTTCCCCGCAAAGTCTGGCTCAACCCTCAAAGTGAACGTTATGATTGGAAGAATATTTTAGCAGGAGGACATTAATGTATGTTTGTATGGAGAGTTCCAATATTTTCTTACAAGGGAGGGCACTCAACCTAACTCAGCCTTTCGATAAGAGACATATACTAGGTTGTTCCGAAAGTTTTGTCCGATTTCTGGTTGTCTTGTTTTAACGCAGCTAATTTCTTGGAGTTTTGTACTTGTTGCAAAAATATGAAAATCTTCTGAAAGCACTTTTCTTGCTCTTGCTAGTGCTCTTCAATACTTGATGAAAATTTTCGCATTGATGAAATTCCAAGCCCCAAAGCCAAACTACCAAATTGTCATGCTCAAGAAGAAGTTTCTATGAAGAGTATTCCCGCGCAGTACTTGTAAAATCAAATAAGTAATATTTTATAATAGGTCAGGGTGCAATGGGCTAACATACGCACACTCTACATCTAACAAAGCGAACGTCTAACTTTTTCAGTTTTTTCTCAAAGATGGAAGAGAGACTCAGTTATTCAAAAAGTAACAACAGTTTACGTATAGCGAACGGTAATGCACTCAATGATGCATATGATAGAGTAAAGCGCGAGTAAGCGGAGACCACTGACCAATTAGCTTTATTCGTTCGCCACAATAAGAAAAAATCAAATATTAGAAAGCCGACCTATTTGTGCGCGCGGAGGAGGGTTCAAATAATGGATTTTTTTCGCTTTGCTCGTAAAAATTTTCGTGCAGCAAAAAAAAACAGCTCGAATTCTCCTTAGCCATTAAACATTCTTCAAAGAAAACCTATTCGATGGTGGCAGCCAAATATGTCCGCGTACCCTTATATGGAAGCATTTGTACGTCAAAGTGAATGGGTAAAGATAATTGTACAAAATTCTTTCTCTCTCGCTTGCTTTTTTTACATGACATCTATAATTGTGATAGACGTAACCTCGCATGATCCATGAGAATTTAATTTGTGCAGAAATGCTGAATTTGAAGAGAGTTATAACTTTTTAATCAGAAAATCTGCATGTCGGACAAAACTTTGGACGAACAAACGAAACGACTTAACATATTATAAAGCACTTCAAAAACTAATTTCAAATATGCTATTCCTATCTGCGGCGCAACATTTTGAACCGCGTTACTGAACTTTTTTCTGTAAAAAAAAGTTGTATGTCAATCCGCTCATATTGGCATCACGACATTACTATCATGCTATTAAACTTGCATTGAAAAGAAAAGATTCTGTTCAATGTTATTTCGATCTCCCATCACACTTTTCGGGCAGATTTCTACTTACAGCCAGTATGCCTATGCTGATTGTGAGTAGTATTACCATTTTGCACAGTTAAAACTCATAGTTTGCTTCGAATAGTGCGCCAACTAGGAATGCCATAATTCAAATTAGCGTTTGAAATTTATGTATATGTATGTCTTTCTTCAAAGTCAAGCTAACTTAGGTCCCTTTACTGATTAGTTTTGATTATTAAAAGTCCACAAAACGGTGAGCACAGGTTCGAGCTTGTTATTAGACAATTACTTGCTGATCCTTTCGACACCTGAGTAGGGGACATTTGTCAGCTCAACTTCAAAGATCAGAAAAGTTTCACTAGGGCATCATTTTTCACCATGTAAGTCATGTTGTGATTCTCAAGTTGCACAAATTGCATAATTTCTCATGGTATACAAGAAATCAGTGTAACATGAAAAACTGCCAAACTCAAAGCTACAGTTGATCGGAAGAAAAAACAAGTTGTTCGCGGCCTTAACACACCCAGCGAATGAATCAATGATAAGATATAGATAAAATTGGTTTTTCAGGCATAGTCGAAATGACTAAACTGACTTTATTTGGCTTGAAGGCAGTGGCTAGGGAAAAATGCATCTGCGAGTTTTTTACCTCTCCTTGGCCTTCTGGATGCGCTACAGTCCAATATTGTGCTTGAATCCTCGAAGTTGTCAAAAAGTTGTCAAAAAAGTTGCCAAAAAGAGCTTTTTATAGATCCCGGCCTTGAGACTGTTAAAGGAGCTGGGCGAGCGATTCCCGCCAAATGCCAAAGGTGCGATTGGCCTGAGCCAACCAGCCAATTGCCGCCAATATGGGCGGATGAGCCCACCCAGACACTCTTCTGCAGCTAGTTGAGGTTTTGGCGGAAATCGCCCCCCCAGCCTCTTTCAGTGATCACTCAAGCCGAAAAATGCAAAAAGGCGCTACTTTGTCAACTTTGAGAGACTTAGAGCTTAGTGCTAGATTAAGCGCATTCAGAAAGCCAAGGAAAGATGGACAGATCGCAGTCGCAGTTTTCTTAAGCCACTGTCTTTAAACGAGTTTATGTACGCGATGCTGCTGCAGACAAGGTGTCATTGTTTGGTCACAGCGGGATTATGCAACATTTTGAACCAGATATCTTAGGTGTTCTTTTGACAAGATAAAAAATACCGAAAATCAAAGACAGTCACGAAAACGCCCTACCATGCAAAATTCATAATTTCGTGATCAGCATGTCAATAGCTCTCTGAGCCAAATTTGACCCATTCGTGTAACCACTGTGAGTTCAAATAAGTGGCAGTCATTTGGCAATACAGTGACTGCAAGTGGTACTCACGTCATACTTTACATAATGCTAGTCAACGAATGCGACACATGTAAAGATTCGAAAGTTATGGACATTGTTGCAAAACCTGTTATAAACCTGTTATTACCTGATTTCCAAGGCGGCCTTTGTTCAAGTGAAACCCAACATACTTCTTTTGTTCGACGGACGTACGGTCTGAAATCCAGTAAGGTAAAGGGCCGGGCATACCCTTCGCAAGGCAATCGTCGCGTTTTGTAATCGCTGGGAACTAGCGACGAAAACGCGCGACAGATCGCTACTCAATCGGATATGGTGCATACCTCTGAAGCGATTTATGCTTTTTCACACCGCACAAAATTTTGTTTCAGTTTGTGGTGTCATTAACAAATAACAAAGAAATGACTAGAGATAACTAATACATTCGGAGAATACTAGACTCATTCGCATTGTTATGCAAAAAACTGGCTTCAAAAAGTAGAAGACCATCATAAAATCTTTCGGAAAGAAATCCCAATCCAAGCGATGCGTCGTGTCGCGCATTTGAAATGAGCGACGCGAATTTGCTGAGATGAGCGACGATCGCGGCGATTTTGCTTGAATGGGTACGGCCTAGCAAAAAACGGTCAGCGATGCGTCGCGTCGCGTCACTAGCACATATTATCGGGTATCCCACGCAACAGTTGTCTTTTAGCAGAGCTCGCGACGCGATGGATCGCTGCCCGGTATGCCCGGCCCTTAACAAAAGAATAAAACACCAGCGAGTTCAATTTAGTCAAGTGAGAATGCATCACCTGATATTGTGAATAGAGATTTGTCATTATATTTTTATGAGCGATCATAGTCCGCGTTAATCATGCTATCTAATCATCCATCACAACAAGATTATAACAGTCACAAGTTTCTCTATTATGGCATTTACGATATTAGGTTGTCAGGTTGTCATGTTCAGATAATTTTACTTTCACCCCTCGTTCTTCTAATCCTTGAAAATCTCAAAAACTTTAGACAGATCTCTTGTTCATGGCATGTGGGCGGGGTCAAAAGGCCTATCAGTCAATACCGCCGCATCCGCGGCTCGTGCGTTATATTCGGACAAGAAAAAAGTCCTCAATATTTTATTAAACTATCCCTAAGGCTGGGTTCAAACTTATTCCCTTGTTCCGAAGTTGTTCCCGCACAGTTCGTTCCCGTACTGTGTTGGAACTGTGAACTGTGCTGCATGCGCTGCAACCGCCCCGCACGCGTTTTGCACGGCGGGAGTTAGAGAATATCGACCGTTTTCATCGATTTTTCTTCCAGATCCCTCTCATTTTGGCCTTAAATCTCTAACCTGCTTCTTTTTGTGATGAAAAAGCTGTGAACTTAAAGCGGGGTTGAGTGATGAACGTAGTTCTTCTTTACTTATCCGGAACATGCACATGAAAAAGAACAGCGTTCTTTCTTCAGCTCCGCTTCAAGTTCGCAGCTTTTCTCATCACTAGGAAAAGCGGAGTAGAAGAGAGAACAGAGAAGCAACGATATGGAAAAAGGAAAGGGGCTGAAATGCCCAAAAACGAGATTTATCAGAAAACAAGAGCAAATTTCCCATTTTCGCATTTCCAGAATGTTCGCATGTCCTAATCCGAGACAGATGCTTGCGGAATACGCAGCCGAACTCCTGAAACAAATGAATAGGTTTGAGCAAAAAGAAAACGAAGCAAGAATGGACAACGCAAGAACAGACATTTTGTCGGTTACGCAGAGCAGAAAAGCGCTTATTCTTCGACCTCGCTTCGAGTTCGAAGTTCTGCAGATCAAAAAGAGGAGTCGGAGAGGATTAAGGCCAAAACGAGAGCAATCTAGAAGAAAAACCATTGGAAACGGTCAAAATTCTCCAACTCTCACCGTTCAAAATGCGTGCGGGGTGGCTGCAGCGCATGCAGCATAGTTACTCAGACAATCGCTGGGGGCAGGCGGGCACCGGAAAAATAGATTGCTGATTTCTCGCACCCCGCCCGCGGATTTTTTGGAAAGCAATCAGGGCTTTTTGGAAGACCGCTCGCTAAGTCAGCGGATTTTTGAGAGACCGCCTGTTGAATTTTCTTCGCTCTTATCTTTTGCAGATATATTGCTGAATCTCTGAGGAATCGAGAACTCAGCAAGCGGTCTTCCGAAAAGTCTTGATTACTTTCCAAAAAATCCACGAGCGGGGTGCGAGAGATCAGCAATCTATTTTTTCGGTGCCCGCCTGCCCCCGGCGATTCTCTGAGTTACGGAACAGTTCCAGCACAGTGCTGGAACTGTGCGGGAACAGTTTCGGAACATGGGAATCAGTATGAACCCAGCCTAAGCTTGCTGTATTCATTTCTACACGATGCACATGAAAAGAAGAATTTAGGAAAAATTTTGAATTTTCTTCGATACTTTTCCTTCCCCCCCCCCCCTCCCCGTTTTTGAAACGCTAGAGGCATAAAATACATGTAAAATACAGTGCCAAACATTCTCTAAAAAAATATAGCAGAGGAAAAGCACAAGTGGTAATTCGAGTGTCTTCACAACTTACGTATACTTGTTATTTGGGCTTTGCGGCACCGGTTAGCTGGCCAGACCCTGCTATGTTCTAAGTGTTTCGCAGATTTGGGGTAAACAGAGAGTTTCTGAAATTTTCGGAAAAACTAAAAAAGTGTAGCGGAAAGTTTCCGATAAATTAACAAATTACAGAGTGAAAAAGGATGCAACCTAAATTTATATGAGTTCCAAAGGAGTAGAACTTAACCATAATCATTTTAACGCATTTTAAGCTAATCCGAAGTTTTCGCAATGTCTTCCTAATGCCTACAGGTGAAGGTGTGGTTTCTCTTACGATCAGACTGAAGGTCACTTGAGTACGTGGTTCCATGTACTAAAGGAATTACCGCAAAGTTAGTCGGAACCTAACAGAGCTTTCTAGGCCCTTTCGTGCAACCGTGATCATGAGAGGACGATTCTGCGATGGAATGCCTAACACTTCTACTCCATATCTTCACTAGTCGCAAAACCGCTTTTCATGACCTAGGTCCTGTGGCCGTATTCATCAACGAACCCTGAGGGTTAAACTAACCCTAGAGGGTTAAGGCGTCAGTTATGCGTGCGCTGTGCGAACTCACATCACAGAATGCCCAAGTACGGGTGGAGGAACGAACGCCTCAATTAGGCACCGCCTCCGCGGACCACTGGTCCCAACACGATGCCCAAGAGTAGGACGAAAGGACCAGCAGCTCGCGGAGGCGATGCCTAATTGAGGCGTTCGTTCCTCTACCCCCCAAGTACGCTAAATTTACTTTATACTTCTAATCTTTCACTGTTATAGTAGTATAATCAACGAATAAGCTTCTAGCACTAGTTTTTATAATATAATACATCTCTAGCATATTTGTGCAGCATCCACTCTTACAGCGTGGGTTTATTTTCCATGTGTGCAATTGTGCCGTGTAGGTTCTTTTGCGTAGTTCGTTTTATACCGGGCTTATGCTACTTTTTTAGGGGTCAATGCGTGTTATCATAAAGGGGTTCTTCAGTTTTGGCACTTGTCAGAGTGGAATGCGCAACCATTTTTCCTCGTTGCATTCATTTGTCACCAAGCTAGGATTTTTTTTCTCGCGAAGTCAGTGTTTCATGTACTTAGAACTTGAACACGAAACGAAGTTGAAACTAGATACTATAACAACTAATACTAAGTACTACAACACTCGTTAATCGTTTCCTATAAAACTACATGCGAGTAAATGTTTGTATGAAGTGCTAGGGTAGAGTTAACCTTGCTCTGAGCTAGGGTTAAATTAACCCTGATGAATCACGTAAGTTTAACCCTCCAGGGTTAGTTTAACCCTCACGGTTCGTTGATGAATACGGGTTAGTCGCTTTCGGGGTAAAATTCACCCTCAAAGTTAGATTTAACCCTCAGGGTTAAGCCTACCCTGTGTTTCATGAATACGGGTTAAACGCTTTCCAGGGTTAAACTAACCCTCCAGGGTTAGTTTAACCCTCGGGGTTCGTTGATGAATACGGCCACTGGATTCATTCTACCCAGTTTGCTGCTACGACAGTGACCCTCATTTATTAGGTTGTCCGGAAATTGATGCAGGTTTTAAATTTCAACCGCAATAACTCATACAGTTATCATTCTAAGTAGGTTGCAAAGTACTATTCGATAGAGCAAAGCAAGCTCTACAAGAAGGCTATCTTGCTTTAGCAACAACTCTGATCTACCACGAGTTTCGAGCCAAAAACTAAAAAGATTCAACTGTCCGAAAAATTGAGAAAAATCGTAACTCAGTTCATAAAAAACCTACGAAAATTATAACTTGCTTACTTAAACACAATCCACATAGAGCATCTATACACGCCGTTACCTTATTTTTTTTCTCTGTTAGAAATCAAGAGAAGGGAAATTTCTGCGCGTTTGCCAAAGTGATGCTGTGCCGTTCCCACGTAAGTAGTTGCATACTACGAACCTGTAGAAGTACAAACGTAAATTTCCAGCTCTCTACAAGCTTTAGTTCTCAAAAAATATCGAATACAGTTTTCCCTAGTCATTTGGTCCAAGCTAAAATTCAAATTTTCGAGAACTAAAGCTTGTAGAGAGCTGGAAATTTACGTTTGTACTTCTACGGGTTTGTAGTATACAACTACTTATGTAGGAACGGCACAGCATCACTTTGGCAAATGCACGAAAATTTCCGTTTTCTTGATTTTTAACAGAAGAAAAAAATACGGCGACGGCGTATATAGATGCCCTATGTGGATTGTGTTTATGTGAGCAAGTTAGAATTTTTGTAGGATTTTTATGAACTAAGTTACGATTTTTCTTACTTTTTTGGGCAGTTGAATCTTTTTAGTTTTTGGCTCGGAACTCGTGGTGGATCAGAGCTGTTGCTAAAGCAAGATAGCCATCTTGTAGAGCTTGCTTTTTTCTATCGAATGTTTCTTTGAAAGCCATTCAGGAACGAGAACTGTATGACTTATTGCGGTTGGAATTCAAAACCTGCATTGATTTCCGGACAACCTGATAAACTACTCACTTTTTTTTCTGCGAACTTTGAGATGAAGAGCTGGAAATTGGTACAATGGTGACTGAGGCAGGAAGTTCCTACCTAGAAAAAGAACAAGGGCAAAAATGCTCTATAAAAAGTTTGACGGGGTGAATTTGAACATAGTAAATCAACAGAAAGCAAGCAGTTGCGTATGTCAGGAATTGAATATATAGACCCGTTGCAAATAGGTTGTGTTTCTGTCTACGATCCATACAAAACCAATGTACAAACACTTCTTATAGTGAGATTTTTCCGCCCTGGAATTCACGCTTTTTGATTAAGGTTTTTGGCGATTGCTTATGTAATCGATAAAGCTACAAGCTTTTGCCCTGTTTTGCTCACAAAAATTCAAAACTCTTCTACAATTTTGCAAAAAATTCTTTTGATCAGACTTTCGCAGCAATAAAGGCTAATTTTCTCGAAAGCCTTCATTTTCAACAAAAAAATTTACACTGGAATTGGGATTTATAATTTTTGTTTCTGCAAAACTTGTAAAAATAGCAAATGAAAACGGTTTTTAGGAAATGAGAGAAAGTTGTAAGAAAGTTGTATTCCATGATACATAATAACATCCAACATATCAATGTAAAAGTCTCCATTCCTCGAACAAATCTTACGTCAATCATCGCAAAAGAGTAACTAAAGAAGATTTAAAGCTCCTCATACACACTTCTAACTTGATGGACTATCAGAAATTAAATATTTTACTGACATAAATAGTTTCAGGAAACTGCAATGTATCACTCCCGCTTTTGCTGAACTTTTTCTTTCATTCAATTTAGTATATTATTTTTTTGAGCGCAGTATCTGCGGGAGAAAAGTGGAGTTTATACTATTTTGGCCTTAATACAGTATCTGGACTCCAAAATCTCAAAGCCATAGATTTCGCTTAAACTTGGTTGAAGGGATTGTTCGACCCACTGATGTTGAAATAGTGTTTTCTCAAATCGCAGATCGGGTCAAAAATTGCGCAGAGAGGTTTTCAAGCAAGGATGAAGAATATGATAATCTCTAGTTGCATTAATGAAATGTGGAAGTGATACATGATCTTATGATATCTGCGACTTCACTGAAAATCAATCCCGATTATCACGTTATTATTAGTGAAAGAGGGTGATGTCAGTGATTATCAATTCTGTATTATTCTGTTAAATAAGTCAGCACTGATTGATCTTATTGCAAGGTCAACGTCAACACTCTATGCTTTGCAACTTCTACCTCTTATATTAGTCAATCAGTAATCTAAAGGCGCTAAATTTGCAGGAGCGTCGATGCGGGAACCGAGTTTTCCGCAATTTCACCTTTTCTGAATAGGCAAAACGATTTCATTAGGTCGTTTCAAAGGTGATGTCGCTTTTTTCAAGTGAACGCTTTTATTTCGTGGAAGCAAGAAAAGCAAGGTTTCTAGGACGTTTTGGTAGCTTTCGATGCAGCATTTCATTCTCTTTTTAAAGGTTATATGAACATTGCACGATATTCGAGAAGCTTTAAAAAAAATTACCAAAATTTGCGACACAACCTTTTTGAAAAAGTTCAAGTTTCAAATTTTTTTTAAATTTTTACAACAATCCTCCGAAGGAGTTTAAGTAACAAGTGGATTTAGCAAACCCTACAGGAAACGGCACAATTTTTTTTCTACTTTCCATAGCTCATCATAATTTTTGTAGAGGTATCTTAATAAAATCACCGAAATTTTAGCAGGCTTGTTTCAGATACAAATGCATCAAACACCAATAAATTTTTGGTTTACAAAGCAAATGAGCGTTTACGCTTCAGATTAAACTTGGAAACTTCGGCCACATCTTGGCGCGCCCTGGAAAACCTGAATTATGATGATTTTACCCCCGAAAAATTTATGAATGGAAATCAAAAACAATTAATAGAAAGAGGAGAAAAAGCTGCGTCGAAAGACACCCGAGTTGCTTGCCGGTGTTGTTTTGTGAGGTTTGAGTTGCAAATATGGAATTTGATAGCACTGAAAAATTGATTCTACAAACTCTAAGAAGCTAAGGAAAAGAAAAATATTGTTTTGTGTTTTATAGGGTTTTCTCTATTTACTTGTTATTTGTACATTTTCAGGAAAACAGTACAAAAATTTAAAAAAGTAGCCGAACTTGACCATGACAAAAAGCATGGGTCGCAGGTTTTGGTAATTTTTTAAGAGCTCATTGAATACTGCAATGAAATTACATTTATTAGAAAGCGGATGAAATGACTGAACCTAAGAGCTCTTGAAAATCTTGGTTCCACGACATGTGGCATTCATTTGAAAAAAGCGACATAACTTTTGGAACGACCTAATATATATTGTTAGAAAGCAGCTGCCTAGTTTTACTTTGTTGATTGCTGATTGACATATGCTCTCCGATCATCGTTGTTTGGGTCCACCGTTCTTTGAGGAGGGCGGCCAGGACCTCCAAAGGGCTACCGCTTCTTCTCCAGGCGCCCTCTTGGGAGATAATAATCTCTACGCGCTCATATCGCGCTTATGTCATACTTGTCTCACACATTTCTGCGATAGTTCCCCTCCGGACAATCGCCCTGCTTCTCCCATTATTTACTAAAATGTCACTGTTTGAATGGTGTTTTTTTTTCAATTATAACAAGAAAAAGGTGTCGGAACTATTAAAACAATATAATAGACCAACAAGGAAAGTGCCTATTGCCAAGGAGATTCACCTAGTCGAAGTATCAGTTTGAAAGCTGTTGCATACTAACATAACGGAGCTCTAAATGCAACTTTTACATCTGCAAAACTTTTCACCAAAGGAAGTAATGGGCTTCTTTTGTGTTCATTAATGGAAGTGTAGTTTGTAAAAAAAGTGTGTAGATAAGGAAATGGGCGGAAGACACTTGAAAACATTCAGATGACCAGATTAAGTCATCGGAGCTTAACAAGAATTCCAATGAGCCTGCATTCTTCCTGTGGAAGTCAATTCTGCAACTTAGAATGCATGCAATTTGGCGACAGAAAAAGCTTAAGACCGTTACCAAAAGGAAGCTTCGCAGAATGGCATCTAATATTAAGAAAGATTCATCAACATTTTTTTGCTGTGATTTTGATCCAGTGAATTACTTAACCCTGCAAAGCGTTTCCCAAAAAACAAATGTTTGGGTGCAGCGAGCCCAATGAAGCGTCAAAAAATTATGTACAACATTGTATATCTCCATAAATATGCTCATGACTTGGCCCCGCTGTTGAGCAAACGCGCTTGCTTCTTTCTGTCTACCACATCTCAATACCTACAGCGGAATATATTTGCCTGTCAGCTAGCTCAATTTTTTCCTTTTTGGTTGTTACCGACAAATCGTTGTTTGTGGTGACCTTTCAGACTACAAAAACAACAAACTATTCTTCTTGACTACTTGTAAGGTAACCGAGTGTTTTACCTCCATTTGTGAATTAGTGAGAGTTCCGCATCTCAATCTTTTGCTATAATTCAAAATCATCGTTCAAGCAGTGAGCTTTATTAACGCCAGGAGAGACAAGGCGATTGTTTAAAGGGGAACTATCGCAGGAATGTGCGAGACAAGTGCGACATAAGCGCGAGGTGGACGCGAAGAGATTATCGCTTCCCAAAGACGCGCGGGCCTTTAATACTGACACGCCGCCGTTCTTTGGTGATGTTAATGCAAGTTCAAAACTCCATACCCTGATTACAACTCTCTGACATCATACAAAAACACTTTTTGGTCTTTTTGTGTGTGTTCGGTTCTCTTCGAAATTCAAGAGAGGGCCTCACCCTGGAAAAAGCATTATATTCAGATTCAGCACGTAGAATTAAGTTCGACCCAATAATGTGCACCTACCGTACCTTCACAACAACGCGTTATTGCGGTTAGCTAGTATGATAATTCGGATAGAGTACCTAGCCCCCTAGACCAAATTCGATTTTGTCCCCGACCATGTACAAATTGTAACCCTATAAAAATGACAAGATATCAATATGATATTCGGCACCAGCACATCAGAAAACTTCTTGAACCGATTTTTGAAAATGATGAATTTGAAATTTTGGGGCCCGACTGAAATAGCGCCAATGTTGCTATTCAGTGACGATGGTTCCGGCAAGTGTTATGATAAAATTTCCCTAGTATTAATAAAAATCCAATCCCGGTAGTTCTCAACATCTTATCTTACGGCGTTGACCTAAAACCTTGAAAATTACGAGGTTAAATGGTTGTGCGAATAGCGGCTCGGTTTGCTGAAGCCTATTCTCGCCTACTTCAAATTTGTCCTCTTTCTGTGAGCAATGAGTTGTGGGCCTTTTACAACCACATAATTAGACATGCCATCGTGATGCGACTTGTTGTCACGGTATATCTTAGCTCATAGGGGTTTTAATGGCTATGAATGTATACGACCCGAAAATATTCTTTCAAAGTGCTGTATTTGAAATCACAGCGGCTTCACTCAAGCTTGCGAAAAACAGCCCACACGTCCACTCTAACGCATTTTAGTGTTTCTCTCAAAGGCGCTTTGCAGATAGCTACAGCTGTGAAGTTAGCGTTTTACACCCCTGCAAACTTTTTCACATCACAATAAAAACTTTACTCAAACTCAATATCAGCTGTGATGGATTCGACACAGATATATAAAGGAAAAACGATTTTTTGCAAAATACTTGAAATCTTAGCCTAAATTTTATTTTCAAACAGAAGCAAGTGGTAAGTAAAACAAATATGAAATGAGGAACTACCTGGTTCGAACGATCCTTGCTCAAGCCAAATCTGAAATGTTCTTTCCTTATATTGCTCGATGACGGTATTGAAAGTGCTTGAACCATGGTTGTGCATAGCCAACAAACATAGGGTAGCAAATACAAAGACACCAGCATACTTAGCTGAAAGAGACAATGCAGGACCTCAACGTCCCTTAAAGAGATACCAAGATATTTTGATTACTGCGTTTTTACTAAAGCATTGGAAAAAGTTCTGTTTTTCTGCAAAATTCAACGGCTCCTCTTGTTGTAGATAGATCCGACTGCATAGTAACAAAACGTGTTTTTTTGAAAGCTGGTCCAAAGTTCAAGAAATTATTGGAAACAGCAAAACTGAATCTGCTGTCATTTAGATAAACCAAGGATTTGTAGAGACGCCCGGCAAAAGCCCTTTGTCACCTTCCCGTGGTGCCGGCTGTCAACGAAGATGACCCCGGCGAACGACGATTCATCAAGCTGCTAGGGCGTCCTCCCGCGGAGCGACGTGCGCCATTGTCTGCATGGCGGCGCGATTAGTGAGCTAGGGCTACCTGCAAACGGACGAGGCAGGCTAAAGAAGCCAGTTCTACTAGCGACGATCAACATAGGAACGCTAACGAGCCGCAGCCGAGAATTATGTGATAGACTGAAGGAGCGACACAGCGACATCGCTTTGCAAGAAACAAAATGGAAAGGAAGGCAAACCAAGGATATCGGCGATACACTGGAGAAAACAGCCGCCAGAACGAATTAGCAATTATCGTCACCGGTAAATACCGCGAGTTGGTGGCTGAAGTGACGCGCATTTCCGACAGACTGATGACAATCAAGATCGAAGCACATGATATCACCTCCGAGTGGTTTCGTGCTATGCCTCGCAACCGGGGCACCGATGCTGAAAACGACGCTTTCTGAAAGGCTAACATTTTGGTACAAACATTCGATGCGGCAGACTACTTCTTCGTACTAGGCGATCTTGACGGAAAGTTATTCACGCACATCATGGTTTTGGGCGATACTACGGAGGAAGTGGTTACGGTCAGAAGGATGAGAACGGAGAACGCAATCTGGAAGCAGCCGAAGCACACGACTTTGCTAACCACCTCTTCAAAAGCGAGAATTACATTTGATTACGTATGCAAATGGAAACCACTCTACTCAGATCGACTACTGGATGCTGCGCCAATGCACTTGTCGATGGTGATGAATACGAAAGTTGTACCCAAAGCGACACATGCATTTGCACAGTAACATCGCCTGCTCGTTTGGATCTTTGACTAGAAATTGGCTTACATCTATGAGCCCGAAGGACGATGACCAAGAGGATAAAGTGGTGGAAGCTACAACATTGCAAGCAAATTAACGAAGCATTCAACAATTTGGATTTGTCGACTGTTGATGGAGAATCGATTGTTGACAGATGGAGTCGGATTACTTCGCAGCTACAATCGAGGGCCGAGGAGATCTTGGGGCCACTCAGCCTGGAACGCCGTTCGTCAACACAAATCTGATGGTGGTCCGAGTCATTCCAGCAAGTCATTAGGAAGAAGGAAAAGTCTTTCAGAATGTGGCGGCGCACTCATGCAAGCGATGATTTTCGCCGTTATTGAGAGGCCGAAAGTAAAGCGTGCAGTAGCTGAGGCAAAGGAGTCGCACTGCAATAAGCTTTACGATGAGCTGGAAGGACCTGCTAGCGCTAACAAGATATACCAACTGCTCAGATAAGTGCCGAGGAGGCGGTCCGCAAACTCGCGCTTTCTTGCAAGCGATCAGCAGAATTCTGGGGCATGGCCAAACCTTCAGCGAACGTTACTTCTTACATGTCGCATGTCCTGCCTGAGGGCAGCAATACAGAATATTATGCGAGCGGTCGTCAAATAAGTTCCTTCAGCGAGCGCTTACCAAGTTTATAGCTCTCACTCTTGTCACGCGCTTTCGGGCATACGCTAAAGAAAGTTAGCACTCTACATGTCAAAAGTGTTACTGGAGGTTCAATTATCCGAGTTTGGGGTACTTTCTCTCGACTGAAGGTACATACGGGTTGTGTAATCCTTCACAAAGGACCGTGCAGCCCCCCATAACTCTGCACATTTCCGCAGAAAATCCGCAAGAATGCGGCCACTGCGCCGCAATTAACCTATGAAAAACCGCAATTTTTCTCCGAGCATTCACTCAAAATTTCGCCAACATTTCTCCAAATATCTGCAAGTAGAGTGCAAGAAATCTGTTAACTATTTTTCCGGTGCCCGCCTGCCCATAAATCGCATGGTCCTCTGCTCCGGCGATTATCTGAGTGGCTGCTGCCGGACATCGAGCGGAACAGGAAATCGATCACACGCACATTCATGCACAGGGGAAGCTCTTGACAAAGCCGAAGGAAGTAAAAAGATAAAGCTGCTATTACAAAAATTTATGCAGCGAGGAGTTCCCGCACCCACCAGTCCCACAAGGAGCGCCAACGTTCGGGCCACTACCTCGGATCGTGGAGAATGAAGTTGCGCAAGCACTGAAGAAGATGTGAAGTGGTAAAGCTTCATGGCCGGATGACATTCCTGCGGAAATACGGAAGATGATGGAACAACGTAGAATGGAATTTTTCACATCACTTTTTTGGATTATCGTCGAGGGGAAGGTACCACAAATTGGTTAACGAGTGTTACAGTTTCTATTTGGAAAAACAAGGGCGACGTCATGACCAGGGTCAAGCAAGGAGTGTGGCACACGATCGCTGGTTACGACCCTCCCCCTGACTGCTGTCTTAATAAGACCCCCCCCCTCCATGAATTATATACCTAAGAAGCATTATCTGAAGGCCCTGTCAAACATAATGGGCAACATATCCATGATGAGCATGTCAATTAACTCTTGTAGACAAAGTTTGAGCGAATTTTGAAGGTTCAAGATACTAGGCTATCTAAGTGAAATGGTCATTTTCCAACATATCCGTTTTTGCACTCAAGACAAAGCACTACTCCTTCTTTGTCCATCTCAGAAATCATCTAAAAGCACGCTTTTCCCATTGTCCGCTTCAAATGGCTGTGCTTTCACCAAATATTACTCAGAGCTAAGAAGATGAATCAGGCTCAAACCACTCCTGAAAAAACTAGGAGATCTAGGCTATCGATCCATATAAATACTGTTTGCTAAAAGTGTTTCTATGACATAGTTAATGGGGTGTGGCAAACCCCCTTAAAAGCTGTGGCAGCCACAGCTTTTAAGGGGGATGTAACTGCAAAAACAGATAGCCAATTCACCTTTGAAACAAAGTTAACCATGTTGATGACCATTTCATTTAGGTAGCATAGTATCTTGAATCTGCAAAATTCGCTCAAACTTTGTCTACAGGGGTTAATTGACATGCTAATTATGGATATGATACGAATGTCATGTTATCACCATTATCAGATTACTTAATTACGATCCCCTCCCCTTTTGACTCCTCAATACGACCCCCCAGGTGTGGCGCGCCACAACCCACGCTTGACCCTGGTCATGACTATTCAACATACCGACCGATACGCCCCTTATGTCATACGTTATAGGTTGTTGAACGCGTCATGGATAAGCGTACAGTCGTCCTCATCCTACTAGTCGCTAGGTGGGCAAAGTTGAATGTGAATTTGAGCACTCCAACAGCGGTAGAGTGCAACACCTTCAATCTTCAGTTCCAGCAAAGCATGTTTTTTTTTCTTTATTCTTCTTTGCCGTTATATGCTATTTCCTGTGTTTTAATCATATGTGATCAAAAATGGTATTTTTGTTGTTCTCGAGCAATGCTACTTACCATGAGCCTTGTGTCTTCAACTCCAATTTCAAGTGAGTCTATAAGAACGAGGATTATGGGAATATTGTGGCATAAAAAGCACTAAAGTAACACTTTGGCACATAGAACTCATCGGAAGAAATTTACGAGCAAAAATGCGTAATACGAACTGCTCACCTAAAAACAGAGAAAAAAGAGCATAGACTGTAAAACTTTACCTCAACTACGGTAAAATCTTCAACGAATAGTGTTAATACACAAGAATAGCAGACAACGACGAGAAAAATGAAAAATAAACATGCGCAGGCTTGAACTGCGGGCTAAAAAAAAGCCGCTCCCTACCGCAACCGGCGCGCTCAAAAATTCAAATTCGATTTTGCCCACCTAGCGACTAGTGGGGTGAGGACGACTATATCCGAGATATCGCAGAAGTCACTTCGAATCATTGCGGTTTTGTGAAAGAATGACACTATAACCGATATACATGCCGTACGACTACTAACGGAAAGCCACCAGGAAAAGCGAATTCGGATCCACTTCGCGTCCTTGGATCTCAAAAAGGCGTTTGATTGAATACTACACGAGCTGATCTGGTATGCACTGCGACACACGACATCCCAGAGTATGTTCGCTGACTCAAGCTTCTTTATACGAGGGAGTCGTGCGCTGTGTGCAGCAGAAACATCAATATCATTCCCATTCTAAGTAGGAGTACGGCATCCTCTGCTTTTATATTGTGCATGGACACCGGAAAGAGAGACATCCAGCTGCCGCACCCGTGGACGCTTCTTTACGCGGATGACGTTGAGCTCGCAATTGGGTTGAAGCAAGAACTTGAAGAGGCAACCATGAGATGGAAGACGCGTTTGTCAGAGTAGGATTTACGACTTAACGTCGGAGAGACTCAGTACTTAAAATGTGGGGAGCAAACAGATAGAACAATCAGCATCGACGGACAGCCACAGTTGAAAGTACCACTCTCAAATATCTCGGTGTTTAACGTCGGTTTGCGAAACGATTACTGGTGCACGTGTTAGGACGAATGCAGCCTGGTTGAAATATTAGGCTGGAAACTAAGTTTTGCAACTGCTTCCATAACTTCACTCTCTTTGGATATGGCGCACTCAAACTTTTGCATTATGTAGAAGGCAATGTGGGCTACAAACGAGCACAAATTGTCTAAATTTTGCACACGAAATAGAGACGTTTTAGGCGTTTTTCGAAAACTAGTGGAATTTGAGAATTTTTGGGGTTTCAAGCTAAAATGAAGTCTTTGGCAGCCTATACCATGCGCAGTAATCCGGATTCGTCCATAAATTATTGCTGGAGGTTGACTCCTTTGGCCTAGAGAAAGAAACAAAATTTGGGGGCATGTCGAGATTTGGCGTCCTCATAAAGTCGAACGAGTCGATATACGCAAGAGCTGCTGGGGACGACCGTCAATGATTAGAGAGTCCGAAGCTTAAATTCCGCCGAGACTTTACATGTTAAGGTTATTTGACCTGCCAAACGCGGATATCACAATCATTTGTTGAGTCAACGCCTTTTTCCTTGTTTAGGGTGAGACCCCATATCGTACACCTAAGTAATCCTACAAAAAGCCCTTATCACGCAATTTCACTATCGTTTGCGTGATCAGCATGTCGGATAGCACCCCTATGTCAAGTTTCAGCCAAATCCGTTGAACTTTGAATTTTTCGTTTCATACCATGCACCTACCGTAACCCTCACTGCGACGTCAGAATTTGGTAGGACAGCAGCTGCGCTTGTAGCTTATGTAATGACCAACGCAGTGGCAAAATTTGAGTGCGCCATGTTGAGTGAGAGGGAAGTTATGAGACCAGTTGCAAAACTTAGTTTCCAACCTAATAGTAAAGGGAGTACTCTGCGATCGTCGAATTTCAGTGTATAAATTAAAAGTATTTTGCACAGTGATACGATTAGTAGTCCTGTACGGAGCAGAGTGTTGGCCAGTTATCAATAAGCACGAGCAGATCCCGAGCACGATGGACGCGCATGATAGATGAATAGTTGGCCTCACGCGAAAAAACTGTGTAAAGAACACCGACGTGCGGCACATTCTCGGAGTTGCTCCGATCGCAGATAAAAAGCGTGGAAAAAGTTGCGATGGTACGGTCACGTTTTACGAAGTGACCATAGTATAATAGCAAAACCAGCACTTCGTCTAGATCAACAGGGAAGAAGACAACGCGGCCGCTCGAAGCAACGCTGATTGGCAATTGGAAACAAAAACGCAACACCGCCGACCCTGCGCTCGCGGGATAATGGCGAAGATAAAGCTCCCGCCAGAATGCCAAAGCCACCCCAGCGCGCCAGCGCCGAGCTAGCGCCGAGCTGTCCCGGTGCTGTTTCGATGGATACACGTGCATCGTTCGGGGCGGGGCTAGCTGACCTGGTTCTCAGCCAAAGGCATCGACTATAGATCAATCTATGTCAAAAGCTCCGGTAACGCTTTGCCGGTACGGGGTCAGCTATCCCGCCTCGAACAAAGTGCACTTGTATCTACCGAAACAGCGCCGGGACAGCTCAGCGCTAGCTCGACGCTGGCTTGGCGCCGGCGCAGCGAAGCGTGGCTTGGCACTTTGGCGAAGCCTACAAAAGAAGAAGACGAATATATAGGAGCGTCTGCCTTGCATGCCTTTCTCAGCTGATGTCTATTAGAGTGTGAATTTTTTGGAAGTTTCTCGAGCCTCGAATGCTTTTTGTTTCTTGGAATGTTTTTAGAAAATTATAAATATTATCTGAAAACAGTTTTCTTCTAATTTTTCACGCATCTTTTTTTTTCGAAGGACGTTTGAAGCAAACCGCATGCCCTGTTTTGTCGCCTCGGCGCAGTTCACACATAGCTACCTCTTCCGCCGGTTAAAATGGATGTTGTGGGAGTGAAACATGCTCGTAATTGTGCACAAAGGGCACACACAACATGAACTTCGTTTATGCTGGGCAAAGAAGGAAAAATAGTGAGCCCAGGCAGAAAGACGCGAACAATGGTCAAGCACAACCAGTTTGTTAGATGCGTAGGAAGCTTAGCCACAGATCATTTCAAGGCACTCCGAATGCAATCATTATCAAAAGCTCATAAGAGCCAGCGATTTTTATGTTTTCTGACATTTCAGTGTTTCTTGTAAACCCGAAAAAGTTAAAGCGATACGACATGCTGTAAGCGTTAACACCACATGCATTCAATTTGTTTTTCCACCTTTTCCTTCAATAACAGTGAAAAATTTGCTATTATTGCAAAATTTTGACAACTATATAATATGTCTTTTTCACTACATTTAGCGATTTTTCACTCAACAGATCAATTTTCTAAATTTATCCACATGTTCCCACTTATTCAACTGAAAAGTTGCTGCGTTCTTAACACTTGTGGCGCATAATTGTACAAAAATTCCAGAAACCTGTTTTCAAGCAGTCACACTTGATCTTGCCTGGATAGTGCTTTATAACTAAGATTCGGATCAAAAGTGCAAGTTTATATGTTTTGGCTGCACTTTATATGACAAATTAGAATAGACCAATATTTTCATTCAGAAGAAGCGAGAACAGAACGGATTCAAATACAGCACCGCAAGGTAAATTCACCTTTTGTTCGCAGCCTCATCCTTTCGATCTAATAGAATTCTTGGTTACTCCGCCGCAGTCCGTCAACTGACGAATAGCAAACTCAAACAATTATCTGAAAGCAGCTGGTAAATGTTGATCACGAAGATTAGAATTCAAAATGCGTGATTTTGTGATTGTACGAAGAAGAATTTTTTGTACATTCAGAAAGAAGAAGAAGAAAGAAAGAAAAGGAAAAAAATACGAAAAAACTTTTGGAAGTCTGACACAATTCATGAAAATACTCCCAAAATTTTTAAATTAGCATTCAGAACCATCATACCTTATAACACACATGGTACAAAGTTTTACAAATCTCACAAGAAAATAAAAACATCTGCACCGGATAGTTTTATTTATCTTAAGTCTTAAATGAAGAATTATCGGACTGCAACGGTTTTATTTGAAGTAATGTCATGTCAAGATTTGTTGACATTTACGATATTTGCTTTATTTTTTCATTTGCTAGGTTATCTTAGAATGTGTCAGCACCCTATAAAAAACCTTTAAGTACAATTAGAGCATACCTTTTAAATGTCAATGTAAAGGCTGCAAATAATTGTCACAAACTTATTCTCGTTTTAGAAGTCAAATAGATTGTTATAATAGTTTAAAGTGCAAATTGTCTCCTCTATGCAGGGCGAAGTACATAAAAGAAAGATGCCATTTTACAACTAATCACTCTCTTGTTTGAAATTTTTACGGAAATTCGCGTAGTCATTGTAGGGCTGTTTCAGATCAGATTTACAGCACAAAATAATACCCATTTCTTTTTTTACACCACAACGTCGTCATTGCAGTCAGCTGCCAGTCGATTTTATGGACGTCTAAAAACTTTCGTCTTAAGGAAATAAAACACTTTGTTTCTACAAAACAAACTTCCACATGTTTTCACAGTAGGTTTCACAGCAAACGATATTGTTATATTGCTGAGTTCATTTAAGCTAAAGAAATACTAGGACGCCAAATGACATCATCAGATTTTCTTTGGAAATCGGAATACCCGAGATCAAAAATCACGGTGTGCTTGTCGTAGCACCTTATATATAAAGCTAAATGTCTGTGTGCCTATGAATCTGTACGTATGTTCCAAATAGATTTTTTTCTTGAACTCATTCGAGCAACACACTTCGGGGCGGGCGTGCGTTATGGGTTTTTCCCGTTACCGATTGACATCGCTATCGACTTTTCATCAATTTTCAAACGATTTTCATCGACGCTAGCTAGTTTAAGGTAAAAATTACGCTGAGACGAAAAGCTCACACATCCATGGTGTCCCAAAAAATCTTCGAGCCTAATATTTTCTTTAGCTGAAACTGAACTTAGCAATATAGAGGTATGAGACTTAAAGTGTAAATTGTGATAACCTAAACATATATACCCAGATTTGTAAAAAAAGCTTTTCATATAGGACGCCTGCAAATGCATGCCCCATGACAGACAGAAATTTGACATCGAGATTGTCTTCCACCTTTGAGCACTCGTTTTAGACTGTGCAAAAAAGGGCAAGCCTTGCTTTCCATGACTGATCACACAAAAAGTGAAGGGTTCTTGGCCTGTCGATTGAAAGCAAGTCAGTATGAGAAGCACGTTTGTGAGATCTGGCGGGAGTGACAAAATGTAGCAAACAAGTTCTTGAAAAATCAAGAAAATAGTAACTATGCTTGCAGTGGTTTTACAACAATATTTAATCAAATATGTAGAGCTTACAGCTATAATTACTGACTCGGACTGGCTTGGTGCTGGAGTTTTTACATTTTTGTTTCTAAAAGCTTTTTTTGCTTTGTGGTTGGCAGAGCGCTACTTCGAGCATTTCTATCTTGGTTCTACCGTAATGCCAAAAATGAAGGGGTAAGCTTCTTTTTTATCTTAACGTTCGTCAAAGAAATCGAATCAGTAACGTAGTTGCTAGAAAAAGGAAGAAATTCTGCATCGGGTGCTTTCGAAGTATTGTTTATAGTTACTCTAAGTGATTTTATTTTTTTTTCATTTATTTATTTATTTGATACGCTCAAGGAGTTTGTTACAAGAGAACAAAAACGCACGTTTTTCATATTCCAACCCTCATGATAATGCATCATGAAGTTTGGGTTCAATCTGGATAAAAGTGTGATGAAAGCTTGTATTTGACTGCTCTATAATTATAGTGATCAGAATTGAATGATGTGACGGAGATAATACCCGTGCCCCCTTCTGCCAGCAAAATGATTTTGATTCTAACAAGCAAAGTTTGATGGTGGGTACGCTGTCCGACCTCACCAAACCAGTATGCCAGGGAGAGCTGTGCCTCTAAGTTAATTGCAATGAGGGTCGTAGTAAATGAAACTCATATGTAAGCGGGAAGATCAAGTTAGGTTATTGTAATCTATGGAGATGGTGATCACCCCAGCTCGTTAGAGAGCAGAAGATACTCTTGCAGTATTAAAATAAGCAAAGCGGGGCTTGGATGGTGGAGCAGAACTAATCAATTTTGCTCAAATAATTCCGGGGAGAGTCCAATGGCTCCGAAAGAATATCACGATAGTCTCACTTTTGTTAATTTATCTAGAAGCAAGTCAACAAGCTATAGTGATTGAAAAAAAAGGAAATCGATTAGATTTGAATTAACATGATGGCAAGACTTGGGTCATAAAGACATGTGGCAATGGTATTGAAAAAAAACACAAATTGATAATTGTATTTGGTATACTTTTGTAGTCGGATTAGGTAATCGCACATGGCCAGCAAGTACACAATGCAGATGTCGAAATGGTGCTCTCTAGAAAATTTCATTCAGTCTCAGCATCTTCAGGTCATTTCTGAAAGAGACGCCGTTATTACATAATAAAACTTCAAGGTAGTTTTTGTATCAGGATTATTACAGGTTCGGAAAAATTAAGTTGCGAAAAAGTGGGATTAAAGGCCCACTCATGGAAAGATTAGCTGTCTTTCTACTTATTATCAACGAAACGGTAGCGAAAGGAATCAATATTATTGAACTACAAATTTTTCGAACGTGTATAAAACCTGATACAAAAACCATCCAATGAAGATTTAGCATGTTATACCCTCTGAATATCCTAAAAGCAAGTACTAGGTCGTGTCTCACTTTGCGGTAGGAGAAACTTCTAACATTAAGTTTTTCAAAACGTTCTTCGTAATAAGAAAGTGTTTAGGGATATGTCTTGGAAAACGGAAGTTTGCTCAAATTCACAGAAATATCCCAGACCTTGCACCATTTCATCATAAGATTAATAGCACGTTGCAGTGCGTTCTTGCCTGCTACATGGTTTTCATTATTACAAACTCCATAAATTTTTATTTTGCCCCCACAATGGTCGGCCGCCTCAACATGGCGTGAGAGTGTCACTGGGTGTCGAACTGCGATGCACAGCGAGTGTACATTCCGGCAGGGTTTCCCAAGCTGTAAAGCAGGCAGGCCAGATCTACCGCTCTCTGTCACTTCGACTAGCCATCCTACGATTACGACCTCCACGTCAGAAGATCATCAGCATCAAATACTACTCACCAACATCAGCTGACGAATCAGTACTAGATGCTTTTTACGAAGATGTGGAGGAGGTCGTCCGCAATGAGAAGTCCTTCTACAAGTGTGTTGTGGGCGACTTCAACGCGAAAATCTGCCTGGAAACTGGAAAAAGAATATAGGATTCGAAAATTTGGATATGGGCTCCGGGATGAAGACGGCAACCGTCTTGTTGGGCTTCTCTCCGCCGCACGACTTTTCCATGGAAATTCCATTTTTATGAAGAAAGAACATCGCCGGTGGACATGGGAATCGCCCAGTGGAACGACTCACGCGGAGATCGACCACATTCTCACCAATCAAGGTGGAGATTGCTTAATATCTCAGTAGTTTCATTCTTTTGCAGTGGCTCCAATCACCGCCTTCTTCAAGCGAAGGCAGGATTTAGTAAAAAGCTGGAAAAGAAGGTCTGCCACAGTGCCGCAAGTAGGAAGAATGGCGTTTATGAATGTAACAGGCTGGAGGAGCTCATATCAAGTTGTGACTGGCCCATTAAGGAGGACCCAACGTATGACTACGACCGGCTTCTGTAAGGTTTGCGAGCCTGCGGAGAGCGCCCTCAGTGACTTCTGAAAAAAAACTTGGAACCAGGGTCAAGCGTGTTGTTGCGATTCGAGACCCTCTTTTACGACCCCGCCCCCCCCCCCCCCTTTGAAGGTACCCATCCTATGACCCCCCCTCCTCCTCCCCATTTCCCTTCCTCGCCCACCCCTACTTCCTTTACCTGCAGAAACGATTGCCAATCTCAAAGCATGCCTGTCAATGGACCGTAATCAAAATTGTAGTCAAAAAATAACTGCTTACAAATTAGGAGATTATGCAGATAATGCCACCACTCAAAAACCTCACAACAATTTCGCGTAGATTGGATAAGTAGTAAAATACAAAGATTTCACTGTGCTGCATTGTGGTTGGGAAGAGATTGGTGGAAAGGACATCATTTGGCAAAGCAGAGTATCGGGTTGTTCTAAATGATATTTAAGCTATACTTTACCTAGATGCCAAAAGAATGATGTAAAGTAACAACCAAGAAAAATACAGCATTATAGAACTTCACTTTAGTTATCATAATCGAGTATTTGTAATAACTCATTTTCTAATGACAAATAGTGAATTTTGCCATTCATGAATGTTCGGCATAACTCATTCATGTTTCAGTGGTACCAAAGAAAATTGGCCATGGTTCTGGAAATTAGAACGTTTTGGACTATGATGACAGTCTCGCGTTCTATCTTTGTATGCGACACCATTTTTTTGCAGGCAGAAGTAAACGATATTTGTGAGGCGCAGAAAACGTTTTCGAGTAAAAAGCTTACTTCCTGTATTTTGCACAGATTTTTTGGTGAAAAAAAAACGGTTTCAATGCCATCCAGAACAATGTCAAAAACGTGCATGAGCACGCTACTTTTGAAAATTCGTGACTAAGGTAAGAGAAAGATTGAGAGGCTGCAATCAACAGGCTGTGTAATATAGTGGCCATACTATCAACGTTGAAAGTGTCAGCCATTAAAGGTACCGTCCACCCAAAGTGAGAATTCACGAGATTCGATGGCATACTAATGCCTACTATGCCCAGCTGGTCACTCGCCCATTTTGCAGATTTGGTCATTCGATGCAGCTTGTTCTCCTCTTTCTAATGGACGCTTCTTGTTTCCCATTCATGGGGTTTTCGCGTACAAAATCATCGTTACTCGTATTTTCAAACGCGTTCCGGGCTGTACCCGGAAAAATCGAAATAGATATGTCGATTCCGTAAATATCCTCATTCGCTTTATAAAATTAGTGTTAAACCTTAATACCATCTTGAAAGTTTCAAATTCCGAAGATTTATTGGTGTTTGATGCGAATGTGGCTGACGTAGGCCTGTCAAAATTCGATGGTTCTAATAATAAGTCAAGAAACTATGGCGAGATATAAAAAAAGAGAAAAAAAGTTGAGCCATATCCTATGAGGTTTGCTCTATCGAATCGTTACTTGGACTTCTTCGGAGGATTGGTGTAAAAATTTAGAAAAACTGGGAAACTAGAGCATTTTAAAAAGCATGGATCGCAAACTTTTGTAATTTTCCAAGAGCTCATTGATTGGGCTGCAAATTTTATAATCTTTAGGGATCGTTCAGACCGCGCATAAAAGGCGCACGAAGGCGCACGAAGGCGCACAAAGGCGCACGAAGGCGCACAAAGGCGCACGAAGGCGCACAAAGGCGCACGAAGGCGCCGGAACTGCCAAAGCCCAGGGATTTGCTGGCAAAGTGTCATATTGGAATACGCGTGAAATAACGTATATGTAACGTCGAGCTACTTGTGACTAACACACGTGCACAACGCGCGCTGCATTTCACGCGTAATCCAATATGGCACTTTGCCGGCAAATCCCTGGGCTTTGGCAGTTCCGGCGCCTTCGTGCGTCTTTGTGCGCCTTCGTGCGCCTTTGTGTGCCTTTGTACGCGGTCTGAAGATCCCTTGTAAAGAGGATGAAACTCTGCATCGAATGCTACCAAGAACCCTTTGGAAATCTTTGCTCCATCACATGTGGCGTCCGTTTGAAAAAAGCGAAATTACTTTCGGAATGGCCTAATATATTGATTTCGTCTCAATGTATTTTCCTGCAAATTTGGAAATTATTTGGCAACAACTATCTGCATATTTTTATGGGAGCTTCGCAGTTCAATCTCCCAGCATTTATATCCCTGAGTTTAGGACTAGCTGGTAGTCACTTTCTGTCTGAGGCCTCTTTTATTTTTTTATAGTGCACCACTGCATGAATAAACAAGTTGAAGTTGTGAAAAAATTTCTCCAATCGCGATCGCTTCGGTTGTCAGCTAGGCTGGCGCCGACTTTTGAACACGTATATTCCGGTTTTGCCTGTCTTGAACAGTGACCTAATTACTTTAGACCTCCTTTTTTCCGCTTTGTGTAGTCCTGCGAACTTGCGTCGAAGCACCTGCTATGACAAATGGATGGTCAGAGGTCGCAGTGGCCAATCCAAGCAAGCTGCCTATTATTCGATGCGGCAGTCAACGCTGATTTCGAATCTGTATCCCGTATCTGCTTAGCGACTTTGTATGCGAAGCTATGAGCTTTTATTGCGGAAATATCGTGTAAAAATTGCGAAATTGAGCACACAGTTGCACTTTCAGCTCACTTCTAGGCTTCAAAATTATAAAGTAACCATGTTTTGGTCCAGCATTGACCCGGAAATGGCCCTGTACTGCCATAATTGCGCTTTGCATGCACGTTTTTTCAAGCAAAATAACACCTTTCAACGGTTTGCCCTTAAAGGCGCTAGGCAGATACGGAATACAGATTTGAAGTCAGCGATTTATTTTGCATTCAAAGCTATGCAGCTTGTTTGCAATGGTCACTTCGATTTCTGACCATACCCTTGTAAGCCACACAAGTGCATTAATCATTGCCATTATAAAATTCTTACTGAGTATGAACAAGGACTTTTTAACTTCCTTTTTACTTACGCAGTTCCTAAGCGATGTTTCTTTCCGGTAGTTGATTCCACAGAGAACGGACATGACTCTGAAATCGACTTTCTAGACGAGCATTTTGATATATCGTCAATTCGTTGACCGCATGGAATGACATCATTGCGCAGCCGCTAAAACGCTTGCCCCAATGCAAATTCTCCACATTACAAGTAGTGCTTTCGCAACATTTGAGCCACGCTGCTCATGGCCCGCAAACTTTGAGCAGTCGTGCGATCAACGAATCGACTGGACATATCTAACAAGGAACCTTGTTCAGTCGAAGTGGTTTGCTATGTATACCATAATTAAGGCATAAAACGTTGATTCCAACTGCCTTCCTTATCTGCAAGACGTTTGTGGACAAGGATCTATGAGCGTTTGCAGAGCCAGAAATCGAAATGCATTTTGAATGAAATGAGTTGCTAAAATCTTACTAGCCCTCATATGATGCAACGTGTGATATATTTTCTTATTTTGCAGTATTCTTTGAATAAAGTGCTCTAATGATTATCACTTCTATATTTGAGAGTCAGGAAAAGTATTAAGGCTATTTTTTGCCCTACTTGGACATTCAGTTTTTTGCTTCAATAAGCGCTCATAACTCCTCGTTTATAAATGTTCTGCAAATAATAAGGAAGACAGATTTAAAACCAGCATATTATGTCCTACAACTGATATACTTCCCATCTAAAAAGGCCACTTCGTCCAAACATGCACGCTTTCCATATTAGAAACCACCATCAATAGTATCCTTCCCTTGTCATTCATTAATGTTATGAAACATATGGAGTAACTATATAGTGGGAGCCTACAACCTTCGATTTTTTGAGTGGCACCAACAACGAATAACAAGCCTCTGCCAACGTTATCAAAAGAAATACATGCATGTTGTAAAGTGTATAAACGCATACAACAACTTATAATAAGTTCTTCTCTCTTATTGCTTTACATTATAGAATAGCAATGACATTTTTCCCTACTCTGACGAAGCGTACAACATGAGGTCATTTCCTGTGAAAGACCTATCAACTTTGTGGCAATGACATTCTCTTCTTATTCTTGTTGCTGTGCCGTCAATTCATTATAAACCAGTTTTCTTTCTCCTTTCTTTCTTGAGAAGTTGTTATATTGCATGACGTAGTCTTACAAAGTTTTACTTCTATTTGCGCTTTTTTTATAAATGGTATGTTGACCACAATAATTTGGTAAAGAGAACGTAAAGCAAGAAATTTTTCTAACGCATGACATAAATACCACCAACAACTTTTGAAACCCAAAATTGCTGTAGTTGACGCAAGGAGACTAACTGCTGCGATTACTTATGGCTATCTTTGCTGATGGTTTACTAGTATATAAATGCCATGGTCTCCTAAAAATGCAGTCTTGTCGAGGAATCAAAGTTCTAAGCTGGCAAATGCATTTTGCGACTTTTCTCACAACTCTTCTGTGTCCTGTATGATGCAATCAAATTTTGATATTACATGCTCGGATGTGAGCTATGTATTGGATTGTTGCGAAAATAATGGCCGTTTTGCGAATTCTCACTTTGACGTACTATAACTTTTTCAAAGATTCACATTTCCGAGTGCGGTGACGATTGCAGAAGCAGCAAACTTTCTGCAATACAGCGCACATTTACGCTCATATCACGAACGGCAGAAAAATATGGGTTGCCCGCCCCTCCCCATACATGCCCGCCCATTTGTGCGCGCTCATCCAATCACCGTTCTGGAAAGCCGGCCTGTGGGTTTTCCGGAATGGGACTATCGGGGTTTTCGCGCATTTTCGAGTTCATATTTGGAATCAGGGACATGAGAAGGCCCTGAAACGACAAAAACCTAGAATTCGAGAATCTGGGTGAACGGTGCCTTTAAAGGCAGTGTCCGGGCAAAAACTCAATTTCTAGAAAATCCACTTACCGGGCGTTATCCGTAACGCTGAATCCGAAAATTCACATTAGAAGGCGCGAAAACGGTGAGAACATGCCTTTTCCAAAGCGTTACAGTTTGAAATTAGACGGTCCCCGCCGGGCTGAGACGCAGAGTCAGTGCGGGACCCTACGATTTTGCACTCAGATTGACATGATGATGTCTTTTTTTTGTTCATTCCGCTGTATTACTAACTTCTCGATGTCTTTTGTTCATGGAACGCCTTGAGCGTACAAATGAAAATGAAAATGAAAATGAAGTTCGAGGCCAAGCTACTGAGTATATATATAGAAGTTAGAGCTCAGTAACTGGTATACGGTCTGCTGCCAAGCAGTCATCAGCTGTTTTAGGTGAGCACTGGTTTTAATTCTGCACTTACTTTCGTAGCTCTCGGTCCCCCCCCCCCACAATGATCGTCCAACGTGGCGTGGGGATGACAATAGGTGTCGAACTGCGATGCACATCCGAGTGTATTCTCTGGCAGGGTCTCCCAAGCTGTGAAAGAGTTCGACTTTTCCGGTTTCGGCCGGAGGCCTAGCTAAGAGCCGACCAGGTCAGATCCCCCGCCGTCTGGCTTCTTCTGGTCGCTAGGCGGTCCCTCCCCGCTTCAAGCCCGGGGTCAGCGATTGCCCGTGGAAATAAAGAAAGGCCTAGTAAGTTTGCTCTTGTAGAGGAACAAATCTAACTGCTCAGTCAGCAAGAAGATATAGAAAAAAAAACCCTCATTGGATCCCGCCTATGGCGCCGGGTGGTAGCAAGAACGATGTTCAGGGTCCTTAGGGCGCCTTTTGGACCGGACAAAAACGACACGTCTGTCCGGACGACACGCCATGGAGACTGCCTCATGTTCAGCACCTATAACGCCGGACAGTCTCTACAAACGCCGACCTCCACGCTCTTCTCAACGCTGCAGAGCACAGATCCTGTCACCTCGACTAGCCATCGTACGACTACGACCTCCACGTCAGAAGAACATACACATCATCAGCCGCTACTCACCATTAGCAGTGACTATTCAAAACTATATATGCTTTCTACGAAAACGAGGGGCAGGTCGTCCGCAACGAGAAGTCCTTCTACAAGAATATTGTGTGAGACTCCAATGCAGTTTTTTTCCACGACTGTCTTTGCAGATAGCATCTAGTTCTGCTTCGTGAGCTGCTGATGTGGAGAATAGCAGTTGATGATGCTGATGGTTTTCTGACGTGGAGGGCGTAGTTGTACGATGGTTAGTCGGGGTAATAGCTCAGATAATAGTCGGGGGCAGGCGGTCGCAAACTCGCGCTAACGCCAAGAAAAGGTGAGCTACGTGGCAGAGGTGCCATTGATGGTTTGATTAATCTTTGTTCCCTCTTGTTTAACACATTCGCGGCCCTAGGCGAAGCTTCAGCCAGGGTGATCTGAGCTTGGGATACTGTAATGCAACATTACGGTAGGTATACGGTAGATAGACATAAGGCACAAACTTTAGCTTATTTTTCGCAGAGATAATGTTTCAGGAAAATTAAGTGTACATGCACGAGTAATGAGGGGCGGGCAAAGACTGACGTTAGCCTACCAAAAAATATCGATTTTATTGATTTTATTGATTTTTTTGCATTGATTATCCCAGAAAGCTCGAATCTTAGTTGTCCGGAAATTAATGCCCTTTATGAATTTCAATCGCTATAAGTCATACACTTCTCATATCTTAATAGGTTGCAAACTAACGTACGATAGAGCAATGTAAGCCTTTACAAGATGGCAATCTTGATAGCGACAGCTCTGATCCACCTCGAGATTTAAGCCAAAATCTAAAAAGACTCAACAGCCCGAAAAATTAAGAAAATTGTAACTCAGTTCATAAAAGTTCTACAAAAATTCTAACTTGCTCACCTGAACCTTATCCAGATAAGACATCTATGATGCCTTGTTGTATTTTTTTCTCTGTTAGAAATCAAAAGACGGAGGCTGTGCCATCCTCACATAAGTAATTGTATACAAATCTGTATAAGTACAAACGTAAATTTCCAGCTTTCTACAAGCTTTGGTTTTCAAGAAATTTAGGTTTTAACTTAGACCACCTGACAAGGGAAAGCTAAATCCGATATTTCTCGAAAATTAGAGCTGGTAGAAAGCTGAAAATTTACGTTTGTATTTCTACAGGTTTGTAATATACAACTACTTATGTGGGGGCGGCGCAGCACCACTTTGGCAAATGCAAGAAAATTTCCGTTATTTTTATTTCCAACAGAGGAAGAAATACGGCAATAACATATATAGATATCTTATCTGGATAGGGTTTAAGTGAGCAAGTTAGAACTTTTGTAGAACTTTTATGAAGTGACTTACAATTTTTCTCAATTTTTCGGGCTTGAATCTTTTTAATTTTTGGCTCAAATGAGGTGGATCAGAGCTGTGCTAAAGCAAGATTGCCTTCTTGTAGAGCTTGTTTCGCTCTAGCGAATGGTTTTCTGCAACCTATTTACAAATGAGAAGTGTATGACTTATAGCGACTGCAATTCGAAGCGGCATTGATAACCCCAAAGCACAATTTTTCATGAAAATCCATGATGTTTGTTTCGTACAGAATGACTACCGTAACCTTACAATGCCAAAAACTGAAATAAATCTTTTTTTAATAATCAGCGCCTTCGATTCCCCTCTGGGAAAATTCTTGAAAGCATGTTTTGTACTTTTACCAAAAAGACTACCATTTCGGACAATACGACAAACGTGGTGTTGTAAGTTTGACAAAGCGAAAAAGGCTTTGATCTGAGACAGCAGTAGTCGAAGAAACTTCCTTGTCGTGAATGTTAAATTTAAGCCTATTATCTACTAGCTGGCAAACCCGGCTCCGCCCGGCCCTGTCATTATTATATTCGTAATCAGCATGCTCGATTAACCCCTGTGCCAACTCCCAGCCCCGTAGCTAGTATTTTGCAAAAAATCGATAAAATCGATAATTCTGAAAACTAATATTGTATTCGGAATCCCCATGCTCGATTACCCCCCCCCCTGTCCCAAATCCCAGCCCCGTAGGTGGACTCTGCAAAAAAATCGGTAATAATCGATAAAATCGATATCGATCGATGACGAAAAGTAGCCTATGACACCCGCCGGGGCCCGAAGTGTATGTGTGCCAAGTTTGGTCCAGATCGGTTCAGAAATGGAATTTTCTATTCGGAACATGCGTACATACAGACATACATACAGACATACATACAGACAAACAGACATTCAGCTTTATATATAAGATACGATCTCTACAATCCAAACAGGACTGCTAAAGCGTGAATTCTGGTGCATTACCCACACCATCAAATGCCTTTACCCATTCTGCTAAGCTCGACATTCAACAAATTTGTTTGTAAAAGTTGATAAGACAGGGTTAAAGGCACCGTGCATCTAGATTCTCGGCTTCCATGTCTTAATCGTTTCGTGCCCTTTCATGTCCCCAATTCCGAAAATGAGGTCGAGAATCTGCGAAATTCCGACACTCCCTGTCTCGGGAAACTCGCAGGTGGGTTCTCCGGAACGGTGATTGGATAGACGCGAAAGGATTCCTCACTGAGCGCCGCTGTTTCGCATCTTTTTTCCTGGATCACCAGCATTTGGCCATTCTACATGCATGGGTCAAGGATAGGAGAGACACAGAAAACTCTGCCAGCACTTGGCAGGGTCCAGTTTACTACTGCAGTAGGGCAGGGCCCAGTTTACTACTACAGTAATGCAGCTTTAGTTTACTACAGTAAGGATCTTGCCTGATGTCGGCTTTAGCTACACCATATAACTATAATTCATGCTTTTCAAATACGGATGAACACAATTTGCGAGCTCATTTTATCATGTTTCGGAAAAATTCAGTTTATTTTGGTCAAAAAGGCGAAAGCTTACAAAAACCGTTGTTTGCGCACATGAACTCTTTGTGACTGAAGAGCTTTGATTTTTTTCCGCGAAAATATAAGCTAATTGAGTTGCTTCTAACGTCATTGTCACGGTTGCTATGCTAAGATTTCTATAGACAACAAGTCCATACTTTCGCGTTTGTTTACTTTTGTTGAATGTCTATAATAATTCTTAAAATACTCGGCAAAAAACTTACTATGGAAAGAAAAGGATTTTTTGCTCGAACACTGTCTAGAGCATTTCCTCACCATTACTACAAACAATTTGAGGACAGGTTAAACGGCGCGAGTTTTTGGACCGACTCAATGTAATGGTAGCAGAAATCGTGCTTGAGCGCCGGTGGTGCGCGGCAGATACAGCATGCAGCCAACTCCAGATACGAACAGCAATAGTTTTGATTTTGCAGGCCGTTCTTGGTTTTACTATTCATTAAATATCATATGTCTTTTTCAGCAGTTAGCGATCGTACTCTTGACAAGTTCAATAGGGATTTTGTTTTAGAGAGTTTTTGAGCAATCTCGTGCAAGGCTCTGATCTTCTTTTGATTACCGTGCGCATAGCCTAATAATTCAGTCTTAGCTAAAGATTAATTGCTAGTGTGAATTTTTTGTAACGGAATGCTTACCTATTGCTTAAAGAAAAAAGGTACAGTATAAAAAGGCGCTAATTGCTAATTGAGCAATGGTGTGCAAACGCCAAGAGTAAAATTTGCTGTATATATTAGTGGGAGCAAAAATTCGTACAAAAATTGCATTGCAAAAATTTAAATTTTTCCAAAAATTAACTTCCTTCCTTTTTGGTGGATCTTCTTATAATCATTTATGTTTAAAACAGGAAACCAAGCTTTTCATAGCGGTACCTTTGCATGAATTAGTATGGAATTATTTGAGAGTCTGATGCAATTGAAAGAAAATACTTGATTAGATTTTAAGCAGGGTCATGAAAAATTCCGGTGAAAGAGAAACTTTGCATACTGCAGTGCCGCCTTTACCATGAGTTAGTATGATATCGAAGGCTAGAAGCAAATCAATAGAACTGCTTTGGTTCTGCAATTGAGCATGCTCAAAAAAAATCTAAAAACGTTACAGCGAAGACCGAAAAAGCCATAAGCATGGGTGTCAGAACCTCTTCTTTAAAGCTGGGCAGAATTTGTGCTGATCGAAAGCTGATTTTATTCCCGGGGAAAATGCAGCCACAAAATTTGAAAATTCCACGAAAATAGCTGCGCTTCTAACTTTCAAACTGTCTCAGATTAATCTATGGGAAAGGTGCCTTTGTAATGTGCAGAAATTTCTCTATCAAATAAAATTTTTTATAGTTGAATCTTGCTTGAAAAATGCCAAACTTGAATAATTTTCTACTGCTCTTAACTTCTAAAAATTCTTCTCATAAAAATTCACGCAGAGTTACCTTACTCCGCACGATTCTTCCAGGCAATACGCAGCACGGTATGGTCCTTTGGTTGCGAGGTCCTTCGATGCCAAACTTGAATAATTTTCTACAGCTGCTTTTAACTTCTAAAAATTCTTCTCATAAAAATTCACGCAGAGTTACCGCTATGAAGAGCTTGGTCCCCTCTCAAAAGAAGAAAGGGAGTTATGACTATTTTGAAAAACTGACGGCGGATCTTTGCACTTACCCAATAAAGATTGGGGTATGCAATCTCACTGTTTAGGTGATTTACCCTATTTTAAGGTGTATAAGCCGCACTTTTTATTTTCCCACGAGCTGCTCAGCCACTTCATTGTGTTTTGAGAAGCGATCCTTACTCCGCACGATTCTTTCAGGCAATACGCAGCACGGCATGGTCCTTTGGTTGCGAGGTCCTTCGATGTGTTCCGGCTGGTTGATGTAAGCTAGGACCACACCGCGGCTTATACACCTGAAAATAGGGTACTTGCATTACAATCAATACATCATCCCGTGTGTCCACGTATTTCAATGATAAAACGTTCGCAACTTTGTGCCACAATCTATAGCACAATTGACTTTTCGTTTAGCTATCAAAGTAGAAGCGCAAAAGCGCTTGAGGGCACACATAAAATATTACTGCATGTTCCTGACATATGACATCTTCTATTGTGTTGTTTTCAATCTACATTCGACTTGCGCCTCTGCTCTTTTCTTGGACAATCACAACAAGGCTAAAGCACACTAATTTTATAGGGTGGGCAAACTTTTACATTGCAGAACAATTTTTTATTCGGGAAGCTCTGGAAATCGTTACCTATATGATGATGTAATTCTACAGAACTTCAAATATTTCCTAGGGATCATTTGCGAATATATGTATGCTTGAAATGATTTCTGGAACTGACAGAGAAAAGTGACGTTGTTCTAACCTCATCACTTCTCCTTTCAGTTGACATAAGATAGCTGAAGTGTAACTAATATACGATAAATGTTCAAAGGCAATCTATCATCAAAATTTGACTTCTCGGATTTTTAAACCCATACAAAACTTCGGTTGCAAAACCGGCGCCTGTTGGGATCCCGTGTACATTTCGTTTATTGGGTACAAACGTATTGTAGTGAGATCCCTGGGTGGGCGAACCGCAAAAACGTGCTTCGCTTAACGCCGGCGTTGTATTCAAAGCCCAAATTTAACGATTCAAAAACGAGTAGCCGAAAAGATCTAGGTTTTTGGTTTCGTGGGGAGGGGAGGCAAATTTCGATTTACTGAACATTTCAGAGTAATTGTGGGAAGACACTATGCTTAGGCGGCCTTCCTCCAAGTGGTGGTTCGAATCGGCTACAACAGTGCGAGAATCTCAATTATTTTTCGGAGAGTGACAACTACAGTATAACTATTTTGCTAACTACGCACAATAAATCAATGTCGTACAGAAAGTTAGTCCTACATCTTACATTCGGAATATTCTGGGTTTTCGAAACCGAGTATCGTGCTCAGAGGGAGCGCCTATCTTATGGTAAGGCTGGAGCTCGATGCCAATACCAACAATTGAGTGGAGGACATTAGGTCGCCGAATTTGGAAGAGTCCCGCGCGGATTCCCTGCATGAACGCATGTCCGCGTATGTACAGGGGTGCGTATTTGTCGCAAATGACCGCGGGGACTGCCCTCTTTCGGCGACCTAATGTCCTCCACCCCCAACAATTATGGAAAGTTTATGCTAACACCATTCACCTCATTTATCAGAGGGCAGCATTTTTCGACTTCTAACTTGAATAAGTGAATAAGTGTTTGAAGACTCTTGGAACCAGCTATTTTTTTTACCGGAATGACTTTTTTAGCATTTAAAAGCAAAATGCAGTGATCATTACTTTTTTTGAATAAGGTGACAGATACTAAAAACGTTCTAAACGTTGAGACATAGCTGCGCGAAAAAATTTGAGGGGTCAAAGAACGCAGCATCAATTTAAAAAACAGATAGTTTCACAATTGCGTCCGGCCTTCATTGAGAGCTTTAGAGAAATCTTACGTCCAAAATCGTAAATTATAACGTTTCGTAGAGTGTATTTGGAATTGTATCTAACAATGAAATTAACTATCTATGTTGCGCTTAGTATGACATCGGCTGAATTTGTAATAGTTGTTCTATCATAAGGCAGGCCTTCACCCCTTTATCTTTGAGTAAACATGTTGCGAAGCCACCTCTTTCAAAGAGCAATGCTTCAGCACTCTTCAAGGTTTGAGATGCCACGCTGTTGGATATCTAGCAAAACGTATAATGCTTGAACCGCTACAACACATTAGAGATGTCCTTACTATACAAAAACTGTATTTTTCTTTACTTTGAATTAAATGAGGTTATCAATTTCGCGTTTAAATGGGGATGGCTGGCTGCATTCGCTTACTTAATTAGCGTTCTCCGACATGTACGATTCTACGGCATACCTAGAGTGTATTAGAATAAAAATAAAAATAAGAATAAAGGTCACAGTCGTATTGAGCATTAAAGCTAGTTCGGCTGCCGTTTTCTACGGTCTGATTTATGTTTGATCTTCCTTGCTTATCATCAGTGGTGCTCATCTTTTTGAAAAATTGTAGATTATAGTCGTAGCCAACTGTATCGCGGCTAGTTTGACTGGCTAAATTTTCCTTTCAGACGTGAAATTATTGTTCGACAGTTATAAGAATGTAAAAAATGAGGGCAACAAGAAAATAGCTCATTTTTGCATTAACTGGATTGTAGCGCAAGTAACGCAATCAATATTTTTTCTACAGAAAATCTATCTTTTGGGATTCGACTGATGAGGCAATGACTATTGTTTTTACTTCATTGTAAAAGTCTGAGTGTAGTGGTTTTTCAAAAATTTTGTTATGCGCTTAATTATCGTCTGTAATTCTCTGCAGGTTTCTGTGCATACCGATTTCAAACTCGTATCAATCAGCATCCTAACTAAATAAGGCGTCAAAACTCGTGCCAAATGTAATAAAAGCAAGCGCGTCGATCGCTTTGGCCTATTTGCAGTTCGTGTTACGACGGCTTCACGATAACATATGTATTTCCGCTATCAAAATTCATAACTGAAAAAACCTTGAGAAACCTTGGCCTGTTCGAGTATTTATTTTGGTTCCAATCTTAAGTCTACCTCTTGTCCTTTCAACCTCAGCAAATCTTGTATCTTCTAATTAGGAGTGCAAGTGATTTGAAAACCGTGCAGATTTTCTTTTGTCGAAGTGATCTACTTTGCAATTGACGTAATTGGACTTTTGTGACACGGCTTATTCTCCATTTACTGCAAGGTAGTACAAGGCCTGTAACCAATGCACTTTCTAAATTGTGTTCTCTCTGCCCGCTTCAGTTCCTAACATTCCTCTCAAACTTGTGACAGTAGCAGTTTTCCACATTTTCCAGAATTGCAAATTTGCGCAAAATTATTTGACTTGGTGGTGAAAACATTGCTATAGAAGATTCTAGATGATATATTGAATTTCAAAATGGTGGCTAGTTGCAATGAGACCTCCTCTTACTACAACTGCAAATTTGTCACCTGATGTTACAGGAAAGGTCCTTATTTTCAACTCGACCGAAAAAGAGGTGCAGGTCTTTTGAGAAACAAAATAATTGTGTGAGAAGATTCAAATCCAAAAGTTCTATATGATTGATTTTTGAAGCAAGGGTTTATTTTTGCAGTCAACAGATTACTGTTCAACACAGGTTTTAAGCACTATCTCCAGTTGCCATAGTGATGCCTGATTGATGTGTTATTTACAACCATTGTCGCTAGCTCTCATCGGGATACAAGTGCCAGGTTTTCCTGAAACAAATTTTTGTTTGAAGGATTTTCTAACGTCTTGAGATTAAGAGAATGTGTATAAGAAGAACAGGAAAAATTATCAGCAAGAATAAGAGAATGTGTATTAGAAGAACAGGAAAAATAACGTACTGTATTCGCGTTAGTTAGCAAGAACAAAGACGACGGTTCGCATGCACCTTCAATCGCTGAAGCCAATTTGTACGCCTAAGCCATACGTGCGCTAGGGTGACGCGAATCATGGCGTGGCGTTGCGCTGATGGAAAGTACGCGACCAACACAAGGTATGGTTTTTTTATAAGTTTCGAACATACTCTTTGGCTTCCTCTTTGCTCAATGGTCAGATATCGAAGTGGCTAATCCAGACAAGCTGCATACCTTTAGATGCAGCATGAAGCGATGACTCTAAATCTGTCTCCTTTATCTGCTTATCGCTTTTCTGGACGAAGCTATAAGCCATTAAAAGTTAATATTTTGCTAAGAAATTATGCGTGAAAGTGAACATTTGGCCATATACAGCCACGTTCGGCTTGATACTGGGCCAAAACGTGCAGCCAACTTACTTCAAACCCTCAAAGCCTAAAGCTGAGCTGAAATTGCAGCAATGTGCTCAATTTCACAGTTTTTGTTTACAATTTTTCCACAATAAAACTGCTTGTAGCTTCGTACACAGAAGCGATAAGCAGATAAGGAAGACAGATTCGAAGTCAGCGCTTCATACTGCATCGAATGGTATACAGCTTGTTTGGTTTGGCCACTTCGACTTCTGACCATTCCCTTGTCAGTACACTGAGTCTGTATTGCTGTTTGCCCTTAGTTAGAAGTGCAAGGGATATGCGATACTGCAAGTTGTTTTTGAGGGAGGCTAGCCTTGGGAGAATGTGTACCGGGCAATACAAAGCAATAAAAATTTCATCTATCGAACGAATTGTGAAATCTTTGCTTGTTTTATACATGACGAGATATTCAGTCTTTGCATTGCATATCTTGAGTAACACTATTTCAATTCAGTATTTCTCATAGATTCAGCCGGAGTATCAAAGTTCAAGTTTTGCGCTAAGGGCTTAATATCCCTTACATGCAAATCACAACTATTCATTTTTACCAATTTTTATACCTTGTGTTGAAAAGCACAAACTCTGTTATTCATGAACCGGAACAACATCAGTGCTACTGCACTGATGCCGAAAAGGGCACGTTTTGGAAATTCGACTTTTTACTACGGATATTCGATGTCGTAGACTACATCTTCCTTGGAGGCAAATATAACGGACGCATTAATTACGCACATGGTAGCTTCCAGCGATAACATAGTGAAAAGGATACGTTCAAAGGAACGATAACAAAGAACGTCACAGAACCCACCGAAAAAATTTAGCTAATGCGAACACATTCTTCGAAAAGTGGGTGCATTTAATCATGCAACTAGAGGCCGCTCAATTCAGATCGAGTATGGATGCTGCGCCAATGTCATTTGCCGATACGGTGCAGTGGGATCATACCTACAGCAAACCTGCAAAACAACAGCACACACGTATTTTTTCGATTACGCATCCATCTGCATCTGCGAGCCAAGAGGACGACGACAAGGAGAGAAGTGGAAGCTTTGTGGGCATTGTCAGCAAATCAAAGAATGTTGGAAAATGCGACCGGTGATCATCAATACGGAATTGGCGGGAAAAGAGGAACCTCTCAGCAGGGCATAAAAGGGGAAGAGAGAGGGGAGTTGCAATCAGAAGAGGCTCGCGGGAGTCGAAAACTGGTCAGGAGAGAGCCAGACCTCCCACTGAAAAACCAACCGAGAATTGATCCAAACGTGACCGTGTAAAGCTCCGCCGGAGAGACAAATCGAGATATTTTTTTCCGTTTTCGTTCTTTCTTGTTGTTTTCGTTCGTTGTTGGCCTTGAGGCCGTTGTTACTGTTTGTTTTGCATACGGATAAATTTTCTTGTTTTCAATCTGTTCGTGTGCCCAGTTATCGAGGTCGAAACCTTAAAATACCACTAGACACTAACCCGCAGTTACAAGAAGCTTTTTACGCTTTAAAGACGTAGAATCGCCTAAAGACTACTGTATACGGATTACTTGGAGACTGAGGGCCGACGATATCTCGAGGTTCACGCTCTACGCTCTAACGCAGACAATAAATTTAGTCGATATCGAGAATTGCATTGCGGCGGTCTTGAAAGACCTGCTGGCGTTAACAAAATATACTGATCAGCGGCTTCCATCGAGTAAAGCAGGACGTTGACCACCATCCGAGACGCACAGGGTTATCTTTAGACTAAATTGAATACATTACTCAATGATAACGCGATTACTATGAAAGACTAATGACTAGTTTTCGCACCCGCCATCGCAATAATCGCCAAAACTTGGACTGCTCAATTGTGGAAGCAGAATGCGACACTAAAAAAGTGTTCAGCGGTAAAGCTAGAGACCGGTGTATCTAAATTGTGGAAGACGCTGCCGGTCCAGTCCGGGCCAGTTGTTTACTGGAGAATGGTAGATGCTGTTTTGGTCCCAGCATAATACTGCATTGCGAAACCAGCTCCCTACCGTGTTATGAATCACTTACCTGTAACTCCTCCACTTCGATCTACCGCATACTCGTGATCCCAAGATTAGAATGATTCGCCAGTTTTTTTGAATATGGGAAAATGCTTGGTCAAAACATGATAAACTCTCGCTATAGAAATACCTGAGCAAATCAATCATGACTTATGATAACGGGCTAACGGGCTTTACGCGTGTGTGTGTGTGTGTGTGTATGTGTGTATGTATATGTGTGTGTGTGTGTGTGTGTGTGTGTGTGTGGTGTGTGTGTGTGTGTGGTGTGTGTGTGTTTGTGTGTCTGTCTGTCTGTAACGAAATTCACAGAACGAGTCGCAGACAAGGTTTCGAGCCGCAACTTTTTGCACAGCACGCACTGCCACGATCCAGATTTGCCATGCCAAAGCACGAAGATTCGTTGAGTAGGTCCCTCAAAAATCGCACCCCAAACGGATCCATAACGTCTGACGCGCAATATTGGGTCCCTATTACCACTTATTGTATAGTCGTGATTATGTTTGGCACGTGAATGTGCAAGCCATGATCTTTAGCCAAGAACAGTGATGAAGTTTATTGCTCCATGAAAACGGCGTTAAAACGAATTATCTGCGTAAGTGGTCAATTTGCCAGGGTTTTACCTGAGCATTTGAGAAGATTTTTGCACAGGGATGTAGCTCACCGTGCATATTATCCTTATGATGACCACCAAGCTAAGGAATAATTCAAAAATGTTCTAATTCTGCATTTGTTCTTCATCTTTAAAGGTTTCATACAAGCAAAATATCGATCTCGTACGAAAAAGCTTTCTGAATGAATAGTTGTTTACAGTTCATCCGTGAAGGCAGGCATTGCGCGGTATGTTTCAGTGCTATGCTATGCGGAAATGAGAGTTTATGGCATATAGACAGAAGAGCGGGTAGAGGACTATATGTCGCCGAAAGTGGGAGGGTCCCGCGCGAACAATGCAGCAAATGCTGCATTTATTAGAAGGTGTATTTGTCGCAGATGTCCAGCGGGACCTCCCATTTTCGGCGACATATAGTCCCCTACTCTAGATGAGCAAATGCGAGCCTCTGCGAAGCAGAGGTGAAGCACTGGTAAATTAATAAAAGGATCAAGTGAGTCGCCGCGGAAGTAGTTTATGACCTCCGCCGAGTTCGAAAACATGAGTGTGCAAAGTTTTAGCTTATTTTACTTACAAGGAAAGGATACTAACTTAGGGCCGCATGCACTAACATTTCCGCTAGGAAGGGGGTCGCAGCTTCAGAAGAAAGCTTCATATCCTGAAGCTCCGGATATCTGGATTTCACGCTGTGCACCTGTCCGTAAGTACTCCCACCATCCTTCGCTATGAACATATTGAGCAGAAGCGAGAAGCTGTACAAGCCGCATTTCCCAGCTTTTTGTAGGATCCCCTGATGGTCCCTGGGGGACGAACATCTATTCTTCAAAGTCATTTTTCTTTCTCCGAAATTAACGAAAACCTTCCAAAGTTATACTGAACATCTAAGACAAGGGTGCTAAGGGTGCATGTTGTTGATGAGAACAAATGAATTTTTGAAAAATCGAATTTTTCGGTATACCCCAAATTTCGACCTGTGGACCATCGAAAATTTCATGACTTCAAAACATCATTTGTTCTCATCAGCAACATGCTTAGTAATGTTGTGTTAGATGTTCAGTACAACTTTGGAAGATTTTCGTTAACTTCAGAGAAAGAAAAGTGAATTTAAAGAAAAGCGCCGGGGATCATCAGGGATCATACAAAAGCTGGAAAATGCGGTTTGTACAGCTTCTCGCTCCTGTTCAACATGTTCAAAGTGAAGGATAGTAGGAATACTTACGGATGGTACACAACGTGAAATTTCGACATATGAAGCTTTCTTTTAAGCTGCGATCCCCTCCCCGCGGCCATGTCAGTGCATGCGGCCCTAAGATTCGACATTTGAGATAAAACACATATACAGGGTGTCCCAAAAAAATGTTTCGAACGTTTTATCGTTAATATCTCTCTTCCCAAGAAGTCTTTTGCCTTGCTTCAGGGACCTTTTTGTAGAGCTGGCTTCGACTTAGATTTGCATTATAGAAAGAATCACCCATCTCTCTTCATTACTGTAGGATTACGGTAGAAACTTCAAGGAGGGTTTTAAGCAATGAAAGGCCATATTTTGCCCCAGAAAGGAAACAAAACAGCCTTAAAACTTTTACACTAGGCTAATTAGAGTTGCTGATTATAACTGTAAAGTTCCCAACTTATTATGATGCTTCATTGAAGAGTTATGCCAGGTAAGAGGTAGCGGCCATTTTTTCAATGTTCCTAAAAAGTGCGATTACACCGTTTAGAAAACTTCGTAACCTTGTGAACAGTTAAGTATTGAACTCAGCGTCCACAAAAACCCTATTACACAAGTTTTCACAATTATTTGAAAAATTTTGAAACGGCAGCTTTTTTCCACATTGACACCACATGTTTCAAGTTTCTACCGTAATAATACAGTATGAAGAGAGTTGGGTGATTCGTTCTCTAATGCAAATCTAAGTTGAAGCCAGCTCTACAAAACAATACCTGAAGCAAGGCAAAAGACTTCTTGGGAAGAGAGATATTAACGATCAAACGTTCGAAACATTTTTTTGGGACACCCTGTATGTGGAATCAGCTTTGAACGCTGATTCCAAATATGCTATTCCTAGCTGCTTAGCATCGTTTTGAAGCGAGTTATGGTCTCTTTTCTATACGAAGTTTGCGTGCTCCTCGAGCTACGGATGCTACGGTGTTGACGTCTAGGTGGTTTTGCAATTGTAGGGTGTATCCCATTACTTGTGACTGTCATTTATGTAGTCGCCGCGCGCGACAGGCTGGCAGCAATCAGATCCACGGAGAACTCGGGTAGCCGACTCATAAAGCCATACTGATTCTTTTTTGTAATGGTTTCTACAATGCCACTCAAATTTTGTCTTGTTTTTGAAAGTTTAGCTACAAAACTTGTAGAAAAAAGGAAGATAGTGGAAGGAAATATGGAATTTACTATGTTTCTGATCAGGAAATGTAAACTTTTCGTTCACTATAATCTTGACCCCTGAACCTTTCCTCTGGGACATCTACTCTGACTCTGCTGCCTCTCGTCGGGGTTACTGTAACGCCGCGTCACGACCAGTTTCTAATTGACACTCACAAGTAATGGGCGCCCCCCCAATTGTATAATGCTCCCTTTCAAGATCAGAAGAATTAATCTGATACTAGTTTAACATCCTAGCATTTTTTCGGGTAGATTCCTATCTACACGCCGTCTTACGACGTTCAGAAGTTTGTTAGTTACTCACAAATGCAAGCCCATAATTCTCTTCGGAATGAAGCTAAGCAGCTAGGAATAGCATGATTGGAATCAACGCTCAAAGCTGATTCCAAATGTATGTTTCACATCTGAAAAGGCGAATCTTAGTTAGTATCCTTCCCTTGTTAGAGAAAAGTTATAAAAACTAGCAAAATAATTACTCAGAAGAATTGGTATCCTAACTCCACAAACACAAGACGCACTTTTTTGATTTTTCTAAAAAGCGAGCCGCTCAGCCGCCTCGCTGTGTCCCGAGAAACGAAGCTTACGCTGCACGATACCCTCAGGCAATGCAGCACCGCATAGGGCCCTTAGGCCGCAAAATTTTTGGTGTTCAAGCTAATCATATTCAGAAAAAACAGGTGCGCTTTATACAATACCGCTCATAATTCGTCAAAAAAGTCGCCGGCTGCGCGCCACACTCCACTAGAGTCCGTGGGAATGATCGTCAATTTAGCCATACCGCTTCAGAATGGACGAATTTTGAATCCGAGGACACCGTTCGATTCAGCTCGGTGAGACGCATCATCTTATATATGAAGCTGAACGTCTGTTTGTCTGTTTGTCTATACGTATGTTCCGAATAGAAAACTCCATTTTTGAACCGATCCTGACCAAACTTGGCACACATACACTTCGGGCCCCGGCGGGTGTCATAGGCTACTTTTCGTCATCGATTGATATCAATTTTATCGATTTTCATCGATTTTTTGCAGAGTTCACCTACGGGGCCGGGAGTTGACACAGGGGGGTAAGTGAGCATGGGGATTCCGAATACAATATTAGTTTGCAGAATTATCGATTATTATTTTGGTTAAATTTAGTGTGCTGATAACAGTATTACCATTGATCTGTCGCTGATGACACATAGACAGTATACTATAGGAGTATGGTAGAGAGCCACTCTGATCGAATTTGTTCTAAGATCTGCTCAAAACCACAATACCACCCACGAATGTCAAAATTTCCGTGAACTTCGCGGAATTCCGGGATCCGCCAGAGTGCGCGATAATCCGGGAAGTTCGCGACATTTCAGGATCCGCGAAACCATGCGAATCATGCAGAATACGCAACGCCACAACTTCCTTCGGAATGAATATATTCCGAATCCAGAAGCTCCATTGTGTTCAGATCGTCGAGGCAAATAATAAAAACGAAATAGAAACGCCGCTCATAGAGGTTTTCGAACACGCTGCTTGTGAAAATCGTGTTCTCTGTCAAGTATAGGGCCTTTTTGATATACATTTTGATATACAATATGCTCTCGATATTCCATTTCCAGTTTTTTCGAATTTTTTCTGTGGAGGTCCCTTCGCAAGAATGTAACGCAGCGTCTGTGTAACATAAAAAATTCCAGTAAACACTGTTCGACAGTACTGTCCTTGTAGGTTATCGTGCGTTCAAGAGTAGCTGCAGACTGTCTTTCAAAAGAGATAGAAGCGTTGGTGAATTTTTGAAAAATCACGCGTTTCTAAATTCTACTCGCCGTAACTTCCTTCGGAATGAACATATTCTGAATCCGAATAAAGCCTTGTGCTCAGTTCATCAAGGCAAGTCTTTCGATATACAGCCAAAAAGTAGTCACAGGCATCTTTCCAATGGAGGTAGAAAGGCTGGTAAATCGTAAAAAAAATCTTGTTGTCCCAGATTTCATTTGATTGGGTGATTGAGGGTAATTTCATTTTTTCTTGTCTGACGCTCTGAAGCTGGCCGGTGGATTTTGGTCAAAATGTTGATGATCTCCAATTGTAAAGAAACGCCGCTCATAGAGGTTTTCGAACACGCTGCTTGTGAAAATCGTGTTCTCTGTCAAGTATAGGGCCTTTTTGCAGAAATATGGTGAGATAACTGTAACGGATTCACGAAAGCTCGTAAGTTCGCCTCCATCTCTCGCGTATCTGTAAAAAACCTGCCTGCTTGCTTTTCTAATCAAAGTTACAGGAGATGTGCTATCGAATGGTGCATGACTCAAACTCCAGTCTATAAAATTCGCTGAGTTACGAGCCTACGAAAACACGTTCTCATGAATTTTGCCCAAAATGTAAAGATCGCATATTTCGTCGAAATTCCACCGTGAGTGCTTGTGTGACACTCGCATTGCGTATATTATGTTCGCTTCGCTCAATGACTCCACTGTATTGAATATGGTGCTTGCTGCTTCAGCAATTGAATATCAAAGCTATTGCGTGGCTAGAGCTCAAACACCAAATCTAACACAATAAGATCCATTAAGAATGTGAAAAGATTTGATCAGCGTGTTGTACAAGCACTCATGGTGGAATTTCGACGAAATATGCGATCTTTACATTTTGGGCAAAATTCATGAGAACGTGTTTTCGTAGGCTCGTAACTCGGCGAATTTTATAGACTGGAGTTTGAGTCATGCACCATTCGATAGCACATCTCCTAGTAACTTTGACTAGAAAAGCAAGCAGGCAGGTTTTCTGACAGATACGTGAGAGGTGGAGGCGAAGTTACGAGCTTTCGTGAATCCGTTGCAGTTATCTCACCGTATCTCTGCAAAAAGACCCTATACTTGACAGAGAACACGATTTTCATAAGCAGCGTGTTCGAAAACCTCTATGAGCGGCGTTTCTTTACAATTCAAGATCATCAACATTTTGACCAAAATCCACCGGCCAGCTTCAGAGCGTCAGACAAGAAAAAATGAAATCACCCGAACATCTCGAAAAACTTGTTCATAAGGGTTATCCGACCTGGTGATTACAAAACTCACATCTGCTTAGCAAGAGCCTCGTATTCTGGGTTGCGACGAGTAGAATTTGGGACAACAAGATTTTTTTACGATTTACCAGCATTTCTACCTCCATTGGAAAGATGCCTGTGGCTATTTTTCAGCGCTGCGTAATCTACAGAAAAAAAGTACTATCGAAAGGTCCTTGCTGGAGTCTACTAGGGGCAATGCGCGCTGCTTTACACCTTCGCGAAAAGACGTCTACAGAAAGATTTGACTATTGAAATCGGAATATCAAGGATATGCTGTATATCGAAAGACTTGCCTTGATGAACTGAGCACAAGGCTTTATTCGGATTCCGAATATGTTCATTCCGAAGGAAGTTACGGCGAGTAGAATTTAGAAACGCGTGATTTTTCAAAAATTCACCAACGCTTCTATCTCTTTTGAAAGACAGTCTGCAGCTACTCTTGAACGCACGATAACCTACAAGGACAGTACTATCGAACAGTGCTTATTGGAATCTTTTATGTTACACAGACGCTGCGTTAGATCCTTGCGAAAGGACTTCCGAAGAAAAAATTCGAAAAAACTGGAAATGGAATATCGAGAGCATATATCAAAATATTTGCCTCGACGATCCGAACACAACGCTGCTTCTGGATTCGGAATACATTCATTCCGAAGGAAGTTATGGCGTTGCGTATTCTGCGTGATTCGCATGGTTTCGCGGATCCTGAAATGTCGCGAACTTCCCGGATTATCGCGCACTCTGGCGGAAATCCCGGAATTCCGCGAAGTACACGGAAATTTTGACATTCGTGGGCGGTATTGTGATCTTGAGCAGATCTTAGAACAAATTCGATCAGAGTGGCTCTCTACCATACTCCTATAGTATACTGTCTATGTGTCATCAGCGACAGATCAATGGTGATACTGTCATCAGCACACTGAGTTCAACCAAAATAATAATCGATAATTCTGCAAACTAATATTGTATTTGGAATCCCCATGCTCACTTACCCCCCTGTGTCAACTCCCGGCCCCGTAGGTGAACTCTGCAAAAAAAATCGATAAAAATCGATAAAATCGATATCGATCGATGACGAAAAGTAGCCTATGACACCCGCCGGGGCCCAAAGTGTATGTGTGCCAAGTTTGGTCCGGATCGGTTCAGAAATGGAATTTTCTATTCGGAACATACGTACAAACGAACAGACAAACAGAGTTTAGCTTCATATGTAGGATGATGCGTCTCGCCGAGCTGAATCGAACGGTGTCCTCGGATTCAGATTTCGTCCATTCTGAAGCGAGATATGGCTAAATTGACGATCATTCCGACGGACTCTAGTGGAGTGTGGCGCGCAGTCCGGCGACTTTTCTGACGAATTATGAGCGGTATTGTATTTGTGAAAAGGTAAAAAACATATTTATTGACATGTAAACGGACTAAGTTTATATATTAGGTCGTTCCAAAAGCAATGTCGCTTTTTTCAAATGAACGCCACATTTCGTGGAATCAAGATTTTCAAGAGCTCTTCGGATCAGTCGATGCAGCATTTCGTCCTCTTTTTAATGGTTGTAATCTCATTGCATGATATTCAATATTCTGCGACTCATGCTTTTTGTCATGGTCAAGTTCGGCTATTTTTCTATATTTTTGTACTGATTCCTCGAAGATGTACAAGTAACAGATAAATAAGAGCAAACCCTATAGGACAATTTTTTTCTTTTCCTTAGTTTGCTTCTTAGAGTTTGTAGAATTAATTTTCCAGTGCTATCAAATTCGATATTTGATCAACTCAAACCTCACAGAACAACAACCGTCGAGCAACTCGGATGTCATTCGACGCGGCTTTTTCTCGTCTTTTTACCAATTGTTTTTGGTTTCCGATTCATGAAGTTTTTTTTTGGGAAAAAATCATCATAATTCAGGTTTTCCAAGGCGCCCCAGGCTGTAACCGAAATTTCCGAATGTTGCTAATCTGAAGTGGTAAATGCTCATATGCTTTGTAAAATTAGTGTTAAACCATAATCCACCTTTGCAAGTTTCAGAATCCAGAAGTTTATAGGTGTTTGATGCATGTGTGCTTGAGACAAGCCTGCAAAAATTCGGTGACTTTATTGAAAAATCTCTACAAAAATTATGAGGAGATACGGAGAGCAGAAAAAAAGTGGTACCGTTTCCTATAGGGGTTGCTCTATCGTTCCATTACCTGAACTTCTTCTGGGAGTTATTATAAAATGTTAGAAAAATTGTGGATCTTGACCTCCCCAAAAAGCATGGGTTAGAGATTTTAGTAATTTTTCAAAAGCTCATCGAGTATTCTGTAGTGAAATCATAGCCATTAGAAAGAGGGTGAAATGCTGCATCGAACGCTACCAAGAACTCCTAGAAACCTTGCTTCCTCGGAATGTAGCGTTCACTTGAAAAAAGCGACATTACTTTCGGAACGACCTAATATTACTTTGGAAACAAACTTTTGCAACTTCTTTCATAATTTTAACGATTTGCATGTGGCTCGCTCAATCTTTGACAATACTTAGATCCTCATGCGTGCTACCACTACAATCTAAATATGGTAAATATGTAGATCGTAATGGTAGAAAGATAGGAGAAAGAGAAATTTTTTTTATAGAAATAGAATTCAAAGGCAATTCGAGATCTGGCGTCCTTACAAAAACGAGTCGCTGTATATAAGGCTACTGGGGACAACCGTCCAACTCAAAGTGGCTAATTGGAATGAACGCATACCATTGGATGCGCCTTTACGAGCTCATTCCAAATCTACCTTCCATGTCTGCGATGCCGTTCTCTGCAAGAAGTTATGAGCAGTTAAAGATGTGAAGTGATTGGTGTTTCAACGCATAATGTGCTTCAAAATCCAGCTTGGAAGTGCATGACTAGCATGATATTGAGTGTATTAATTTCAGGGGATGCTCACATACGAAGGAAACACCAGTAAGTGCTTTCGAGCAGCTAAAAAATAATTAAAGTTCTTTGATAGGAGCTTTGAGCAATGAAAAGTCTACATTTAGCAATTACACGGCGCCATACCTCGAGTGGTTGATCGAAAACACTTTTCTATGTTTCCATTAAATGTGAGCATTCCCAAAAATCAGTACGCTCAATATCATGCTAGTTATGCATCTCCCAAATTGGATTTTGAAGCACATTATACATTGAAACGACAATGATTGCGCATTTTTAACCGCTCATAACTTTTTGCAGAGAACGGCATCGCAGATAAGGAAGGTAGGTTTGAATTAAGCTCGTAAAGACGCATCCAATGATTTGCGGTTCATTCCAATTCGCCACCTTAAGTTGGGATCGTTCCCTTGTAAGAAGCAAAAACCGCGAGACTTTGCACAGTGGAATTATTTGGCCTGCCGAACACATATCAGGTCGTTCCAAAAGTTCTTTCCTTTTTTTCAAGCTGTCCTAAAAACAGGTGGAATAAAGATGGGCAAATTATCCAGAGAATATTTAGTGCAGCTTTTCTTCCCCTTTTCAATAGTCATGCAAATTTTGCTTTTGTGGCCATTAAAATAATCGCCAAAATTCCAAGCCTACGTGGCCATACCAAAGTTTGGCATTTTCCTAAAATTTTCGGTCTCAACTTCTGAAATAGCTGTGACAACAGGCGGATAAAGCAAACAAAGTGCAATGCATTCAATTTTTGGGCATCACCAATTAGCTTTCCAGTAATTTTTTAAGATGATTTTTCCAAAAGTCTTCAATTTTGCAACATCGTGTGGTGCGCAAACACATCAAACACCGAGAAACCTTTGGAATTTGAGACCTCCAAAAGTCGATTATCATTTATCACTAATTTATCAAAGCAAGCGAGCTTTCGCTGCCACAAAAAATCGAAATTTGAGAGTAGGGCCCGGCGGAGATGGTTCGAAGTCAAACTGCACTTCGTTTTTTGAGGTTAGAAGCATCGTGGACATTGCTTTTATAAGGTCCTGGGCGAAGCACCGAAAAAAACGACAAACATGGCAGGCTTCACGAGTTGGACGTGTTCTTTGGCAAGCGCGCGAATTTCAAACGTAAGACCCAAACAAACAGATGGCTTGTTTATAGCGCACAAACATTCATATGATGTCGAATCTGGGCTATGCATATACAATATCACTCCAAACAACATTATGTAAAAAGTTTCAAAAACTTATGTTCCCTAATACCCGTTTCCGATTTTGTTGGTTTCTAGACCACCAACCCAACTGGATTGATTCGGAGCATAATCGGAGAGTTCACATAAGTTTTATACCTTTTTGATTTGGACGAAGAGAACGCTCCAAGAAGAGAACTGGCATAACTTCGGCACTCTGGCGGGAGCCTTAGCTAGGTGGTCCAAGCTAAAATTCAAATTTCTTGAGAACTAAAGCCTATAGAGAACTGAGAATTTACATTTGTGCTTCTACAGGTTTGTAGTATACAACTATCTATGTGGGGACGGCACAACACGACTTTGGCGAATGCACGAAAATTTCCGTTTTCGTAATTTCTAACATAGCTGAGTATTGAACTCAGCGTTTATAAAAACCCTATTACACAAGTTTTCACAATTTTTTGAAAATTTTTGAAATGCCAGCTTTTTCCACATTGACACCATATGTTTCAAGTTTATACCGTAATCCTACAGTAATAAAGAAAGATGGGTAATTCGTTCTACACTGCAAATCTAAGTTGAAGCCAGCTCTACAAAACAATACCTGAAGCAAGGCGAAAAACTTCTTGGGAAGAAAGATATTAACGATCAAACAGTGCATACATACTTTTGAGACACCCTGTATATATACCCCTTTGCCGTATTTTTTGCCAGCGCTACGCCAGCATTTCGATCGATGCACGCGTATTTCGTTGGGCGGGGCTAGCTGACGTCCCCAACGAAATACACGTGTATCGATCGAAATGCTGGCGTAGCGCTGGCATAACTTCGGCACTCTGGCGGGAGCCTAAGGAAAGCTATACTCAGTATTTCTCGAGAAATAAAGCTTGTAGAGGGTTGAAAATTTAAGTCTGCACTTCTACAAGCAACAGCTCAACCGAGCATTGGCTACAAGAGCAAAGTGTGCTCTATCCTTATACATTGCAATGTGAACTGTGCTTTCACAACTTGAAGAAAGTTTCCGGCAATCTTTAGACCAGAAAGTTTTTAGTAATGGCTATATTCACACAAAAGTATGCGTAATGTAGCCAAGCATCTACTGTCTACAACAGTTTTTATCGCGCTCGTTATTTTCGTCCAAAGCCAAAGTAAAGAAAACGTGCATTAAATAATCGCGTCATTAATGCTTTTGAAAAATATTGAAAAGCGTATCTCCGTCTAAAAAATCCTAAGACGCCGCAACTTGCTCGTGTACACACACCTAAATCAGACACCCGCATGCACAATTTCGTGACTTTTTCTTGACTAGGAACCCAAAGAACACTTGGCATGATTTTGCCAAACCAGTTCAGAAATTGGTATAAACCTACAGAAACCTGTTCCACCCATAATTGAGGATCCTCAAGAATTCCTGAGGACGAAGGCAGGAATTTCGGGTATTTAAGATTTTTTTGATATTTTGGCGCTTCAAACTTCATTTGGACAAAGTTCTTGCGGGTGTTTGTACTTCTTGTAGAGCTTGCTTCGTTCTCCATCAATATTCTACTTGCTTTTTGTATCACTTCGCCGCGGCAGGATGTAAAACGACATAGATTTTCGAATAACCCAACAAACACATGTCAACGTCGCTGTCCTTTCTCGTAATCTGCAAGTTCTGCGACCGCTGATTCTATAGTGTTCAAAAAAAGTGGCTTTTCTTTATGAGCGAAAATGCTTTTGGACCCAGCCGCATCCAAAAATGTGTGGTAAGTGGGTAAAGAAGCATGTATTAACATTTCGTTCCTGCAGTGAGCACGGATACTTATTCTGGGGAAGAACTATAGAATGCGAGAGCTTGCGTGCGTACCTTCAAATGTCAAAAATATAGTTTTGCATATCCAAGCCGCAGATGATGTTGGTGCAGGGCTCTGACGTACCAGGCGAATGGGAAAATGTGATCGACAAGATTTATACGAGTATATGATGCGCATCAACGCTGGATTTGGTAATAGGTTGGAAATTTGAAAACTGAGACAATCTGGTGGATTTTTCGCTTTGAATGTATAGAAACGAAAGTGGAAGTGCAGTAGAGTAGAATGAATCCTCTATTCTCAAAATGCAATAGGTTTAGCCTGATCAAACTATGAGATTGTAGTTGCACATGGAAGTTAACGCTGAAGGTAATAGCACTGTTAAGCAAAAAGGAGCTTTGCTACAGATGTTTGTATAATCATGAGCTGTGAGAGTATAGCTCAAGGCTTCCACCGGCTTCACTTCATTTTGCAGCTGCAAATTTTGTATATCACACTCTATCCCACGCAACATTTGTTCTATCCGGCTTCAAAAAGTCCAAGACCTCTCAAAAGTTAGTAAGTTCGTGTAGTCATAAACTGCACTGTATCATGCCTGACGATTTTGATCGTGTCAAGTGCTTGTGAGTCTCAATATTTTGACTCGTAGCTCTACAATGCCTGAAAATTATGTGCAGGACTTTGTAGAGTGCCTCTTTAACAATGTTCAAAGTATGACTACCAAGGCTTTTAGCTTGAACTCACATAAAAAAAATCCCTTCGGCGCACCAACGCGTTAGGCCGAGTAACATTCAAGTAACAAACTGCGCTTTGATCTTTTGCGAAAAAGGCAAGCCACCAGCCAAAAGTTGAAACGGCTGCAGAGATCAAAAAAGAGCGACACATCTGGGATGATAGATACAGGTCCATAGACTCGTGATAATTTGAAACAATCACTGCCTGAAAATGAATCGTTATTGCCGGCATGTTAACACGCAGTTAACTTACATCATTCTCAAACCTACCATCCTTGATGATAGCTTGCGACATATTGGTCATGAATTGCTGGTCATCTCCAAAAATTAGAAAACGTGTTATATTCTTCAAAAAAAGTGTTCAAAGAAGCTAATATGCTATTTTTATTTCTACCTTCCTCTTAGCCAGTGGAATAGCAGCTTTCACAGTAATGTTCATGTCAGTTTGCCATTTTAGCCGGATAAAGTCCGTCATTCGGACGTGTATGCACATTGAGTCAGAATGGCTGAATAAAGTAATCTATCTAAAGATATTTCAGCTTGCTTGTCATGAAGTTTTTAAAAAGCTCTAGGTAACCATCCTTTAAAGCTAGCTCTAGGTAACCATCCTTTAAAGCTGGCTTTATTTGGATTCATAGTATAGTGCGTTCTCTCTTACATGCTGTAGATATGATAGAAACTTTGAAGAAGGTTCTGAGTTGTTGAGGATCATATTTTACTAATGAAGAGTTATTGAATGAGCTGAAAACGCTTAAGTTGGGCCAGATGTACCTAATGACTGGTTCTTCGATGCTCTTTGGAATTTGATCACATTATTTTCAAGGCTCGCAAAGCTGATAGTAAGTTGCATAATGAGAACGGTGTGCGTGAAAACACTGTCGCACATTTTTACAATTTTTTTGTGATTTTTTTCGAACGGCATTTCATAGCGGCGCTATAGGCTTAGAGTTTTCACCGCATTCTTACAATAGAAAAAATTGATTAGTTGCTTGCTTTATACTGTAAATCAAAGATGAAGCCAGCTCCACAGAATGGTATCTGAAGCTTATAAGACTTCATGACCTGAGATTCAAACAATAGCAGATGAATGATAACAAAGTAGGGTTTTCCTGAGGTAAAACGGTTATGCAATTCAATTTCTTGACTGGGTTAAAAACTGAGTCTGTTAAAAAGGTAGAAATATGTTAATTCGCTGATTTAAAAGAGAGCGTAGGTCATTAAAGGCACCGTCCACCCAGATTTTCGACTTCCACGTTTTTGTCGTTTCAGGGCCTTTTCATGTCCCTGGTTCCGAATATGAAGTCGAGAATGTTCGAAAACCCCGACAATCCCCGTTCCGGAGAACCCACAGGCCGGCTTTCTGGAACGGTGATTGGATGGGCGCCCACAAATGGGCGGGAATGGATGGGGGAGGGCGGGCATGGATGGGGGTCCTCGTGCATCTTCGCTATTCCGAAGCGATTTTCTCGATTCCGAAGCGGCTTTTTGCGCCGCGACGGCATTGGATTGATAGAGGGCCCTACTATCATATGCTGCCAAAAGCTCAAAACCCTCAACTTAGGGTGGACGGTGCCTTTAAGGACTTATTAGGTTGTAAAGAAGGTCCTGAGCAGTTTTGGAAATTATATCAAAATCATTTTTTCGCATTCGGTCAAATTTTCACAACACATTTTTTGCAATGTTTTCTTTTTTGATGTTCTTTTTTGATGTATAGATCAGGTACGATTGGGCATCGATGAATATTAGGAACGTTATTAGAAAGCTTAAGCTGTGAACAACAAAACATTGCGATAAAGAATGTTTTAAAAAATTTGACGAATGCGTGAGAAATGATTTTAAAAATGAAACAAAACTGCTTAAGTTTCTTTACAACCTAATCAGTTCTTGATCACCTACGCTGTGTTTTATGTCAGCGAATGTAACATAATTCAACCTTTTATCAGAGGCTGACTCAATTTTCGACTTAATCAAGGAATTGAATTGCATAACTGTTTCCCTTAGAAAGACTATACTCTGTGTAAAATTGTTCATTTGCTTTTTATCGTGAGCTATAGGGTTTTTGCTGTTTAATGAGATATGAATATAAATGATGCGCTGTCCCTGAGGCCGATATTGCACCTCAGTGCGACGAGGTGCGAGGGAACCTCTTGGCAACAGACTTTAAACGGCTAGCGTAATTATTTTACCATAGGCGGCGCTGACGCCACATCTGGCGGCTGGATGCGGCAGCAGTCGGCTGCCTGGGTACCCTTGCTACGCACCTTAATCAAACAATAGGAACTTTTCATTTTATGCAGATTTTTGTTAACTCTTCTTTTGAGTGCTAATTTTCGGAGTAGAAACAAATTTATCGAAAACATTTTATAGCATCTAAAAGCCCTCCTCCTCTAGATTCTTTATCGCTTGTGGATTTCTGTTCAATCGACAAAATCTCAAAATTCTTACCTTCGACTCTTTTTTGCCCTAAATCCATGAAGGACAGCAAACTAATTCGAAAAATCCAAAATAGCAGGAGTTTTCTGCTACAAATGCCTTTTAGACAAAATTTCAAAGGAAGTTTGAGCAAAAGCAATTACTTGCTTTGGGTGGCCCTTGTAGATTTCCGCGCAAAGTTAGCACGATGTGGCTTTAGCTATTTCTAAAATACGAAGCCCCCTTGACTCCATCTTTCACGACATGCCCTTTGAAGCGTTTTTAGGAAAAAGAAACAAAATAGAACATTAAAACCAATTCCAAACTTTGAAAATAGTGATGTTTGTATGGTTTGCTGTAGAAGCATGCTGTGTCCGCCTCTCCGCGCATCACCGCGGAAACAGCATTGCTGCAGCGATTCCAAAATTGTGGAGTTGTAACTAATGGAAGGAAGGGGTTTGCGGCGATGCAAGAACGCATAGACAGGTAAGGGAATGTAAAACAGAATTATGTAAAAAGTATGAAAAAATCATGTGAAGGAGAAAAATGACTTTTTCATTTAACGGCCACCTCAGGTGGGCTTTCGGTTAGAACAAGTCTTTCATTTTTTTTATACATTTTGCCAGCTCGCTATTGCCCCCCCTACTCACGAATTTTTGTGTCATATCATTGCGTATTGATTTTCGTTTGTTTAGGACACCGCCTTGTTGGAGCGTGTCACCTGCACTCCGGTGACGTGCCGATGACATGCTTGCGACTCTCCTCCGCTCCGGACCCGCAAAATGACATCTCCGTGCTTTTTACCCAAAACGATATTCAGCCTCCCCGGTAAGACACTTGTGCCGAGTCTTGCTTCTGCGCCGTGTAGAACTCTTGGGCCAGCCCACAGCTCTCAACTATAATTACGCATGATGCAATCTACAGTACACCTACAGTAGATCTGAAAGGCAGACAAAAAGTAGAGGTCATCCCTAGATTCGTACTCAGTGGTAAGCGGTACATTTCTCAGTTTTCAGCGAAGAAATTGGAAATATCAAAAGCCAAATTTCTTCTCCCTACAAACTTCCGGAAATTGAGAGTAATCTTGCACCATCTCCTTTTCGCAAGAAAAGAATTCTTAAACTTTACTGCACTGCTCAACAAAATCGGCTATACGATGAACATAACACAATCTGCTCTAAACTTTTACATTTCTGAAAATGTTATGCTCTCTTGAATTGGAGTTTTGTGGAAAAAGTTTTTGGCAGTCTTCAAACTGAAAAATTTTTCTTTGATGGCTGCAATAACATAAAAGTGTCTAATTTATAGCCATAGTTTGCTGTTCATTAGTTTTTATCATCCAAAGGTTTTTTCGGGAAAGATTTATCTCAATTTGAAGTGGAGGTATAGAAAACGTGCATTAATTATGAATCAACCAATCAATCAATATAAGTTGCAACCAACTCTATACTTTTTGCCTTTTGATTGTTACGTACTTACTTACTGACATATTTTGAAATTGTGAGCTGCATATTGGCATAAACCGCATTTTTTACAAGCTAGACTAGCACAACGATCCGGGTTTGTACATGCATTGTTGCTAAAGGTTGACTATTCAGCTAAAAAAAGGAAATTTTAACACTGTCAAAAACCAGGCGCTTTTTCGAGGCTGAACGAGGCCCTGTGTGCAACATTGCCATGGATAACCGTCAACGGGTTAGGAAGAAACGCAAAAAAAACGCCGAAACTTTGCTGGGGTTATTTGCGCTAGTGAACACGAATATCATAATCATTTGTTAAATTCTTTTCTTTCAACTGGAACCCCGCACTATATATCGATCGCAGTCCTACGAAAAGGCCCTATCATGCAAAAACAGTTATAGGCGCTGCATGACGAAAGCGCAATACCTTTGGACTCGAACGCGGCTTTATTAGCCGCAGAGCGCATGAGGCATAGGATTCACAACGGTGAGGATACTCGCGCACCGCGTTCGCGCCTGCTCAACTGAAGCTGCTTTTGCGCCTTCGTCATGCAGTAGCCTTTACACTCTCGGCACAACAAATAACCTCGCTAAGTCAAGTATTAGGCAAATCTAATATTCATAAATTCTAATCTCTGCTTCCCTAACATAACTATCGTGATCCTCACTGCGACATGAGAATCTGGCAATTAGTAACTACAGTTGTAGCTTACGTTTAACTTACATAATAGCAAAATTTAGTGCATTATTTTTAACAGCAGTGGGGCAGATGGGGTTTTGGGATTTCAGTGCCATGCGAGAGTGCCTCCCTCCCCCCCCCCCCGTCAACATCGCGCAAGTGCGACGTCATAACGCTCGAACTAAAGTAAGAAAATCGACCATGTGGAAGCTTACACCTTGGGCCGGGGTCCTCCGAGCTGTCCGAATTCCTGCTATGCGGCATGCGCATGCCGCCAGCGATTCTGCGTCTCCGCCCTGGTGAGACCGCCAAATGTCAATCGGTAAGGCTTTGGAAAAGGCAAGTTTTCGCCATTTTTGCGTCTTCCAATGTGGATTTTCGAATTCAGCGTTGCGGATAACCCCCGGTAAGTGGTTTTTCTAGTAATCGAGTTTTTGCCCGGACACTGCCTTTAAGAAGGAAAAATTCATTGAAATAAATTTAAAAACTTAGTCCAACTCAATGGCCGCCGTAGTAAACACTCTCTCAGCGCAGTTCGGCAAGGACGGACCCACGTCCAACGTAGGACATCTCAGTCCGGCATCCAGTGAGTTATTGTTCTGGGTGCGGTTTGCTTTTTAGACATGAAGACCTTGCGCGTTCTTAAAGAGGGACACCTGTACCGCAGCAATACTCAACTAAATTGTCGCGTAAGTTGCTCACAAGCAAAAGTTCTGATTTTTCTCTTTTGCACTCTATCCTCCTCATTTCACCATGGATTTACCTTAAAGGCATTGTCCAGGTCAACTTGGGGTATTGGGATCTTGAGACAGTGTAAGAGCATGGCTCCTGGCTAACGCAACAGTTCAAGTGCAAGTAACCATGTTGACCTGGACAATGCCTTCAAGGTTTTCTGAATGTTTGGCTGACCATTTTGGAGCACGGAAAAGTAAGTGGTCTTAGGTTTAAGGTACGAAGTTCTTCTGAAAGGCTCATCTTAAGTCAACTGAGATGAATGAGGAACTGATGAACTGCCTATATGTTGAAAGCCCTTCTACCTTCGTAAAAAACTAGTTGTCATGCTTCCATTATGTTTCATTTCTTTTGAAAACTGCAGGATAGCACGAACATCAGTAGCATAGTCCTCAAAATATCTGGGATTTTGGCCAAAAACAAAGTCCAGCAACAAAAATTGATCAGTAAGGTTCCTTAATCTGAAAATCAACTCTACCAAATTAGGTTAGAAGATAATACCTAAAGGCACAAACCTTGATGGATCGACAAAAAAGTCCGGCTTTTTGGCGAACTTCACAACTCTTTGCTTGGTTCCTTTCTGAAAAGTGCTCATTTGCAGGTCCACGAATTTTTAACGATGAATCACATCATATCAATCCTTTTTAACTTGCAAAATTGGATACAATGGGACGACCAAAAAGTTGGCACTAAAGTTATGCAAAACTAGTAGAAGGAACGTACCTTTGCAAGAACGTAAGTCTTGTTTAAATAAGGAAGAACTTTTCCTAAATAATCTAGATACTTCTCGACGTGTGCCCTTGGTTGTTCGAATGGCAGATAATGAATCCTGTATATAGTCCTGGCGATACCATATCCAGCGAACAGGTGAAACAGCTTAAAAAATACACGTACATGTCTATAAAAAGTGCAAGTGACTTCTTTATTTTTGTAAACAATTAAAATAGTTTTTAAAATTTAAAAGTTCAAGTAAGTCTTGCAGAAAAATTTTTAGGGGTTGGGACCCCGCAGAAATTTTGAAGAGCACCCCTAAAATTTTTTCGGAGTGCGTGGCTGACCCCAGCACCTTCATTTGAAAAAAAAAGTTCTGCCCCCCCCCCCGGACGGAAGTCCTGGGGACCGCCACTGGTACATGTGGGTACTGATAAGTATAGTATACTAGCAGAACGAAGCGGAGAAACCTTTGTGACGCACTCCAAATTTGGGTCTCTCGAGATTTTTTCAATTTTTTGCAAAGCTATTCTGATTTCTTCAGACTCTAATATTCGAAGTTTTATAGGGTGGTATCTTTATCTAAATGGCCTAACGTTTCGGCGCTTCACCGTCCTCAGAAGCTTGAAAAAGGCACAAAGCATCATCTGAGACACCAGACCATCAAATGCTTTTTCCAGCTTAGCTAGTATCGAGCTCTTTCCTAGTTCAATCCGTAAAAATCTTCAAAACCGAGATAAACCAACCGTTCATACTACGCTATACGAAGTGTCCGCGCCGGAAGAGTATGACAGCAAGACCGGGATTATGTGACAAAAGCGGACAATTGAGCTGCACTTTGTAGGGCAGATAGAACGTTTATCTGCGAATGGCTGGTAAAGTCTATCTACCATCTATAGCTCACACATGCTACGACCGGCAGAAAGTCGGCAGTGATGGACAAGTACTCGTTTTTGTTATCCATTTCTGACTCTTTGCCGGATCCTGAGTGCCTCTAATGCCTTTCTAGCCGAGATCTTTTTCTCGTGTGTTAAAACCGTGCATTTGATTTTGAAGTCCTGTCCATCATGTGAGCCGGTTATATAAAGTTGATCATGGAGTTGAGTTCGAACAAGCTGCTTTCCGATGTTCGCATTTCATTTATCTGTATATACATGAATCAGAAAATTTTTTTTTGCCCCCCCCCCCACCGAACCCGAACGGAAATCCTGGGGACGCCATAGGTATGTATGTATGTATATGTATGTATGTGCATATGTATGTTCCGAATAGAAAATCTTGTTTCTGAATTGATCCGGACCAAACTTGGCATACATACGCTTTGGGGGGGGGTGGATGTTGTAAGCTTTTTTTCGTCATCAATCAATGTCGATTTTATCGTTTTTTTTCGATTTTTTTGCATATGGGCTTCAGACTGGCACGAAGGAGGGGTAAATGAGCATCCCGATTACAAATGTAATATTACAGTTGAAATTATCGATTACCTTTATCGACTTCATCGATTTTTTCAAAGTTTGAGTTACGAGGATAAGGCTGCCATAGAGGATATGAGCAGGCTGATTTCGAAAATAAAAAGGGGATAGGGAATTGGCATGTAGTAATGGGAGCACGGAAAGGTTGTACGGGGATACTACAGTGTTTATCATAGTGTTTTGACAGGCCCGAGCAAAGCCGGGTATGTCAGCTAATCTTATATTTGAAGCTTGTGTGTGTGTGTGTTCCGAATAGATTTTTTATTTTTGAACCAATCCGAACCAAACTTGGCACACATACACTTCGGAGCGAGGAGGGTGTAGGCTACTTTGCGCCATGATCTATCGATTTTTTGCAAAGTTTGAGCTACGGGGCTGGTAGCTAGCACACCGGGTGGGGTAATTGAGCATGCTGATTACTAAATCAGCGGGAATAGGGAATTGGTATGTAAACTTGGGCAAAGGGAAAGGTTGTAATACAGAGATACGGATGGGAGCTTTATCATAGTGTTTTGACAGGGCCGGGCGGAGCGGGTATGCCAGCCAGTACAGAGTAAAATGACGTCATCCAGCACTGAGCATGAGCAATCCACTATTGGAAAACAGAATGATCTTGTCGAAAAAAAGAAAGGCAAACGGAAAGTTTTTGTCCTCGTAAATGCGGTTATCGCTTATATGTTTTGTTGTTTGCAATGTGGAATAACCGTTGCTGCGAACAAATTTTGAAAACACGCATCTTGCTTCGCGGTGCTCATCTTCTCCCGAGCACACCAATGTTGCTGTCCTGAACATATTTAGGGTATTACAGCCCGCTTAGCACTACAAATGTGCGGAGTTCGTGTTACAGAGGATGTTTTTGAAATATTCTTACGAAATAACTCCATTTTCACAACGCCGTTGGTTAAGCTGACCATTGTGTTCAAATAAGGTAAACATTCTCCCTGTCTTCCTGTGGTTTTCGCGCGTTAACTTGATGTACTAACGTAAGTTAGGAATCCTAAACATCCGTTCATTTCAGACTGTGTTCTAGTAGCTAAACAGTAGTCGTCGATGTCGGTGCATCAATGGCATCTGCCTTAGCACAGATTCTTCAATATTTTCCATGAAACAGATTGCAAGAATCGGTACTAGTCGCTGACCATAGCGAAATCGCAGATTTGAGAATAGCGCTCAATTGGACATTATACAGGGTGTCCCAAAAAAATGTGAACACTGTTTGATCGTTAATAACTCCATTGCTTTTAGGTCTTTCGCCGAGCTTGAGGCATCATTCTGTAGAGCGAGGTTCAACTTGAATTTGTAGTATGGAGCGAATCACTGACCGCTCTTCGTTAATGTAGGATTACGTTATGAACTTCTAACATGTGGATCCATTGTGAAATATGCCATTTGACAAAATTTTCTTCAAAATTTCTGAAAAGTCGTGCACTGGGGTTTTCGCTCACGCTGAATCCACTGCACAACTTTTTAAGAGTGTTTTTTGCTTTTTTGACGGTGTAATCACACTTCTGACAAATGCTGGAAATTCAGCTACTACGGTTCACCTGGGCTAAACTTGGAAAGAAGCATCACAGTAAAGTGGCAATATCATATTCGAAATTTGCGGCTTCCATTACCATAGTTCAAGAGTTTTGGGCTTGTTTGGTTTTGTTCCGAGGCATAAAATGGCCTCCAATGGTGTAAAACCCTTGTCGAAGTTCCTACCGTAATCCTACAGTAATGAAAAACTGTCAATGATTCGCGCCATACTATAGATCTAAGTTGAACCTTGCCCTGTAGAATGGTGCTTAAAGCTCGGAGAAAGACTTGAAAGCAAAGGAGTTATTAACGATCAAACAGTGTTCACATTTTTTTGGGACACCCTGTATACAGTATTTATACATTAAGGTGGCACATAAGTTCTTATTATACAGCTTTTGTCTTTTTGAACGTAGCGCATTCATTTTCTGGCAATATAAGCTTTATGATGTAAACTGCAAATGCGGACATTTTTGCCGAATTTTGCCCAGGGTGTATTCGACATGCTGATCACAAAAATGAGACCCGTTTTGCATGAAAAGGCCTCTTTCGTAAGGTCAAAATGACTGTTATCTTAGCAACAAATGAATATGATATTCGTGTTCACCGTATATTCGTGTTCACTGTTAACCGTATCGTACCGTATTATTCCATTGTGCAAAAATTCCGCGAGTCCTGAGTTTTCGCTTTTTAGTTATTAACAAATTGCCCTCAAATCTTGACGCATTTGACTTGTTCTACTTCTCAAAAACGCCTTATCTTAGTTTGTCTTTGGACTTCACTTCTTTCTTACTGATTATGACGTGCCAACTTCTAGCTACATGCTGCCTACAATTCCTTTTGGATATTTTTGTTCAGGTTTTGTACGGCTTCATGTTTGCCGAAAAACCATGAGACTTGGATTTTCAAGGGTTTTCGAAAAATGCTTGAATTTTTTCTACAACGTTATCATAAATCGAACAGTTTGCGAAGACTTGCAGCTTACGTCACACTCTACACGATGCCAAATGAGAGTGCTACATTCAGCAAGAAGAAAGTTTTAAGAAAAGTTGCAAAACAAAGTTGTCAGTCTGTGAAGTCTCATGTAAACCTTCAAAGATTTTTTCTCACTTACCCTAATTCCTCCTCTACTGATGTAGATTGCGTCAATTTTCATGGAAAGCAAATACAGCATTACCTAGTTGTGATTTTCTTCGAAACCGCAGCAATTTGTTCACTTCCTTGATTTGGGGTTTTTATTATTTAAATCTTTGCAGACGTGTTTTATCATGCAATATCGCAGCGGGCACAGCACAAGAAGCAAAGGGATAGCAATAATCGATATGCCGAAGCAAGGTCTACAAAATAAATCTTAACATTTCTGGGTGAAGTTTGGACCAAATTTCGAAAATAAGTACAAAGTTTGAAGAATATTAAAGAATCTCTTCTGGAAGGTCATTGGAAGAGCTTGCATTGCTCTATCAAATGACACCCAGCTCACTGTTTTCCATGATCACTCTTTCGCCGTAGGATGCGATGCGCCATTATTTTCTGGACAACTTATTAGAAATCAGACCGAAGCGAACAGCTCCGTCATCTTTTAAAAGACGTCATAGCTGTTAGCAAATGTAATCTTAAGATAAATGCAAAGCTAGATAACCAGTTGATTACAAATTCACATTTCGCTGTTTCTACTTGTACCTGACCAGCTTTGTTTACTCAAAACAAACGTTAGGCGGTTTACTCGAAAAAATACAAAATCACAGTGTTTCAGTTTCTCGCAGGCAGCGGCGCTTGAGACGAGTTGCAGTTTGGTACTCCGGGCGCCTTGAGGCTGGCTTATATGCCAATATCACCGCGGTCTCGAGATTTCAAATTTATTGTTCTTTTTCGCTTTCATGGTAATTTTATCTGATTTGCCATACTGCATCACAATATTTTACAACTGTCCAGATAGAAATATAAGTGATTTGATGCTCGAGTCCCTTTTGAAGTATCCTATCTCAATGGTAGTCGCTCGCTTTGTAGATCTGTTATGGTTGTTCGGCGAATGTGGGGGCGGTGCAAGACAAATGCGTCGAAAAGCACCGCAATGAGTTTTTTTTTCGTTACAGACTTTGTAAAACGAATGCTATAGACCTAAAGCAAGCCTCAGCGCCCTTAAAATGTATGGCAGATCAGAAGTTATATCTATAGTATTAGGTAAGATCAAAAGTATAGCCAGGGTTGAGCGTGGGATCAGGCGCGCCCGACCTGGGGGATCGTATTGAGGGTAAGACTGAGGGTAGGGGTCGTAGTTAAGAATCGAATTCATTAGTTAGGGAGATAGTGTGAAGGTGAAAGAAGAAATGCGCTAGTCCGGTGGATATCGCGATCACATGAAGGAATGACGGTCTTGAACAGCATCTGTTTGTTTCTACAGCGGAAGTTTCAGCCAAAATTCAAATCTTCTCTTTTACCTTGACATATGAGGTAAACAAGGAAGCTTGCTGTGTGAAATGGGTATCATTTCCATAATCAACAGGTCAAATTACCTCTATGCGCTCTACAAACCATTACCTACTGCAGTTTCTAGTGTTTCTCAATGCCTAAAAAGCGTGATTTTCGAACGTGATCAACTTGGTTTCAGAAGTGAGAAAAGTCAGCTTTTGTATACTCATAACAAAGTAATGTTCTCTACAAGTCTAAGCTACAAATTGGACTTCATATTGCTTTCGAACAGTGAAGTAAGAAGTGCTGCCAAAATTCCAGTCGGCGCGTTTTTTACGATGAGTGCTTCAACTTCTCGGATTAGCACAAGGCCGAAACAAGTCGAATCAAGCTCAAACACTTACAGTGGAATCTTCGAGGATTAGGCTAGCGAATCACATAAAGCTTGGGTAGAAAAGCATTTTCGGAAATAAAGTTAATGGGGTCAGGCGCAACCCCACAAAAGGTCAGGCCGCCTGAGCGAGGGGTTGCGCCTGTCCCTCTTAACTTGCCTTCAACATTCAAAAATCGCCCCTTTTTTGATATGAGTATTGAGCGCAAAGCCTCTTTTTGCTATATTGAAAATTTTAAGCCAAACACTCCACCCCTGTGAAAATTATTGCTCCGAAAAAAGGACTATCCAAATCTAAAACTTGCCGTCAAGTTCCGTGTGGCTGTGCAATCGCAGAAAGTCGGGCCTATAGACTTTCAAAAATAGAAACCTGCAGTGAAAGCTGGTCTTCTTCAAAATATAATATAACACTCTAAGGACTAGGAGGTGAAGCGGAGGGTCGTTTAGGGGCTTTCACAGGGGGGGGGTCGTTTTTGAAGGACTTGTGCCTGACCTTTTGCTCAACCCTGAGTATAACCTCCTCTCGACTGAATAAACCGCTTCGAATAACTATTCATCTAAAAGAGAAAACCATTTTCTTACAGCAGTATCTTCGCCATAAATTGGCATACGAAAGCTCGAGAGTTGGAAGCGATTGAAGAAAATTAAGATTGGCATTTCTCAAGCAGAATCGCAAAAAATTCTGGAGGATTTTTGTTTGATGTAGAAAATTGTGCTCTTTACTGGAGTGCCTTTTTTATGAATCAAAACGAAAAAGAATCAGAAATAGATAAAGAGAGTTGCTTTAGTACTGCAATTTTTGAGCATGCTTAAGAAGCCCAAAAACGTCACAGAGAAGACAGAAAAAGGCATAAACATGGGTCTTGTGACATTCTCTTTCTAGCTGGAAATTCGTGTCATCGAGAGCAATTTTGATTTTCGTGAAAAACGTAGACCGAAAACCCGGAAATATTATGAAAATCAAAATTGCTCTCGACTGGCACGAATTTCTCTCAGTTGGAAAGAGAAGGTCCCATGATTATGAAATTTCCGGTTTTTTATGAGGTTTTCGGGTTTTCTTGATTTTTATGCCAATTCATGGCAAAACTGCTGTAAAAAAAATGGTTTCCTCTTTCAGAAGAATTTAAATTCAAAAAAATCTATCGAGTCGAAAGAAAGTTGTGTTTTTGAAATGGCGAATAAACTTTTGATCTCACCTAATATATAGAAAAAATGTGCCCTAAATCCCATAAGGGGGCAGTAATACGAATAAAGAACGATGGTACAACTGATACCACCATCAATGTTCTGAGTACGTAATCCAGAGGAGAAACGAAAAGATGTTTTACAAGAACTCAAGAATGAAGTAAAGTGGGAACGCTTTGAACCACATGTCCAAGTTTATATTACACAACAAAGCAGAATCGGTTGCACTCATGCCTATAGAGGTAGCATGCGAACCATTACAATTGAAAAAGGAAAAAGAGTGCAAGGTCTGAACAAGTACTTTCTCAGAACAAGAACGAGTACCTCAAAGTAACTGAAATCGCTACTGCGGTCATCCGCATATGGAGCACGCCTCAATGCGTCTGCAGCGTAGTCTGAGGCAACTCTGTCTCTTCCATAAAAAAGGCACAAGATTTCAAAAGGCTAGTTAGGTGGCAAATCCGGCTTCGTTCAACCCTAACAATAATTATTCGGAAAGCAGGGTTCATCCACCCCCTTCCCCCCCCCCCCCGATACCAACTCCCAGCCACGTAGATTTTTGAAAAATCAATTAAATAAATAGGTATCGATCGACGGCGAAAAATAGCCCATGACACTCGCCCCGCCCCGAATTGTATGTGTGCAAAGTTTGTTCCGGATTGGCTTGAAAATCAAAATATCTATTTGGAGCATACATACAAGCAGACCCTTAGCTATATATACACGACTAGTGACACTACGGGTCGCTAACAAGTGGAAAGGCAGATACATTGACGCATATGTAGGACAATAATCATATACAGTCATTCATTGATTGTTTCAGAAACTGCTCTACCGCAGCAGGCTCAAAAATGATTTTAGTAGGTAGACGATCACAAACTGAAAAAATTGACGCATAACATACTTTGTTCCTACTGAACCTTTCGCCGTTTCTAGTTGCAGAAATGCCCAATCCATTACTGGCACGAAACTTCACATTTTTAAAGTCGCGGTAGATAGATACTATAGTAGTATAGGCGGCAAGCATAGCAGGCACAGCAGGCATAAACTGCGGACTTGTCGGCGTCTCTCTGATCGAGCGCTCTTTCATTTCTTCTACTTCTGCTGTCTCTCCCTTGCACGAACTATCTTTGCCGGAGGTAACGGCGCCCAGTCTTTGCTTGTCACGAATCTTGTATGCAGCTAGTTTGACGAATCCTTATTTTCTGTTTGTATTAGCGCATTTGTGCTCATTCAAATGCATCTAATGTAATGTCTATGTTTTTCAAAAGGTGTTTTACGTACGCTTGCAAACTGAGCTTTTAACAGCGTTAATAAATAGAAAACAAAGATTATTCACAAGTCGGCTCCGCCTTGAAAATCGCTACACAAATGAGTTTTTCATGAATTTTCTTGGAATTTTGGTGAAATAGTGGAAAAAACGTCTGAAACAAGCTCTACCTTCACAAATGTCCAATTTTACCTCCCTTTGGAATCTGAATTGAATGAATGCTCAATTTTTCGCTACGAAAATCAGATTTTTGAGCAAACTCGTTTAAAAAAATGAAATAATTCTCATGGGCACTCTTGGAATTTGGGCGGAAAAAGGGAAGCAAGTCTCTACTCTGTAGAACTTCAAGTTTTCCGTGAAAGCTCAGATTTTTATGTAGTCAAACCTCTCAGCAAAGATAAGGCTTTATTCCACAAACGTCGTTTAGCTCAATTCGAAACCAAAGTTGATTGAGTGCTCAAATTTTTGCTAGAAAGCCAAATTTTTCAGCAAAAGTGAGGCTCTCTTGCACAGACGTCGCATTTTAGCTTCAGACCAGGGCTCGGCACGAGATGGCTAATTGAAAATGCAAAAAAAAACGAAGTCCCTTTTGATTTTTGCGAATTTTTACGAAGTCCCCTTTGGCCCTGGACCATAATATCTAAAAAAACCCCAAAAAACGAAACGTCGACTCAAAAAACGTCGCAAATTTCTTATATGTTTTCGGCCACAAAAACGAAACCTCCTTTGCTTTTTATCCCTAAAACGATATCCAGCTTAGCCACCTGTGCCGAGCTCTGCTCGGGACTTTAAATGTTTAATTTTAGCCAAAAAAATTAGGTAATTAGGTTTTTTTGGGAACCCTATCCCAAATATGTGTTCAACAAGTTGTTTTTGAAATTTAAATGCAAAAGGGAGATAAACTTCTCAATGAGGCTCTATCCTACAAACTCCATATCCCCCCCCCCCCTCCTCGGGACCAAAATTGGTTGCCGGTTTATTTGCTAGAAAGTCGAATTTTTCAGCAAAAATGAGTTTTTAGTCCGCAGACGTCAAATTTTCCATCGAGATTAAATTTGATTAAATGCACTTTTTTCGCTAGAAAATCAAGTCTTTTGCACAAACTTATTTTTAAATGGTGTTCAATGCAATTTTTTAAAATATGGATGAAAAAGGAAGATAAACTACCCACAGTCGGGCTCTATTGCGCACAATCGAGCTCCCCTTGAAATCAAAATATTGACTGTGTTGTGGAACGCGTTGAGTCGTTGACGATTTATTAGAAATAACACAACAGTTCCCCCTCTGCCTATCGGCGTACATGCCGAGGGTTCACTAGAAATAGCTCAGGAACAACACACAAAATATATCAAAGTGCGGCGGGTACGCCGCAACCACAGAGACCATATCGACCTAGCCTATAGTGAGCGAGCAAGTTCCAATATAAGGGACGGCTCTACAACACCTCCCTCCTAAGATGAACAACGGTACATCTTACAAAAAGGATCTACTTGTAGACGTTCTGGTGGGCGACGATGGCGACTTGGTCTTGTTGATGACGTAGTTGAAGTTGGATGGCGTTCAGCGATGTCCATGCCATTGTCCAATCGGTCTTCTTCGGAACGCATGGTGTGCGATGAGTCACGACGGCGATCCATACTTGATCCACTACGCATCTGGTTCGCATGTCGTCTCCATAACTGGTTGTCTTCCGTAAGCACATCGTATACGGCTTTTCCGTAGCGTTTCTTCACACGCGCTGGAATCCATTTTTCACATCCAGAGCGAAAATCACGTACCCACACGTCTTCTTGTGGTTGGTACGCTTTCTTCCGTGCTCCATGATGACTGTTAAACTGCTTCTCCATGGTTTCGTTGCCTATCTTTCCTTCTTCTTTGGAATCTTCATTCAACAGCGACAGCGATGTCCTCATCTGACGTCCCAGCAGCAGTTCGGCAGGTGAACGTTGTCCTGGAGCAGTTGTACAAGGTGTTCGTCGATACGACTGCAGGAACTCGGCAAGCTTCTCTGTCGTTCCTCCCTCCTTAAATTTCTGGAAGGTTCTCTTGAAGATATCCACAAACCTTTCCGCTTGTCCATTTGATTGTGGATGGAATGGGGGCGAACGCATGTGCTGGATTCCTCGCTCTTCACAAAAGTCTTGAAACTCCTTTGCTGTGAACTGCGTTCCGTTGTCCGACACGATTACTCGCGGATTTCCGAAACGAGCGAATAGCAATCTAAGTTCCTTCAAAGTTGCAGCAGTCGACGATGACGACATTTCTAGCACTTCCGGCCATTTTGAGTACGCATCGACTATGACGAGATACATTTTCCCATTTAGTGGTCCTGCATAGTCAATGTGGATGCGATTCCATGGCTTTTCTTCCATTTTCCATGAATGCAATACAGTCTTCACTGGCATCTTGGCTGCTTCTTGACATTCCCTACAGCGGCGCACTGAGTCTTCGATGTCTCTGTTGATGCCCATCCAGTATGCGAATCCTCTCGCGAGCATCTTCATCCTTGTCATTCCAGGGTGTCCCTCGTGTAACTGCTTCAAAACCACTTGTCGCAGCGAGGCTGGAATAACTATTCTGTGACCAAAGTACAAACATCCATCTTGCACTGATAAACTCTCGCCCAGTGCTCTCCAATTTCCGATTTCTCCTTTCGGCTTGGACGGCCACGCTCCTGACTGTAGCATCTGTATGACCTGCATGATGTTTTCGTCCTTGCGTGACTCTTCTTCAATCGTACTCCTGGTCACTGGTAGTGCTCGTACAGCGGCGGCTTGAACGGCTTGCACATCTTCTTCTACTTTCGCTATCACGACGTCCTCGGTTTGAAATGGCCGTGGAGGGATCAACCGGGACAATGCATCGGCTTGTCCGAACTCGGTCGTCTTCTGGTACTCCAAATCGAAGTCGTATGCGAGGAGAATAAGTTTCCATCGTTGCAGTCTGTTCGCTGTGTACACAGGTACCATCTTCTTCGGTCCAAAAATGTGCAGCAGCGGCTTGTGGTCGGTGAGCAGCCTGAATCGGCGTCCATATACATATCGATGGAACTTACGCACTGCGAAAACCAGTGCAAGTCCTTCTTTTTCAATTTGTCCATAATTCTTCTCGGCGGCTGTAAGGCTCCGGCTTGCATGGCAAATCGCCTTTTCCGATCCATCCGGCATCTTGTGTAAGATCACAGCTCCAATTCCGTAATCCGATGCGTCGGCAGCTACCACTATCTGCAAGCTAGGATCGAAATGTGTAAGAAGTAGGTCCGAGGCTAAAACTTCCTTAGCACGCTCGAATGCATTTTGGCATTCCTCGGTCCATTCGAACCTTGCGTCCTTTCTGAGCAACGCGTCCAGGGGTGCACGAAGTTGACGCATCTCGGCCACAAATAATCCATAGTAGTTGATCATGCCCAGGAATGAACGAACATCCGCTATGTTCTTCGGCGCTGGCATTTGCTGTATGACCTCAATCTTCTTTGGGTCCGGCCGGCGTCCATTTCTGTCGATGATGCACCCTAAGTAACAAATCTCTGGCATCAGAAAATGGCATTTTTCCAACCTGACGTGGAATCCATAGTCCTTGATTCTCTTAAACAAGGCTTCCAAGTTTTGGCGGTGCTCTTCACAACTCCGTCCCGTGATGATGATGTCATCAAGATAAGCGGCTACTCCATCAAGTCCGCTTATCATGGAGTCCATTACTTGTTGGAAAATTCCTGGCGCAGATTTCACCCCAAAGGGTAGGCGATTGTAGCGATACAATCCCTTGTGCGTATTGATGGTTAACATCTCCTTTGATGCTTCTTCGACTTCCACTTGTAAATACGCTTCGGCTAAGTCGAGCTGTGTAAAGAGCTGGCCTCCATTTAGTTTTGCGAACACTTCCTCCGCTGTGGGCAATGGGTGCTGATGCAACTGCAATGCATCGTTTAATCCTGTCGAGAAGTCGGCACAAAGACGGATTTTCCCGTTCTTCTTCTTGACAGCAACTACCGGTGCGGCCCATTCTGAGTGTTCGATCGGAGAAATGACTCCTTCGGCTACCAAGCGATCGATCTCGGCTTCCAATTCCGGTGCTGTCGCGTAAGGCACCGGTCGCTTTTTCTTGAAAACTGGAACAGCATCACTTTTTAAAACTAGCCTTGCCTTGCTCTTCGTGCATTTTCCCAGATCGCTGTTGAAAACTTCTGCATATCGCTCCTTCAAATCGGCGACCACTTCGGCTCGAAATTTTTCTTCGCTAGTCACCTTCCTGCAGTGGTAGTTATCCTTCAGCTTCTTGTATGCCGGCAGCTGAATACACCACTCCAATCCCAGTAAGTTCGAGCCTTCGGTGACGTAGCATGTGCCGTTTCCATGAACCATCTTTCCTGTATGTCGATCTCTAACGGAGAAATCGGTTGAAAATTTACCATAAATCTGCATCGGCGTTCCGTCTGCAGTTTTGACTGGCATACTACATGTTTCCAGAGCAGGAGATCCTATCCTCTTCCATGCTCTACGCGATATCAGGGTTATGTCCGCGCCCGTATCCAGCTGGAGTTTGAGAGCGCATCCTTTGATTACGACGTCGAGATAAGTCCGCGCACTCTCGGCATCGAAAGCGACCACGTTCTTGCACTGCCTTTTGCGACCAAAGCGTTTTGCACTTATCCTCCGTCGCTTCTTCCGGCCAGTGCTGGCAGACTGTGGGCAGTCTCTTCTGAAATGTGGTCCTCCACATGAGAAACAGTTTACCTTCTTCTTCCATACAGCATGGATGTCGCGTGTGCCTTCCATGTCTGTGTTATCCATTTTCAAAGCAGTGAAGTTCTCACAATCCGTGACTAGGTCCTCGATTGTCAACGGTGCTTCGTCCGTGTGAGCGTCCAGTCGACGAATCATCCGAAGGCGAACTTCCCTAAGCGAGGGATCTTGAAGACCTGCTACGAACTGCAGCGTCTTCATCGCCGTGTAGTCGACCTCCTTAAGCCGGGCGTCCTCGTCCATCCGCTTGATAGTATTGGCGTACTCCCGGAACGGTACGTACGCTGGCGTAAGCGGAGGGCACGCTATCCTTAGGCACTCATAACGTCTTCTGATGAGCGTCTTCTTGGAGGCGAACAGCTTCTGGAGATTCGCGACGGTAGTATCGAAGTCCAAGTCGCTTGGTTGCGCTGGCAGAACCTCATCGGCATACTTCCTGTATGCTTCTTCATCCAGCTTCATCAGAATCAAGTCGCGCTTCTTCTGATCCGGAAGCTGGGACTCGCGAATGACCGGTCCATACCTGCCATACCAGTAAGCAAATGTGTTACCTGTCTCCTCGTCTAAGGTAAATTTCTGCACGTCCTTGCTCAGCTGGTCATATTGGTCCTTACTGGCGTCCTGGACGGCTACCCTTTGGTTACTGGTCAAAGCAGTGACCAACGTCTTCATCTGCTCCTGTTGTGCTTGCCATTGCATTTGCATTTGCTCCTGTTGTGCCTGCAGCTGCACTTGCATTTTCTCTTGTTGAGCTTGTAGACGAGCCTGCATTTGTTCCTGCTGAAGCTGCATATGCAGCTTCATCTCCTCCTGTTGGAGCCGCATCTGGTCGACCATGACTGATAGGACCTTCTCCAAGGAGTCGTGACCATGCCGTTCTTCACTGGCTTTCGGCATGGTGGACCTCTCCTCAACGACTTCTTCTGTAGAATCAACAATCTTCTTAGCAGAGCTTACTTGTTTGGCTGTCCTCGACCTGTGACAGCTTCCTCCCCGATCCGAGCTGCAGCAATTCTTCTCGTCCTTAATGGATAGAGGCTTCTGGCCCTTGGTCGGTGAAGCTTCTTCTTTTCCTTGGTCGGTGGAGGCTTCTTGTCCTTGATCGATGGAGGCTTCTGGTCCTTGGTCGGTGGAGGCTTCTTGTCCTTGATCCTGATCGCCAGTTGTTGTGGAACGCGTTGAGTCGTTGACGATTTATTAGAAATAACACAACAGTTCCCCCTCTGCCTATCGGCGTACATGCCGAGGGTTCACTAGAAATAGCTCAGGAACAACACACAAAATATATCAAAGTGCGGCGGGTACGCCGCAACCACAGAGACCATATCGACCTAGCCTATAGTGAGCGAGCAAGTTCCAATATAAGGGACGGCTCTACAACAGACTGCTCAATTTTTCGCTAAAAAGTTAAATTTTTTACGAAAATGACTCTCTAGTCCGTAGACGTTGAATTCTACTCGATCGGGATGAAGTTAATTGAGTGCTCTTTTTTCGCTAGTAGATTTTTGAGCAAACTCCTTTGAAAAAAGAGATTCTCATGGACTTTTCTGTAAACTGGGGAATGAACCGAGGCTTTACTACGCAGGACTTCCGATTTTCCTCTCCTTGGAATCAAAAATTAACTGAATGCTCCACGAAATCTACCACCCGTCTGGCAAAATTGATTGAATGTTCAGTTCTTTGCTTTAAAAAGCCAAGCCTTTTAGCAAGCTTTTCTTAAAAGAGATTTGATGGATTTTTTTGAAATGGGTGGAAAAAGGGGATAAACTTCCCTAAATGAGCCTCTATTCTACAGAAGTTCGAATGATGGATTGCTTAGTTTCTAGAAAGTCACACTTTACAGCATAAATGAGTTTTAAGTTCACAGTCGAATCCCTCTAACCTGAAAAATTGAGATCGGGCGCTCACAAAGTTTATCTCTTGTCGGAACCAAGATTCAGTGAATGCTCAGTTCTTCGCTAGAACATAATTTTTTAGCAAGCTTACTCACAAAAGCTTGTTCAAGCGTGTTCGGATTCTCTCGTAATTCGGGTAGAAAAAGGAGATAAACTCCCTAAAATGAGGTTCTACCCTACAAAAGTTCGGATTTTATTGCCCCTCGAGACCGAAGTTGATTGAATGCTCAATTTTCGCTAAAAAGTTGAACCTTTTAGCAGAGGTGCTCTAGGTCGCAGTGGTCGCCTCTTCTCAAAACGAAAACTGATTGGCTGCTCAGATTTTTGCTCAAAAAATCAATTTTTTTCAGCGAACCTGCTTTCAAAGGCAGTTCGAATTCTACGTCAAACTATATATCTCTTTGATACCGGATCTGCCTAATCGCTCAGTGTTTCAGGAGAAAAATAATTTTTGCAATGCATTTGTTTCGTTTACCAGAAGCCATTTCGAATATGAATAGTAAGACTAATTCAGTTTCATAAATCATATTTGCGCAATCGTGTCAAAGTAAAACCATGATCTGCGAAGTAACATGATTTGGCGAATCCAAGATATTACATAGGTTTTTGGGAAAATATCAGATGATCATCATTTAAGTGAATCATTTGAAGTATTGATAACTACGATAGAGAAAGACTAACTCGAACAAACATTTTAAAACGGGGGCCAGGCATATAAACCGTAACAAGCTGCGTCGATCATACCTACGAGTACAAACTTGCGAAAGAAAAGGGGAGGAATTGAGTGTTAACAACTAGAGCCAGAGAATTGATTAGATTGATAGCTGGATAGAAGCCGTACACAATCATTTCCACCATCACGACACGTCGCAATTTCAACACAGAGCAGCAGCAGCAAAGTGATAAAGGTAGCCGATAGGTCATCGATAATTGCAGAATCTAGTGTTTTGGTAATCAACATACACATATACACGTGCCAATCCTTAGACGCCTAGCTCAATGTTGAAAAATCTCCGCTCTGCCCCCGAATCTGTAGTGGAAGCGGTTTACTCGTCGACAATAATGGGTACTGGCCTTTCTCTCGTCACCATTGAGCGCCGCTATATTTTCGCATTCCTTTTTTGGAGTCCTCCAGACTACCCCCTCGCCCCTCATGCATGGGGGTTAGAGATAGGAGGACACAGAAAACTCTGCCTTAGGGCGTGGAAGGTTTTAGTTTATTTATGTAAAGGATTGTCTCAACTCGTTTGAATGCCGGCAGCAATCGTTGTTTACAAAGACTAAATAACATCTAAAGAGTTGTCCTTCACAACTTTCAGCCAACAGTGAGGAGTACAAACTTCAAAAGCGCCAGCCATTGGAGCTGAGAACAGATTTGGTACAATTGCCTCGCCCGTTTGACAACCAATTCGAGAAAAAATTCTCAAAACATTCCAATACATACAACAATTCCTGAAGACATCAAAATAATAAGTGCATCATAGTGATGTCTCTTATTGTACTTACAGCTGCAATGGCATCGCTCGAAAGTCTTCTACTCTCGCACATGATCTTGGTGTGATGTCTAATTACTCCATCACTTTTGTCTCCCACTTCGAAAATGTAATCAAGAAAGCCATCAGTACTCAAGTAGACATAGTTTGCGAGCTACACCAAGATCGGTAACAATAATTTATTGGCTGAAACCATTCCGTTGCTCCTAGTAGCTCACGTGTATCTGTTATTGGTGACGCAATCATTTCCGATGACACACTCTCTTTTTGGATCTAGGTCCAAGGTTCTCACCTGTTCAATCGATTGGATGTAGGGTCTCGCGCAAGATAGTTGGCAACCTCCAATTTGTTCATGATGAGGAACTAAGGCGTAGGGCAAACCAGAAAAACCCCGAAAACGGCGCGTATAATAACACAACAACATCTTTTCCTGCTATGCCATTTCCGCGACTCCTCTTCAAACCACAGAAGCCTAATGGTATGGTAGACACACAATTTCGCGTATATGCAACGTCTGTGTCTCCATTAGGTGCCGCAGAAACAGACAAAAAAAGCAATTTAACATTTGCGCAGCGGCGCGGCCTACGCGAGATCTATGATCTGTGCAATGCAGGGAAAATCAAAGTTTCTGTTAGCGATAAGGATGGGAAGTTCGTGGTTGCTTCACGTGAATTGACATGGCAATCACGAAGCATCATCTGGCAGATGATACTGTATATCAACCTTCATCCGCAGATGGCTTCAAAAAGAATATCGTCTCAATAGGGTATGAGTGGAAACGGCACACTCCGCAGGTTTATCAAAGCACATTGTAACGCGTCTTAAAAGCAAATTATGTATGTCCAATTTTGTACATGTAACGCGTCTTAAAAGCAAATTACGTATTTCCAGTTTTGTACACACTTACAAGAACACACAAGCCTCCCGCTGCAGGGCTCACCCCGAAAAACGCATGCGTTTTCAAGGTTAGGCCCAAAATCAGCAGTGTTGGTAGTCCAACCGATAGAATAGCATGGTTTTTAAACATAATCTTAACGCAGCTTTCACAGTGTTTTCCTGCACACCTCTCCAACATCAGCAGGTAACTCGACCGCCTTCGCGATATGCAGTCCAACCCATCTGTTATAAAATTGTTTGACGTGACGTTATTGCATACTGACGTGTCAAACGATGCTGCCTTGCAAGGTATTTGTTAGCTTTTATTGGAGCATGGTCCTCGCTTCATCTGTATGGATTCAGCATAAGTACCATAATGACCTTGCTACAGGAATGCCTGCATTGTAACGTTTTCCGATTGTGCGGTCATTATTATAAGCAGCGAGGCTTAGCAGTGAGGCAAGCGTCCCACTTCTTAGCGCCTATACTAGCCACTGCTTTTATATCTAAGGTAGAAGCGCCAGTACTGGAACGAAAGCCACTGTTTTATTGCCGTTATATAAATGACTTTTGCACTGCTTGCTCCACGAAGACTGAGATGGACATATGCTTTAGCATCTTTGACGAGCAATTTCCAGGCATAAAGTTTACGAGGGAGAAACCTCACGAAAATTGTCTTCCACTTCTCAACGTCCAAATTTACCTATCGCGCGGGAAGGGGGGGGGGATACAAAACTAAGTGGTATCGCAAACCCACCTGCAAAAAAAATATTTTGGTGCACTATTCGTCTGAGCACCCTCGCAAAATCAAAGATTGTATAATTACATGCATGTTCAAAACAGCTGCTCGCAGTTTCATCTGGTAGCCAAGAACGCTTTGTGTCATTGTCTTTGGCTCACCAAGTTGCCCGATCGGGCGGTATTACGGCAGTACACCGCAGTCGCGCAGCTTTGTGGGCGGTAGGGCCTGTCCAGCTTCTATAGCAGACAAGATTTCTATTTGCCTCCGTTTGTATCGGATGAATTTAGCAGGGCAGTGCGGCGATGCGTACATTGCCAGTTTGCAAGAAACCGTGAGGGAGATCGATTTACCGCCGCCAGACCTTGTGCGGCAACTGGTTCGCAACCGTATGTATTCGTACTATTTGACCCCAGGTTGCGTATTATGCCCATATAGCAGAAAGGGTGACTGTATTGTGTCAGGAGTGATTTATCTGATTACATGTTTATCATGTGGCGACACCTACATTAAGAGACCGGCGTCCTCTTTGTGTTTGTATCTAAGAAAGTCTAGATGGCTAGATAAGTCTAAGCCCTTTACACCTCTGGGTCAACATCGCAGAACATGCCACGAAAACGCTAAAGTTCAAATTGGAGTGAAGATTTTGTCGTTTGAGCCTGAAGTCCTAGCACGCAAAATGTTGGAATCGTTTATAATAGCTGTTAGAAATCCAAAAATGAAAAGAGAGAAAAGGAGAGTGCATTGCGATTACTACCGAACTCGCACCTTATCAATCCCTCTGTGGATGTGGGTCAGGTCACTTTGGCGTATAAAAGTGAGGTTGAGGCACAGTTTGGCATAATGTTGCCCGTTTTTCAACTACCGCTTTCTTTTCGATTTTGTTTTGTCTTTGTTCTTGACGTCTGAGCGCGTAATTACTCACGACTTCAACTTTCTAGGCTCCCAAGAAGGCATTCAATGCGGAAACGGCGACATCAGCCAATAAATTATTGTTACCAATCTTGGTGTATCTCGAAAACTATGTCTACAAGTGACTATCATGCCAAGATTGAAGCATAACCGAACAATGTCATCTAACCATTTTACAGTCTTTAGAAGCATACATAACGTTCTGACGTTTTTTTATTGTACAAAAGTCATATTCCATTACATTCTAGTTATCCTTCGCCTGTTTAGAGGGAGTTCATTTCTGAGACGATAGTCAACAGAACTGAAAAAAGAATCCAAAAAACCGTGAGTCTGATTTATAGATGTTTAAAATCTTAGTATTCCCAAACCCTACCGTCCTACTCTCCCTTCTCACAAGGGAGGTCCATCTGATCGAAGTGGCCTTTCCACTTGAAATTGACGTGACTATAAAGAGCATCGAACGCTAATTCCAAATCAGCATCGAACGCTAATTCCAAATCTGTCTTCGTTATCTGCCGAGCGCCTCTAGACATCGAGTTATGAGCATTTTTTGAGTTGAAAAATTGAAATCATAATTAGCGCAAAATTTGTCAGAATTGCTTAAATGGTCCAATGTTAATTACCAGAACACTCCATTTGAACAATACCTTCTGTTCAAAATACTCATACATAACGCTGTTCTATTTGAGCGCTGAAAAGACCGTAAAATATTATTAGAATATGCGGTAATTTTTCGCACCAGGAAAATATTAGGTTGTCCCATAAGTTTTTTCATATTCGGACCTTCAATTCGATTTTTCTCAGGAACTACAGCACCTAGTAGGCTGCAAATTTTTGGCAGTAATTCTGAGCGAATAAGCTATATAATCACCTACTTGCGGGCAAAGAAGTGATACAGGCAATGTTTAAAAATTGAGCGCATTATTTTTTTCTTGGTTAGCCATCAGAAAAATGCAGCAAGTGCATTTATAAATATCCGATAAGGAGAGTATATGCATGAAAAAATGGGAAATTTGCAGAGCTGTTTTGAACTGAGATATGATGATTTTCGTTTTTTCGAAAAATCGGGAAATTTTTTTATTTTGGCTTGGAGCATGTTGCGGATTGGACTTGGTGCGAACTTTTGAATGCCGTCTTGTAGAGCTTACTTTGATCTGTCGAACGGTACCCTGCAATTTATCAGGAGTTCAAGAAGAACTGATTTATGTCGTTGAAAAGTCAGGTATGAAAAGATTTATGGGACAACCTAATATTAATATTAGGTTGTCATGAAAATAATGTCCGTTTTTATTTGCTTGCTTTAACAAAGCAACCAGACTCGACCCATCAAAGGATAAGGGATACTGTTCGATAGAGCAAAGCAAGCTCTACAAGATGGCTTTCATGATTTTGCGCCAAGCTCGACCCATGGAAAGTTCGAACTCAAAATCTGAAAATATCCAAATGTCCAAAAAATTGAAAAAAATTAGATCTTTGTCCGTATGATTTCTACAGGCCTCCCACTCGCTCACATCAATACTATCGTTATTTGATATCCATATGTGCGATTGCCGTATTTTTTCCTTGACTATAAACTGAGAAAACGAAAATTTCCCTGATTTTCTCAAAGCAATGCTGAGCCGTTTTTGCATATGTAGTTCTATACTACAATCCTAGGTAAGTATAACTGTAGATTTTCAGCCCATTCCAAGCGGTAGTTTTCGAAAAATAAAGAATTCGGATTTTTAACAATGATACACTTTATTGCCTGACGTTTCGGTTACACACCATCTTCAGAGGCCTGGAAAGGTGTCATTCACTTTGATGTAAGACGGTGTGTAACCGAAACGTCAGGCAATAAAGTGTATCATTGTTTAAAAACCTGTACGACAAAGAAGATTAACTGAAGTTATACTAGAATGCCCAGGTTACAAGAATGGAGGACTTTCAACATAAAGAATTCGGATTTTTTCGTTTCAGTTTCAGTGCTAAAATCAACATTTCTCGAAAACTACCGCTTGGAATGGGCTGAAAATCTACAGTTATACTTACCTAGGCTTGTAGTATAGAACTACATATGCAAAAAACAGCTCAGCATTGCTTTGTGAAGATCAGGGAAATTTTCGTTTTTCAGTTTCTAGTCAAGGAAAAAATACGGCAATCGCACATATGGATATCAGATATAGATAGTATTGATGTGAGCGAGTGGGAGGTCCGTAGAAATTATTTGGACGAAGATCTGATTTTTTTTCATTTTTTTGGCATTTGGAATTCTTTAGATTTTGAGTTCGAACTCTCCGTGGATCGAGCGTAGCGCAAAGACATTAGTGCCTTCTTGTAGAGCTTGCTTTGCTCTACCGAATAGTATGCCTTAGCCTTTGTTGGGTCGAGTCTGGTTGCTTTGTTAAAGCAAGCAAATAAAAACGGACATTATTTTCTTGACAACCTAATAATTCGGCATACAGAGGCGCTCGGCAGATAACAAAATTGAATTTGAAATTAGCGCTCGATGCTTTTCAAAGTGGCAAAAAACTTATTTGGAAAGGTCACTTCGAGTAATCGGACCTCCCTTGTCAGTATGCTCAACAATCGAAACCTGAAGTACAGACATATTGTCAACAATTTCAGTTCCTGCTTCCTCTACGATCTAAGACCAAAATCAAAGTAGTGAATACTGGATCTTGAACCTCACAGTGAACGACAGGGTAGGTTTGACTGAACGACAAATTACGTTTGGCTTAAATTGTTTAATTTTCAATCTTTAGCCTATCAAACATACGCATGATTTTCTTCACCTCAAGACTGCATCATCGTAAGCAAAAATTTAGAACTTTCCGAATAGCAAAATGTAAATGTGTTCCAATCTCTTGACATTTGTGTTTTTTAGATGTATCTCTTGCAAATTTACCACTCACTGTTGTTCCGATCTACCTTACATCATCAATAGTTCTGACTAAATAGTGCTACGCTTTCGCAACTCTTGAATATAGAAAGGATGTAGAAAGGATGACAATTTGTATTCCATTTCAAGGCTGCTAACTATAAATTGATGCGAGAATACTGGACGTTTTGTAAAGTACCACTTGACATGCTAAAACTTTTGAGAAATCTGCATTTCTGAATGAAATAAAAAACATCAGAAGCAGCAAACCCTTCGCAGTACGGCGCACATTTAACTGTAGTCAAAACATGTGCCTCCCTTCAAAGTTTGTTAATGTTGATAATAAGTTGCCTGTCTTGTAGCCGCAAGCCAGTAGGACAAAAGAAAACGCAGGAGGGCTTGAGCAAAGAGGACTCAAAGAATAAAAAATCTAAATCTGAAACTGTCAGGTTTTATCAACTTTTTTTCCAGTTGGCCTCAAAGTCCCACTTACAAAAAAATTCTATGTATTGAACTGCCAAACTTTTCGCAAAAGTTTTCAGCAGGGTAGTTATGTTCCAGACCATCTTCAGATTGGCTATGGGTCAGAGGCTAGCCCCTGTCCTCGCATTGCTTTGTGAGTAAAATTGAGGAACCGGTGCTAGCCCGCATGCCGCTGATGTACTGCCGTTACATCGATGACTGCTGTATATTTACGTTCACACAGTCCGAAATGGACAAGTTTCGATTCTCAACCAGCAGTCGCAGTATATAAAGCTCACACGAGAGAGACCGCACGAAGGATGGCTCCCCTATCTCAAGCACAGATCAAATTGTCCAGTGGCATTGTTAGCACGAAGTAGTAACGCAAGGAAAGCTCAAAGAACATCCTTATCAACAGATCTGCGCTTGCGTCCACGAAACCAGTGATCAGGAATATGTCAAGACAGCTATGCAGATGTGCTCCGGAAAAAGAGAACGTGCTCACGAAGTTTAGCCTTTCAGATTGCTTGCAGCAATGGTTACCATCATCTGCCGTGTATTCCACATCACGCAAATGGTGGTCACATTTGTGATAATGAGTACTATGCCTGCCATTTATTTCCACAACATCAGTGCGGCTTTTAGAAAGTGCATTCATTATACGCGCACAACTGCAAGACGATATTGTTCTAGTGTACATCCCAAACGACAATATAAAAAACAATTAATTCGAAACAGGCTTTACGATCGACGCTGTTTATGAGAAAGATGCGTAGTCCATTCGTACGGTAAAATAGGTGATTGTGCACAAGCGGGAGTGGTTTATCAATTGAAATGCCTTAGCTGCAATGTCCTCTATGTTGGCGAAACTGGAAGATCGCTTAGTATTCGCATAAACGAACATCTGGCAGATAAAAGGCGTAAAACCATGTTATCACCGTTGGGCAGGCATACGAAGCGCATGATGGAGCCGATTTCGATGCAAAGTGCGAAATCTTAACCCATGAGAAGGAAACCTTAGCTAGAAAGGCTTTGGAAGCATTCTGGATCTCTTTAAAGAATCCAGCAATGACCAAATAAGAATGAGTGCTTGTCAGTCACCAAACGACTTCCTTCCATATATCGTTATGCGATCTATAGATCACGTGCTATGTGCATTTATAACATAGCTCAGTCTTTCCGCTTAAACCATCACTACTTCCGGTGCGAAAACTGACGTAGCAGTGTTGTCAACGGTATGTTCATTTTCTGGCGCTAACAATTTTTGCGGTAGGGATGTTGAACGAAGGTCGAGAACTAGCAAGAATGAGGATAGTGCTTGATGGCCTCTTTTTACAGTCGACGCTTTGAGCCACTTTCAGGCCTCTGAAAAAGACGAAAGGCGTCGAAATGTTAGGCTTTGATTGGAATAAAGAACACCTAGCAAACCTGTCTGGCACAGCAGTACTGAAGAATTTTAGCTGCAACTTCATTTAAACCTAGTATTACTGATTTCCAAAACGGCCGTTGTTCAAGTGGAACCCAACGTATTTTTTCTGCTCGACTGATGTAGAGTCTAAAAGCTAAACCAATTAAAAAAGCAGTGGCTTACCTTAAGCAAACAAAAATATTTACGAAAGACCCATCATTTTTTGAAGCACATATTAGGTGTCTGCAAGTCCTGTCAGTTTCTTGAAGTTACCCTCAAATCCCGTACAGAACGAACACATATTTCAAGTTGTATACGATGCAGATCCAGTTGATTCGTTGAAAGAGTGCTGAGATAATCGCAGAAGATTACAGCCTTTAGTTTCCTATGTCCGATTTTCGCTAACTCTCAAGATTTTTGTATGACTTTGGGGGAGCTTCAATGAGTAACAGGTAGGGAGAACCTTTTGCCAGATGGAGCATTTGGTTTCCTTTTTTCAGCAACTCTTTCAAAAAATTTCAAAATAATTTTGAAAGTCTTGAAGTTTGAAGAAAATTGCAAAACCTATTACTGCACCAAACACTGCAGAATCTTCAGAATAATGAAGTCTCAAAACTCCCTTAATGCTATTACTGACTTTACAAAGTATAAGGGTGATTTTTGATTCAAAAGATGAAGATTTTAGATTAGGATGCGTCAGTGCGCACTCGTGAAATAGATGCTGCAATTTTTCTTACAAACTTCGCGTAACTCCCTTTAAGGCAGCGTCCAGGCAAATCTGGACCTAAGGGGCTCTCACGTAGAAAGTAACCTTGGGGCCCTAAATAAGCCTCTGCCCCAGCGGCAGTTCAGATAGTGCACTCACGGCTAAGATATTGGGCTTCATACTATGCCTCGTGACCGTATTCGCACGAATTCATGGCTCTGCACATCAGTTTCGTGTGGATTCTCGCGCGAAAGCGCCACGAATCCATGCGATTACGATCAGGGGGCATAGTTTGGATTCCAATATCTTAGCCGTGAGTGCGCTATTTGAATTGCTGCTTTTGCGAGTCTTATTTAGGGCCTCAAGATTACTTTCCACGTGAGAGCCCCTTAGGTCCAGATTTGCCTGGACGCTGCCTTTGAGAAAGACAGCTCTTATTGTTAGAAAGAAGAGGAAAAAATGCATTGAATGGTCTGAGCCGTTTACCATCTTATGTGTTACGAAGTAAGAATAGATGGAATGTAAAATTTGGTCACTTCAAAAAATATATTTTAGAAATTTTGAAAGAGAAACCACGGAGCAACAAAATTGCTGCGGCTGGTAAAAGGTTTTCCCTAGCACTCCTTCAACGAATCACACTGAAAATATAGCAGCTGGAAAGTGGAAGAAATTTTGCCGAAACAACTCAAAATGTTTGTTCATCTTCACTGTACAGGATTTGAAGGTCATTTAAAAAAAAAACTGAGAAAATTTTCGGACGAACCTGTTATAATTTTTTAATGGATGAAATGTGTTTTCGAAAATTGAAATACAAATTTTTATGCTAACTACCTATATCATATCAAGATTATGAACAAGTCCGGAAAAGAGGTTGGCACACGACTGCCGAATACTCCCTTCCCTCCCCCCCCCCCACCTCATTCCCCTACGTCCCTCGTGGTGATGCGTAAAACTTCTATGCAGATGAGGGTGTTTAGCTTATAAACAAATCAAATACAAAAGACAATAAAAGTGAGACAACAGACAACATTTATATCAACATAAATAACATGCAATTATACTCAGCTGATTTCACAAATATGTTTACTAGCCTACCACATTACTTAATAAAAACCAACCTCAAGGAACTTCTCAAATTATGCTTCAAAAATGCAAACAAAAAATATCTGACATATAATGGCTTTAACAAAATATACTACACCGATAATATAAACACAAAATCTAGCCACAGAAACTACACCATTTCAGATTTATTGTATTACATTGATTATATTCTTGATAACAGTTTCTGTAGATTTAGCACATGCATTTTTGAACAAAAAATAGGGGTACCATAAGGCGGTAATTTTAGTCCATTGTTAGCAGACCTGACACTATCTTGGTATGAATACAAGTATATAGTTAATAAAATAAATAGCAATAAACAACTTTTCGCATTTCGTTATATGGATGATCTATTAATCATACACAACCGCACTGAACCTACAATTCATAATATAATCAAAAACGTATACGATACAAACTAAGTTTGGAAACTACTTATATAGATAATTTACATTGTAATTATTTGGACTTACATATTACAATCATTAATAACAGAATCACAACTAAAATGTATAACAAAACTGATAGTTTCCCTTTTCAAGTAAAAAGATTTATACACATCACTTCTGGTGTATCCAATCACATCAAAAACGCAATTGTTTACACAGAAACTTTAAGAGTCGCCCGTACTTGCACTTATCTTGACGATTTTGTCAAAAAAATACTACAGTTACGAAACTTACTTATTTCCAATGGATACAATGAAAACATGATTTATACAAATATTTTCAAGGCTTACATAAGAATAATTTCATACTATATAAATATGAATTTTACAATTACGATAAAATTAAAAGATTATTACACATTCTACATCAAAATTTACACAATATATAGTTAATTGATGTAATATTAGGGTGATCCAAAAGTAATGGGGCACCTTGATTTTTTGAGAATTCTTCAAGATCTCTTTCTGATTAGCTATGAACAACCAGCAATTTGAACGTTTTTGTATAAAGTGACCTTCGCAGGTTATCCTGACAGCACCTTGCAGCACCTCAGCGACATTCCTTCAAGCGGCGCTTCAAAAAAGTCAGACAGACTTTTTTGAACGCCATCCGAATTTGTGCTGCTGCACCTGAAGGACCCTCGACATATGGCATACCATTCGAAAGAGCTTTCCGAGTTCTTTCTGATGATTACTTGAATATTCAAAAAATGCCCACTGTTTCATACAAAAAGGCACTTTATTCGAAAATGTGGGGTGTTTGGCGCAGATTTTTAGACTAAAATTCATGTTTTGGCCCACAATTTTTTGAAAACGAGAAAAGTCGAAGTAATACGCATATGTGTGGATAGAGCGTAAAAAGCACTATCAGAAAGCAACTGTTAAAGTTTAGCTTATTTGATTACCTTGATGAAAGATTAAGTACTATGTCTCTTGATACCAAATGCTATATATTCTATTCTAAAGCCTTGGGACCACCGAGCTATTCTGGATTTGGTGACAGTCCCCTCACCCATTGCTGTGCACATATCTTTGGTAGGATCACTTGTTCTATTGCGGCGCTGCTGATCAAAGTTCAAAATTGCTTGAAGCGATGAGATCTCATTTAAGCGCTTATAAAAATAACGCCATGTGACAATGTCCAACTATAGACCTCGATCAGAAGGTTTTGTTATGTACTAACATCTGCCAAAACTTGGACTTCCAACTAGCTTTTCTATTTGAGAAAACTGCATTTATTCTCTGGGTGCCCCATTACTTTTGGATCACCCTAATATATGTCTTATACCAGCCTTCAATTAAGCTCTTTCTTACGATCCTGATCAATAGTACATATCATTAATCAGTACAGTTATTTCGATACACATCTACTACAAACAACCAATTTAGTAAAGTAGTCTATCAAAATGACTAACATCATCTATCTATCTATATATATATAAAACTCAAAAATTGTCAGTTTGGAGGGTATGTGCGTTATAGAAACTCGCGCCGCTCAACCGATTCATCTGAAACTTTGCACACTTATGTTTTCGACCCCTGCGCAGATGATAGGCTACTTTTCGCGGCGATTCAAGGGGTCCTTCTATCGATTTATTGATTTGTTTACGTTTTTCTAAGGAATTGAAAGCTTATCATGCTTAATCGAGCATTTTCCCATTCCATGTAAAGGAGGGCGGTGAAGCTCATTTTTACCTCGGGATCGCGAGGATGCGGTATCGAAGCGGATGTCCCGGGGTAAGTCATCCAATATAAGAGGGGGGAGAGGGGGAGCTCGCAGTGCAGATGAAAATGGCCCGGGCTGGACCGGGAAAGCCAACTAGTATATATATAAAACTCAAAAATTGTCAGTTTGGAGGGCATGTGCGTTATAGAAACGCGCGCCACTCAACCGATTCAGCTAAAACTTTGCACACATATGTTTTCGACCCTTGCGCAGATGATAGGCTACTTTTTGCGGCGATTTGTTGAGTCCTTCTATCGATTTATTGATTTGTTTACATTTTCCTAAGGAATTGAAGGGTTATCATGTTCAATCAAGCATTCTTCATACTCATGTGAAGGAGCGCGGTGAAGCTCATTTTCACTTCAAGATCACCAGGATGCGGTTTCCAAGCGGACGTCAGAAGGTAATTCATCCATACCATATAGGGCGGGGGGGGGGAGGCTCGCAGTGCGGTGAACCATGTCCCGGGCTGGACCGGGAAAGCCGACTAGTACATATATAAAACTCAAAAATTGTCAGTTTGGAGGGTATGTGCGTTATAGAAACGCGCGCCACTCAACCGATTCAGCTGAAACTTTGCACACATATGTTTTCGACCCCTGCGCAGATAATAGGCTACTTTTTGCGGCGATTTTTTGAGTCCTTCTATCGATTTATTGATTTGCTTACGTTCTTCTAAGGAATTGAAGGCTTATCATGTTTAATCAAGCATTTTTACATAGCCATGTAAAGAGGGCGGTGAAGCTCATTTTCACCTCGGTATCACGAAGCGGTTTCGAAGCGGATGTTCCAGGATGAGTCATCCATAACATATAAGAGGAGGGGGGGGCTCGCATTGCAGGTAACCAATGGCCCGGGCTGGACCGGGAAAGCCAGCTAGTGATGAATAAAACCAACTACAAAAACACTAACATGTTTCATTTTATCCTTTAGTCTACAATATGGTCACTACTATAGTTTATAGTATATGATCAATATATATAATATATCATATATTATTATATATAATGAAAGACGGAGTATAACAATTGTAAGTTGTTAAACTTCATCTACTTCAACAACATTCAAAAAAATTTTATCCTAAAACTATTTTGAAATAGACAGGACTCATGAACTCTCCTTCCTTACTGATAAGTTCCGGGGAGAGTTCTGAGCTCCTTTACTCCGTCTAAGGACAGGAACGAAACGGAGCTAAATTAGTTCACTGCAAAATTGATTTCCATGTTAAACAAAATATGGCACCACATTTTGTATATTACTATCTCTATTTCTATTTCTATTTCTATTTGTATATTGCGGAAGACAGTGTTATTAGCAGTTAAAAACGCTTTTGTTTCAAGCTAGTAGATCTGATGCATTCCAAACTCCCATGATGTTCGTTATCAAAATATGCACAGTTCTCAAGTTTTTGAAGATAAATATAAAAATTTTGGAGGCGGACTTTTTCGAAGACAAAAAAGTGGATGTCTCGTATTTCAAGGTACGGTATTTCGAAACGAGCTTTGATGAATTTATGTGTAAAAAACTAGAAAGAAAGAGGTAGAAATTTAGAAGTTATACAAAGTTTCCCGTAAAATAGTAAAATATATTTTCCTCTTTGTAACAAGCATACTAAAAAAAGGCATGGTTGATTGAGTTTCTACCTGATAAAAAAAATCACAAAGAAACCTGGTTTGTGCTGGAGTGATGGTTTCCGGATTTGTTAAGGGCAATATAACAAAAAGGGCGCCAAAATTTGAAATATAGGCACTTTAGGCCAGGTACCTTCAAACACCTTGTATAAGAGCAGGATCGACAGTTTATCGGTTTACTCAGCGCCAATCTTATGCTTGAGGAAACACCAGGTCAACTACTCATGCGAACTTTCCAAATTCAAACTGAGTCTGTTTATTGTGCCGTCCAAAACAACAGAGTTGTAGGTGAGTATGAATAGATAATATAAAGAGGAACATAAGGGTTTAAACCAAATATAAACAGGGCGTCGATTCAGAAAGTAAACTTTGGCCTTTTTTCGCAGGGAGCGTAGCGCAGATTTTAGTTTGTTACCGGCCGTGACCAATTATTTCCGGCGTATTTGTAGGAGATGAATGAATGGAAAAGTTATTATGCTTGTTGTGACAATTTTGAGAGAAGTTTGTTCAGTGGAAAGTAGCAAGTTCAGCGATCGCAACGATAGAACAAATATTAGCGAGCGCTTTTAAAGTTAAGTTGACTGTCATAACCCCAAGAAAGGTGCGGCAGCCACAGCTTTTTATGGGTATACAATACCCCAACATCTCTGTCAAAGAAGAAATTTTGGCGAACCTTGTTTATGTCATTAAGTAGTCCAAGCCTCATAGTTTTCAAAGAAGTGATAGAGCCTGCTTCGTCTCTATTTGCATGAATAATGACGCTGAAAGGATAGCAAGTGTAAACGAAAAATGGAATAGGGTATTGGCTGGGCTCTCAGTTCTACAGTTCTCGTTTTTTGAAGTAGAATTCCTAACATGTGCTTATAGGTAGATCTTTTGCATGGAGTGGATAATAAGTCAATATCACAGTGTGCTTGTTTTTTGCGTAACGGAGTCATTGACATACTGTTAATGAACATTACGTTTTCCCACGTCACTTCAAGATCCTCTCACTTTCCTGACTCCCCTCCCCCTAACCCCCCCCCTAGCCTCGTGCGACATCCAACGCTTAAAGGCACCGTCCACCCAAAGTGGAGGTTTTACGAGATTCGATGCCATACTAATGTGGGCCCCACACTAGGCCACTCTCCAAGTTTCCACGCAAAAGATTGCTTTCGAAGCGAGAAATCCGCTTTGGAAGGTAGGTAATAAAGAGCTGGTCGCTCCGCTCAGCTGGTCACTCCGCCCACTTTGCAGGTTTGGTGGGCTGCGGCGCTGATATACGCCGGGCGTATAACGCGCCGCAGCCCTGCGACCTGCACTTCCACCCATCCTGTTTGTTCTCTAAAATAGGGGTTTTTGGGGTTTTCGGGGATTCTCGACTTCGTATTCGAAATCAGGGCCTTCAGAAGGCCCGGAAGCAACAAAAACATGGAAGTCGAGAATTTGGGTGGACGGTGCCTTCAACCCTAATCATACAGTTGAGTCAATTCACTGTTGTATAAGTTAGAAGGCAATAAAGCAGCTTACGATCATAATGATTCATGCTGCGCTTTATTAAAGTAAGAAAGTTCGCAGTCATGGTGACTATGTTCTAATTTGCAAAGGGACAATTTTTTTTTGAAGGGAAAGAAAAATATGCATCAATAGGATGAGCATGCCTGTATGTATGGACACATACATCTGTGCGTCCTAATTCCAATCAGGCCAAAATTGGCTCGCGGTAGTCCGCGTGCTAAGGTTTTGCGTCACACTTACTCTTGCCCTGCTTTCTCTCTCTTTCTCTCTCTCTTTCTTCGACCTCTTCGCTCCCTCCGATAGTGCGCATATGCAGCGCAAAGCAGTGGCGCTGCGAGTGCGTAAATCTAGCCAACGGTTTGGCCCGATTTCAATCGAGGCAGACTATACCTACATATGCATGCATGCTTGCAAATGCAAGAAAGCCTTTTCTGAACAAATCTGTACCAAAATTAGCATGCATTTTCAATCACAGGCTACTTCTGCCATCGGTCTAACTCAGTTAAAGAAGAAACATCGTTATACCATGAGGAGTGTGGTAGAAAAGTGTGTGGTTACAACCAAATCATTTATATGACATGTGTGCACTGCATACACCGTCCGTCACGTCGTGCTCATCCTCGATTCGCAATCGCGAAAACGCAAGACTAACCATATTTATCGCTTACATCACTTTGAGGTGAAATCAAGAACACTTCGAAAACACTTGCTATTATTTCCTCCAAGTTTCCAGGATGGGAATGCCAGAGGTGGACTGTGTGTGCAAAGACACACGTGATTATATAAAATAATTTGACTGCACAAGTTCAATGAGGTTTTGCTACTGAGAAAAGAGTCGCATGTGTTTAACTCCCCCCCCCCCTCCCTTTACTTAGTGAATGATTTCGAAAATTATTGGGTTCAAATTCCTTGGCATCGTCCCTCTCTCGGTTTTCACGCAAACATATCCTTACATAAATATGCTAAAATAAATTGAGCATGCTCCCATTTTCTTATTTGGACATTACAATCATCAAACACTCAAACACCTGCCTACCTAGCGTTGATTGATGATAACAGGTGATGACAGGGGTCTGTAAGTAAGGCATTCTGTGAGAGATTTCTCAAGGAGCAAACAATAACTCGAACAATGAGAGTGAATTTCGTGTAAAATTGGCAGTCATCTCTTGTTGATAAGATGTGTAAGTTGCACACGGTCCTGCTTAAAAATGTTTATTGTTACTGAAATAACATTTCTTAGCTCGGGATTTTGTTTAAAATTGTAAAGCAGTTCTTTCGTATCGACCTTTGAGTGACACATAGGGCATCTGATTCGTCTCGAAAGGAGTTGGCAAAAGGTGAGAAAAAATTTGAAAGTGAATTATGCATGAATTCAAAAACTTTTGCATCTTATGCGTTAGTCAGAATAACCAATTTGTTGCTAATCTGTTCATATCAAAAGTGTATGGAAGGCGTTTCCTCTAAATCTTTTTAGGTCGCTTTTTTGCAGAAAATGATTGACATCCAAATTCGGTCAAAGGAAAAAACTTTCCGAGTAGTAACGTCAACTGGTATCAGTTCATGTATTCACGCAACATCTTCTATTTTGAAAGCTGATTTCAACATGCATTCTTACCGTCTTTGCGGAAGCAGTTGTCATGGCTGCTCCGATCAGAATCGATGTACTCATTCTTGGGATTTTCATATTCTACTAGTGAGCACCTCATCTTTTCATTTTCATTTGTACGCTCAAGGCGTTCCAATACAGAAAAAACACATCGAGAACTTAGTAATACAGCGGAATAAACAATAAACGAATGCAGAGATCATCATATCAATCCGAGTCTAATCCTAGTTAGACTAATGTAAGAAAGATGAAACAGCTTGCATTGAATTTGTTGATGGGCTAATAGATAGATATGTATACAAATGTAGGCATTGATAGGCATTGATACTCATAACTCCAAAAGTTATAACTCCAAGGAGATGGGACCCATGATCCCTCGTTGCCAGCGGAACGATCTTTATGTCAAATCTTAAAAGCAAACCAACAGCTTATAAGGCTGGTCTACTGGCCCAGGTATAATAACGGTAACTCCGCCTAGCAGGAAAATGCTGGGGAGGCCCAATGACCCCAAAGGTGAAAAGATTTGCCTTTGAGGTTATTGGGATCTTCTTGGTTGAATTAGTATTTGAGAGAAATTAGAACATTTTTAAGATTTTTTACACTTTTAAGTCTTCAGGTAGCTTCGCAACATGCAATTTTTGCTGTGAATGAGACTTTCAAAAACTTCTACATTTACAGATTCGGTCGAAAAAATATAAAAATAGCGCATTAAAGCATACTTGCTTTATGCACTTGTCATTAATTTCCTGCAGAATTTCAAAAAAATAAGTTTCTCAATCACGTAAACAGTAGAAACAATAAATGATACGCTGGCGACTATCTGAACAAACATTGAAAACGGTTCAAAGACATCGCTGTTGAGAAGAAAAAACACATTGAACTTCAAAATGTTTGTATAAGGTCGTTTCATAATTCTATTGAGTTTTCATGAAGCGACGCATTGACAAGAATAGAAGACTATATGTCGCTAAAAGTGTCCTTTTGCAGACATCTACAAAACGCACGTCTTGTACACATGTACGCGTGGGTCATCCTTTTTGGCGACAAATAGTCTTCTGCCCCATAGGCATAGTCGACCATTTTTTCTTATTCAGGAAGTTGTAGTGCAGAACTGCGGCCCGCAAAAAGTTTTGTGTAAGGGATACTCTTTTAACACTTAGTTTTTTTAAGGTCCAACCATTTGCCTCAAAATGACTTGCAAATTTTAATTTCAATATCTTTCTAGAAACGAAAGAAAGATGCCGAATATATATACATTTTGATTTTCTTTGTTAATTGTGTAAAATCAGCTCGCTAGAAAGTACCAGGTTGGCACATGAATAACGCAACTTTTCGTATTTGTTTTTTCCAATGTGGCGCATCCATCATTTGATGTCTTGATGATTAGGACGTAAGCTACATATGCAGTTTGAGCTACATATGCAGCCATTTCTGCCGATTTCGCCATCGTATGTAAGGGTTATGGTAGGTTGATGTTAACGGAAAAATTTTTGGTTCCTCTAAATTTTGGCGAAACTTGGTGTAGGGAAGAAGATTTTTCGATACGCTTACGATTGCAAAAGTGATGTGTCCATTTCGCATGGGAAAGCCGCTTTTGTAAACATGAAGGCAGCGTTCCGGCAAAGTGATGTTACTGGGATTTTATAGCGTTGCAATAGTAGATCTCGCAACTAATCTATTGGTGAAGCGAAAAACGAAAAAGCGCGTTTAGAAAGCTTGAAATCCAGCTTCGAAAACAGCTCTTTTCCGTTATTCGCTGAAAATCCAGATATGGTTCAAGCATGGCGAGAAACCTTCGAAACTGTGCAAAACTGGGAATCGAAAATTTGCCGGGACACTGCCTTCAAGGTATCATTAGGTTTCATTAAGCATTGAACGAATATAGTGATTGGTTTACGAAAGCTTGGCAAATGTGAGGTTTTGCAGCTTACAAGAGAATGGTCAGAAATCGAAGTGGTCGATTCAAGCAAGCTGCATATCATTGGATGCACATAAAATGCTAACTCTAAATTTGTCTTCCTTATTTGCAAAACACTTTTTTGGATGAAGTTATAAGCCGTGCAGGCCATTATTTTGCGGCGTTCTGCAGATAAGAAAGACGGGTTTGATTAGGGTTCTATGCTGCATCGAAATGTATACAGCTTGTTTGGATTGGCCACTTCGACTTCTGAGGCAGCCGCTACACTCCTCGAGGAGTATAGCATGGCGAAGGGCGATCCCAATCGCACGATTGACCATCGCCGGTCGCCAAAATTAGCGACTGTGTATTTTATGCGTGTCGATCGCCAACCAGTTATCACTTCAATACACTTCCAATGTGTAGTCACCGAAAACTGGCGATCGCCAATCGCTACTACTGGCGATGGGAGGCGGTCGATTGGTACCCGGATAGCCGCTTGCAGCCCTACAGGGTGGTGATCAGCGAGGAGCGACGCAGGCTTACTTGCGTTGCGGCAGCCCGGATCTCTTGCCATTCACTCACCGCACTCTGAGGTGCGACAAGGCCTAGGTCGCGCATCACAGTTCTGATGGCGCAGCCAATACAATTAAATTGAAAATAATTGGAATATGTATACTGACATGACGAGTCAGCAATCAGGCACCTATTAGCAGATCAATCAAGACTTTAAAACAAAAGTTAAATCTTTTCTTTTTTACCTACTAGTCATTTTGTATTCCAATAATCTTTGAAGATAAGTTGCTTTATACTTTTCAACCTGTGGTCAGATTTTTTTAACCGAATTTTTCTCGCTTCCCGAAAACTTGAATGTCTCGTAAAAATTCCGGATTTTTCACTAACAAAATGAACATGATTGCAATTAACACTAATTTTGGAATTTTTTAAAAAGCCTACTTTTCATATCAAAGCCAGTCCTCTCGGATATTGCTTAGAAAGTTGGACAAAGAGTAGAGGAGCTGCCCCAAAATGCCTAAATTGTTTACTATGAGTTCTATAAAAATACTCAAAGCTGATTTCTAGAAATTCGAGTTAAAATTTCGAAAACCGAGTTGAATTATTTTCAAACCATGTTTGAATTCAAATAAATTATTCGATCATTTCCAAATATTTTCTTTCTCAAAAATCCCATTTCTGAAATTTGTTAATATTTGATGAATTCAAAAAATTTTGAAAACCTTAAATCAGATGGTCCAATCGTTTAACTAATTTCATTCATTGTCCCGAATCTTTGTTCGTTCGAATGTTTTTAGAATCTTTTGTTGAAGTTGTTTCATTCTTACAACTGTATAATCCAGGTCATTTCGCACTTCAGAGCCTGGTGGCGAGAGACCGTGACTGAGAGAGTGGTTCCAGAAAGGCGAGAGGGAATTAGCGTAGCGCAGCGCAATGAGGATTGCGTCGCACCTTGGTAATTACCACACGGCGCGGCCGCGAGGCTGTCCGTGTATCAACTGATACGGACCCACCGGCGATCGCCAATCGACAAAAATCGCCGGTTTTACACGTATTTGATGCATATCGATCGTCGCCATGCTATACTCCTCGAGGAGTATAGCACCTGCCTGACCAATTTTCTTGTTAGTTAGTACTGCTGCTCTTCCACATTTGACGCAATCGGCTCGTTAAACTTTTCGAGAGTGCACTATTTCGTCTACGGTATTCATTTCTTTTTTTTACTGAATTAAATAAGTCGAGCTTTAGCAACACCCACAATTATCTTGGTCTTTGTTTAATTCAGATTGCGGACTTTATTGAGCTTTATTTTCTGCTTCAAGTCCGTAAAACCTAAAGCATCAGTTTTTGAAAATTTTTAACTTTGTTCTACCATGTTGTCAGAAAGCTAACGGTTTATGCATTCTTGTAGCTTACATCACATTCCCAAATAAAGACAGGAAATGGGTGTGGTTACATTTGCAAAAGACTTGTAGGAGAAGCTGCAAGACATAGATACCATTCTAATACGCAGCTACAAGCACCTAATTCAGTATCCGTACAAGTGCGATATAGAAAGTTAAGTGTAACAAAGACTAGAAAAAAACTACCTGATTTAGAGATCGATCTTGACTTTGAAATCCAAAGTATTTTTTGCTTGTGTCGTTCGATTGAGGCATTGAGTAAACGTGAATCATGTTGATGCATGCCAGCAAACATAAGACAGCAAGCACAAAAACAGCAGTATACCTAATCAACCGAGGCATTGCATTGCAGGTTTGCCCAGTTTCCTTAAACGAGTACTGTAATAAGTTGATTGATACGCTCTCGTTAACTGTAAAGTTGGAGCAAAAGTCTGTCCTTCAGTAAAAATTTGCGACGTCATCTCCAGACATCTGACAGATCGGAGTGCATAAATTTGACTGGGAAGAAAGATTATGCAGTTCGATATTGCGTCTAAAAAAGAAGACAGTACAAAATAGCAGAAGCAGCATAGAATTTTTATATTTCCTCCGCAAAAGTCAATCTGAATACCACGGTTTTAAATTATCTGTTCTCGATCTTCGTAACACAGACTCGGGAGAACTCGCTACTTTCTGGCTAGACTTCTAACATATGGAAAAATGGTGTTCAAAACGGTCAAAGCAAAAGAAACTACATTTCTCAGGTAATACGGCAAAAAACGTTGTCTTTTCTTTGGCGCCATTTTTCGCAGATATTGCTTTTTCTACTGCTTTTCCAAAGTCCGTGACTTGCTGACAAAAAGCTCAAATATCAACAAATCCGCATGAAGTGCGTTTTTGAAAAATTGGACCGTTCCATTCTTGTGCATAGCGAGCTTACATGCTGCTAAGGTATGCTATCCAAAAGCACGGGCGCTTATCTGCAACCCGCTCTGCGAAAATCATGACGGACAAAAGTACCACAACGCGCAGAAAAACAGACGGTTTTAGCGCGTTATATAGTAGGATATACTAGTGCTGAAGAATGTGACTTTTTACTTGAAAAAAGTTAAGCCAAAGAATTTTCTAAAAACAAGCGATTTATGGTCTTAGAAACTAGGAGGTAGAAGTTTCCAATTTAGAGCAGTACGCTCTAAACATAAAGTGAACACGATAACAAAAGAAAGACCAAAAAAGATGGTAGGACAAGATTGGTGTTACAAAGACATTTACGGTAAATGTGCAGTCTACTTGGGTTCGAATCGAATGAGTGTTCGATCGTTATAAACATTCGAATATAATCGCATTCGAAATTCGATATTCGGAGTTCTTCCATTTTCGAATAACAATGAAACTCAAATGATTGAAAAACGGGGTTTATAATGGATTTTACAAAAATTCATATTTGAATAAAATTCGTAATAACGTTATTTGAGTTTATCGCAGAGCCACTGCTGAGTAACAAGCTCGCTTCGTCTGCGTTTTTTCCCGCAAAACTCGATAATGTATCTTTTTGCAACCGATCACCCAAATGTAGGGGAACTCGCATTCCTCCAACTCCTTGCTACAGTTTAAAATTAGATATATGATTGATCGATGCTTTTTCCTTTGCAATCAATGAGATAGTTCGAACTGCTATTGCCACCAAATCAACAAACAAACTATCGAATTCAAGCTCATGGTAGGAGTTCATATACTGGAAGAAATTATGTTGACAGGCCTGTTTCTGTCCGTTTGGCCTGCTCATGATTTTCGCACGCAAAGATTCACGCTTTCGAACATTTACATCGAAAAGTTCTCGGCCTCGTGGCGCGCATCGGCCATTGAAATTCCAGCCTCACACGCCGCTGCCCATATATATCTTACGGGGAACGCCGCGGCCAAAGTTGAATTTGGGAAGAGATTATCGGGAAAGTCGCGGCCCAACCGCATCATTCGACGGGCAGCGGGTCTTATCAAAGGAATCACTTATTAATGCTGTAGGTTAAGGCGCAACGCGTGAGGTACGCCGCAGCGGTGGGGCTACCCTAAGTGTTTATGAGGCTGGGTATCACTTCTCGGAATTGATACTTTCTGACAGAGTTGAGTTTTTATGTTTACAAAGTGAACTTCGACAATCGGACAAGTATTATCGAAAACATTAGAATTTAAGTCGTCATCGTGAAAGACAGGCTTAAATAGTCCATTCATTTTTTTAGGTCTTAAGCATGATGATCGGGTTAGATATAGGCGCTGGCTTTCACCTATCGGGTCGAATATTGGTTTATCAGGCAGCTCGCGGCATGGACGATCGGTCAGGCAAGCAATCGCGAACTTCCCTATGCAGATGTTTGGCTAATAAGCATTTTTGCGTGTAAAAGTTATATGCATTTGCATTGCCTGCTTGTGCATTTGCCTCAGTTCTACTAGGTTGTTGCAAAAATAATGTCCGTTTTTCTAGGCCTATTTTCCGAACAACTTTCCTTCATAGCTTCTTTTTCGAAATGGATTCTGCAAATCGTTGGAAAGCTTTCTTCATGCATTTTCTAACAGTTGTGAAATTAAGCTTCTATCTCATCTGTGAGAATTTCACCAGCATCTCAAACACCTGCACTCAAAATCGAAAATTCGTTGCTTTAACTCCCTTGGCCACAATTCAGACGCAAATGAACCGGTTTTTTTGAAAACATAGCTACTGAATTGGTTGAGCATGGTTTACCTATAGCATATTTAGATAAATTTTTTCAAAATATCTGAATCGAGAAATCGACGCCCCAAAATAGATACTTGCTGCTGGCATTCTATGGGTCCAAAGTTTCTCATAAGTAGGGCAATCACCGAAGCTTCGCTCATTTCTGTATGCCTGAGATCAGGACATCTTTCCCACAATTTCAGCAGAAAAGCTTAGCTATTCGGTGTATAAAGAATTTCAAATTTCCTTACTTTGGGCCTTTCTGGCCTTCCACAAATAGGCTCGAAAAAGTGAAGAAATTTGAGTTTCTATCTTTTCTATTCGTAGGACTCCTTCATTAAAGTCTTTTCTAAGTGGAAGTATACTACTGGCTTGTGTCTATCAAATTAGCTAATTAGCAGCCAAAGGAACAAAACTCGAAGAGAGCTGTGGTCTCACAAAGACGAGGTTTTTGAAAGAAAAACTTTCGTTTTTTTGACGCACGGTTTTCTTCCCGTCCGTGATATCAGTATATGCAGGTGCGCGTTAGGTTAAGAAAGGTTTACTGCTTTATATGGTTTTGATTGCATTCAAAAATATGAAAACTGGACAAAGTTATAGCTTATCAAAGTGAAATTTTGCAAAGCGGACATTATTTTTGCAACAACCTAATATTTTCAGAGATTTTCGCGAATGACGGGTTTATTCTGCGTAAAGAACATTGCGACTGTAGTAAAAAAAAATAGACTTAATTTTTGATCTAGGGGCTGGGAGTTGGTACAGGAAGGTAAATGACGGCTGATCCTGGCAAAAAATTATTTAATCGGTTTTACCGATTTTTGGCAAATTTTGAGCTACAAGGATAGGAGTTGGCACAAGGGGTAAGTGAGGGTGCTGAGTATGAGTAAAAATTTACTTTATTGATTCTATTGATTTTGGAAAACTTTGAACTACGGGGTTGGGTGTTGGTATTATGAGTATACGAGGACGCTAATTATAAGAAAAATCTACTTTATTGATTTTGCCGATGGGAAAATCTTGAGCTACGGAGCCAGGAGTTGGTGTGGAAAGTGTGGCAGTGCTAATGAAAATCGGCTTTAGTTGGTACCTCAACAAGTTTCAGATATGGTTGCTCCAGTTATTCGATAAATCATTCGAACATTTATGTCAAATCCGACATGTTCGAATATAATCGACATTCATTCATTCGATAATTTTGATCTTGCGAATTGGGATTCATTCATGTAAAATTTTCAAATCTCGAATTTACCCTATATCGTTTATTCGAGATTTTTTATATTCAAATTTGTTCATATTCGCTTATCGATAATTTTCATCCTTGTATTCATTCGATATTCATTCATTCGATGAAATTTCGTACTTTTTCAAGTATATCGTGCAGATGCTTAGCATAAAATCAGCTTATTTGCACTTATCCATCCAAAACATGTAAAGATGCATTGAATTAAGCAAGAAACAACAGATTTTGAAGCTGGGCTACTCTAGGTTAAATTTGTCTCTTTTTGGAAAAAGTTTACGGTTTCTTCTCTTTAGAAAAAATTATTGCTACCTTTTCCTTGCCCGACGAGAAGATAAAAGCAGACGCTATTGGGTTTCAGTAGGTTGTCAAGAAAATAACGTCGTTTTTTATTTGCTTGCTATGAAACGCGAGTTGAACCCCAAAAAGGGGTGGTACTGTTCGTTAGAGCAAAGCAAGGCCCAGAAGAAGGCACAGAGATATATGCTCCAAATTGGTTCCACATAAAGTTTGGAGCTATAATTTAAAAGGATCTGAATGCATAAAAATATCAGAAAAATGTTATCTTCGTCTAAAAGAGTCCTACGAGCTTCTTACTTGTTTAGGCACATACTCTCTAAATCTGGTATTTATCTCAAATTTTCTTATTTTGCGCGAAAAGCGCTTTGAGATGAGTCTGTCGCATCCTGCCGACCTTGAGATTAGATGAGCTTTCCGTTCCTGTTTACATGTTTATTAAGAAGTTAGTGATTGGTTAGTGCGTCAAACTTTCATCTTCTCAGATTCGAGTGAACAAACCAATAAAACAGTAGAAAGACCCTGCAAATCGCCGCAAAATATAGCCTATAATCTGCGCAGGAGTCAGATACATGACTGTGCAAAGTTTCAGCTTAATCGGATTAACGGCGGGCGTTTTTTTAGAACACAAACAAAATCGGAACTTTACAGACATTGGGTTTTATTTATATAAAGATGCAAAGACATTCTGGATGCCCGAAAAAGTGGGAATTGTCACGTGAAAAAAACCCGTTTTAGCCTCTTTGTAAAAGCTCCACTTTCTGACTTTGTGTTTTTAGTGTTTGAATTGTATCCACCATCATTTATAGTGACTCTTCTAAGATGGATATAAAGCGCTATACAAATTTGGCCTAGGGTGCAGATCAATAGACTAGGTTTTTGATTATGCTGCTCCAGAAAGTTGACAAATTGCGCTTACAGCATCACATTGCTTTTGAAAGCGCATTGATTCAATCGTTTGAATCCCTAGGTCGCAAAACTTTTTTCTTCAAAATCGGACCAAGGTGTTCATAATACAGCCGATGGTTATCGCTAAGCATTACCTGCTGCTCATTCGTGAAAAAACAGGGATGGAAAAATGATTAGAAGGCACATATTGACAGAGCTGCGTAAGAGCTACAGTCCTATTTGGACAGAGGGTGCCTGCGCATATTCTGACCACCAACCATTGTCTCCTTCATGCCTTTCAAAAATAGCGGGCGCATTCAATTTCGCGCAAAGACAATCACCCCCATTAGTTTGCAGATGCATAACATCGAATGAGTCTTTCGTTCCAGGAAACAGTAAAGAAATGAATGAGCACTACTAGTAAGGTAAGCAAATCCCCCATCGAGCGGAAGGAATTTCCGTTTGTAGAAGTAGCTCAATTCTCTCAGAATCTGTAAACTTAGTTTTAGCGTTTCATGATGGGAAAATTTATCTCAAATAATGAAAGCCCATTTTCGATCTTCTATGAACGCCGCAAGCCTAGCTTTGAGTTTGCAACTGTAATTGGTACAGGTTAGAAAAATGTGTACAGCTCATGTTTAGGAGTTGTTTGACTTATTCAAGCATTCTTGTTAGAACGAATTGGAACTGTACATGGTAAAATCCGTTTCTTTGCAAAACTATAACAAACTTAGAAAGCAAAGTTTAGGCTCGATTAAGCAACATACCATTTTTTTTACCGAGGTTTTCTAGAATTACTGCGACTGATAGGTTGCTCAGATTACAGTTATTGTATGCGCTTACCGCCGTCAAAGGAGAGTTTTCGATTAAGCAACATACCATTTTTGTGGCGTTCAAATCCGCACTATCATTGTTACTATCGAGCAAGCAAATTTCTTAGATTCATTTCTTTATTTAAGCTAAAAAATCTGCTAATTTTCGCGACATTCTGACGTCAACTGCAGGTCTAACTCCAGCCAAAATGACGATTCTAGAAGTTGAGTAGGTATTCTGCATGGTGATGTAACAGATGATAAGTCGCACAAGCTTTTGAAAATACTTCGACACAATTACAAGAAAGAGTACAAAGTTTCGTGAGTCTCACAACGAAAAAAATTACCTGCAGAGGCTATTATGATAAAGCCACGATAAAGCAAACGACACGTTTTCACATAGACGAAAGTCATTTCCATTTTCTTCTAATATCATCAAATAAATTCATTGCCTTATATATATCGTTTTGGGTAAAGTCATAACTTTCAAACGGTATTGTCAATTATGCTGTTTTTTTATTCTGAAAGTCAACAGGGTGACCGTTGTGGTTGAGAAGACACATTGTTTGATTTGTATATGTATGACAAGTGAACGTGACTGCTAGTCCCATCCTCAAAATTTTGTGGATGTAGGGGAACGAACTCTGCCAGTTTTGAGCAGCCTCAACTGGTATTTTTGCAATGTGTCCGCATGTCGTTGCAGGACCAGTAGGCGGAGGCGGCCCGAACTGACGAAGTTTGTTACTCCACTCATTTAATGGCAATTTTAAGGCACCGTCCACCCAAATTTTCGACTTCTATGTTTTTGTCGCTTCCAGGCCTTCTGAAGGTTCTGATTCCTAATATTTAGTCGAGAATCCGCGAATTAACCAAAAAACCGGTTTTGGACAACGGTGCAATGCAAGTCGCAGGGCTGCGGCGCGTTATACGCCCGGCGTATATCAGCGCCGCAGCCCGCTAAACTTGCAAAATAGGCGGAGTGACCAGCTCCAGATTACGTCCCTTCCGGAGCGGATTTCTTGCTTCGAAAGGATCTTTTGCGGCGTTACTTGGGGTTGGCCTATTTTGGAGGCCCATATTAGTATGCCATCGAATCTCGTGAACCCCCACTTTGGGTGGATGGTACCTTTAAAGAAAGGCCAAATTGTGAATGGCTATTTTCATGTTCATCTTCAATGGCAAGGCTAAGCAAAATTCATTTTATTCTATCCGAAAGGTAAATTTTGTCCCAATTTGTAGTTTCCTTGAAACAGAAATTTATGCGAATTATCGCTATCGTCACATGACTGTCTAGACATTCCAAATCTGATTGCCTTCGAAAAGTATAACATAACAAAGTCACCTGAGGTGTAAAAAAAGTGCACTAAAAAGAATGGCTCATTCCTACTGCAACTCCTCCGAAAGTCTCAACCAAAAGAAATTTTGTTTTGATAGTCGTAGCCTACAATCTAAATTTTTCAGTCTGTTTAATCTTTTACAACGCTTGAAATCTACACTGAATGCGAAATTGAGGAGAAACAGCTCATTGCTGGAAATAACTTCATAAACCCATCCAGCTACAGTAATTATGCTGCTCAATAATACACTTAGGAGTGGTGAAAATGGTTACAAATAAGAGCAAGTAGATAGACTGATCTGCGAATAGCGATCATGACCTTTAATAAAGCGCGTGTCTGTCTGTTTGTCCGCGTAGTGTGTGTTTGCGTCTGTCTGCCACAAATTCATAAAGAGCGTTGTAGGCAAAGTTTTGAGCTGAAGTTTTGGTCCCAGCACCCTATCGGCATGTAGGTATACAATGCCAAAGCGCAACTAATCCGACAATTTGAACCTCTAAAAATTGCGCATCAAACTGGTCCACGCGATTTTGGCCGACCAGTGTGGGTCGGGGATTTTATTTTTTGCGAAGTTGTGGATTATAAGTAAATGCGGAAACCATAGACTCAAGTCCAAAAAGTGAGCAAAATATTTATTTTTAGGCAAAGTCGGCGCCAAAAAAGAGTATGCGTATCATCAATTTGTCAGGGTTTCATTTAATTATTTGCGAAGATTTCTGCTCGGTGACGGAAGTAACTTGTCTTTTGTGAAAACTATCCGACCGCAATAGCTTCAGTGACTGACCAAAATTTTCTTTTAATCTTCTACGCAAAAATTTTCTCTCCCCATTTTACCTCTTCTACATGGGAAAACTCATGGAATGAGTAGTGTTTACAATTCATTCATGACGGTCAGCATCGCATAGTGAGTTTCAGACCACATCATGCGAGCAGAGGAAGGTATAGTGTAGATAGAAGAGCCAGCGCGAGCCTTCACGAAGCAGATGTGAAGACTGGCCATCTAATAATCTATACATATATAAAAGTCAAAGTGTGTATGTCTATGTGAATCTTTGTTCGGAATACAAATTTTCCTAAGTGGACCTAAGAGGCTGAAATTCTCTCCCCTATAAACAAGCGACGGCGCAGGTCATAGGCTTACGGTAAGCAATAAGATAATTTGAAACAGACCCTAAACCGGGCCTCTTGGACCCTCGGCCCGGGCGAAACCGGGGACCGCAGCTAGTACTCTAAATAATTTGAAACTTTTGGCAATGATCTGGAAATTTTAGAAATTTACATGTTGGTCAGCTTGAGTTATTGAATCGAAACGTGCAAGTACAAAGCTTTTTGGATCTTACTAGTGTTGCTATCAAAGCACGAAGATGCGGTCCAAGATGCCTTGCTATTGTAAGGAATTGATAAGACTGAAAGAGTGCTGACAGATATGAAATGAGATCTCATAGAAATGGACACGGACGCTGGTCAAGTACAGAGGAATGTGCAACATGTGGAAACATATTTGAAATGTGTTCAGCAACATGTAGGAACATGTTTGAACGCACCAAATTGTCCTTCTCCAGCAGAGTGATGAAATTCTACATCATTTACCACTTTTCAGATTCATGGTCGCAAATGCTAAGTGTAATAGCAAAACGGGGCAAGCGATTACTCGGCAATGACGCACTCACAACATATGGATGTGTTTCTTGTCCTCACTATGTTATCTTAAAGGCAGCGTCCGGGCAAAAACGAAACTGTAGCGTACAGGGGTTCTCGACCTGGTGGAGCTCTTGCCCAAGTGGCATTGCACCATTTTGCTTCTGAAGCGAGAAAACCGTTTCAGAAGTGGCGACAGGACCGCCCCGGCGACGTGCGCGTCCCTTCAATCGATAGCCAGAGTACGTATGTCGAGCACGCGACTCTGCGTCTTAACCTCGCGTCTTAACCTCGGCGGCAAGCGTCATTATTCAAAAGCAACTGCTTCTGGAAAAGCCCTTTTTCGACATCTTCGTTCTTTGCAAGCTGCAATTTCGTAATCAACGGGAAGAATAAGGCCAGGGGCGGTATGCAACAATCGCCCGTCCGGGTAAGTTTCCCGGACAGGTAGTTTCCGCTTCATAGCTCGGTGCTCTGGGAATCTGTGTTCTTCCTTGTTGTTCATCTTTTGGAGGCTCTACTACCCTAATTTTGTAGCACAATGATTAGCAGCACTTTGTTGTATAAGCTGAGATGATTCGTTATTTGCATGATCCCGAACGGGATCTCCCACTGATCAGGCTCATTTTCAAAGTTATTTATATCCGCAAAAACTCAGTGAAAACGTCACAGAGTTTTGCTGTTCATTTATTACGACAGTGCTACGCATGTTTGTGAAAGAAATAAGTGAAAATCAAGTTGTCAAAATATTCGCTGAACCTGTTCTCGCGAATTGGGCTCTATCGAAAAACTCAAAACTTGCACATTTCATCTGTGCTACTAAAAACATGCCTAGCATGTCGTAATAGGTCGACAGCAAAACTCTGTGACGTCTTCATTGAGTTTTTGCGGATATAAATAACTTTGAAAATGAGTGTGATCAATGGGAGATCCCGTTCGGGATCATACAAATAACGAATTATCTCAGCTTGTACAGCAAAATGCTGCTAGTCATTGTGCTACAATATTAGATTAGTAGAGCCTCCAATAGATGAACAACAAGGAAGAACACAGATTCCCAGAGCACCGAGCTATGAAGCGGAAACTACCTGTCCGGGTAACTTACCCGGACGGGCGATTGTTGCATACCGCCCCAGGTAAGCGAAAAAAATTTTGTTCGAGATTTTGCCCGGACGCTGCCTTTAACTGCGGTTCATGGTTATACAACACCATAATTCGGGAATTTTGGGACTATCTGAAAGAAAATAGAGAGACCATTGGTACTTCATGAAAGAGCACAACAGAAAGTGATATACGCGGCACGAGAATTGTAGGTGTCAGTCTTAAATGTTTTTGCGCCGAGGATTTTTAGCGGTTCATAATTATACTAACACCTTAAAGCTCCTTTTTCCACTCAAACCGGAATTTTTCGAGTCAAAAATTTTTTGAAAAGTTACAGTAACAAAGTTTAAGAAATCTTACAAACTGAAATCAGTGCAACTGAGGAAAGGACGCATCTGTTCTCGGTGGCTCGAAATGCTTTCAGAGTCAGTGTGCTTCAAAACGTCTGTTTTTCTATAGTTCAAGCACTCTAACCAGCTTCTTCCAATGCTAAAAAAAAGTCGAGCTTTTTCAATTGATTTTGTTTTACCCTTTGAAAATCTATGGGTTCGCATTTTTCAACCAAGTTTCAACTATACCCTAGACTTAGCACATCTTCGAGCTTCAAAACTCAGCCTCTGTGATCTCATGATAAGCCAAGCATTAAGTAAGTACTAGATTGAAAGATTTCGTGTGTGGCGAGAAAAGTGCAACTCTAAGCACTTCTTTTGACCACGCGGACGTCTTCTTCAAATTGGTCTAGTATTCAAATTGGTCGTCTAGTATTGCAACCGCACTTATTCTGGGCTTTTAGCTCTAAAGCCCAAATTTAGTCGTGCAAAAAATCAGGTACTTCAGCACGGATACATCAACATGCACTAGTCTCAGCTAATTCCTTTGCGCGAGACAGCGAAGTTTTGAGGCTCAAAATGGTGGTAACTTCGAGGTTAGCTTTGAACTCGGTGAAACGAGAAGAGAACGTAGGCATTTCCCGCGCGTCGGATAGATAGTCTGTTAAAAAAACTTGATTCATCTCATAGCCCCGAAAGAAGCTTTTCAGAGTGCTTGAACCACGGAAAAACAAACGTTTTTGGAGCTCACTGACTCCAACGAACTTCGAGCTGCAGTTTGGAGTGAAAAAAGGAATTTCATTTGAGGTGTTCGCAAAATTACGCACTGTGAAGAATCCGCACGGTGCAAAAACATCCCTAAGATTGACACCAATTTTCATTTTTGTACCGCGTACACCGTTTTCGACTATGCACTTTCACGTAGTGCCAGTGGTTTCTTGAGCTTCTTCCGAAAAGTTCGAAACTATTGAAAATGGGTTCGTGTAATTATAAACCGCACTTTAGCTTTAAACAGCCTTCATATGGTAACTAGCAAGAGCGTACTCGAAAGAGATGTAATCGAAAATCCACTCCACTAAGCGCCCAAAGAATGCAAGAGCATCAAGGAGTGACTTTCGAAATAAATGTAGAGACGGTGCGTGATCCTTAAACATAAACTCGCAAAACTAGAGGCGTACTGGATTCGTAATAAGCACTTCAGAATGAAATGCAAGGAAGAATGCCTCTCTACTCGCGAACTTGCACCATATTTGGACCAGAATTTTTGATCCGTAAAGAAATGTTTATTCACCCAATCACGCAATCAGTCAGCGCTCGTTTGAAAATACATTTATCCATTTCATCTAAAGAAGGCGACATAACCGAAACCTTAACCCAATAAATATAGTTACCAATCTTATCGTACTCAAAAATAAATCAAAAGACAATTGTTTTTGGTATTGCAGGCTGTTTATGGTGAAATCACGCCAAAAAGTGTGTCCTTGTAACGTTTTTTTATACGGATTTCCACCTCAGGGAGGGTCACAGATCATATCATAGGCATGGTATAGCTCAATGTCTACTTCATCCGTGTATATTATGGAACTCGTAGCAGTAGCGAAAAATCTTGCATTTTCATCGCCAGAGATAATCAAGCTTTCACTGAGCTGAGGCGCACTAAGGCTCGCACTGGTTCTATTTTGTACCTTCCTTGTGTTCGCATGGTGATGGCTTCGACCATCACGCGATGCTGGTTATCACGAATTCATTGTAAAAATGCTTGTTTCGTACCCTAATCTATGGGTGATCGATAATAAAAAGAGAAATTTTCTAACAGAAGAAGAAATTCTTATGAACATCAAACAAGAACAAAAACAAATATCTTAATACTTAATATGGCATGATAGTCGCTATAAGAACAATAGCCACTCTCAGCCACACTTCTGTGCAGATATTTTCAAAACTCTCAAGGAAATACTCTTTGAGCATAAGTAATCGTAGCTGGCTTAGCCGGCTACGCTCGGCCTGTCAAAATACTTTTATAAGAATCCTATCCCTATCCACGCACAACTTTCTCTGTGCCTACTTATACGTGCCAATTTCCTATTCCAGCTGTGTTCAGTAATCAGCATGCTCACTTCCCTCTCCTCCCCCACCACCTCCCTCCCCCCTATGCCAACTCCCAGCCCCGCAGCTCGAACTTTGCAAAAATTGATAAGACTGATATAAGTAACGGATAATTCTAAAAACTAACACTGTATTCGCAATCAGCATGCTTGATCACCCACTGTGCCAACTCTTAGCCCGTAGCTCAAATTTGCAAAAAAAAACATGTAGAAGTGGGCACAGGGAAAGGTTGTGTAGGGATGGATAGGGACGAGCTCTTTATTGTAATGTTGTTTTGACAGGATCGGGCGGATCGGGTAAGCCAGCCAGTAATACATAAAAACGACACCATCAGCCGTGCCCTACTCACGGCTTCAATCGGTTGGCACAAAAACGCATACGAATCTTGAAAAAATAATAAGAGAGCATGTCCCCTTTTAGTACGAAGAGATCCTTCACTAGTGTTGCCTCATGTGCTATATGGTCGGCTCGTCTTCAAACTCGTTTCCATCGTAAGTTCAGAATTACTGCCACTGGTTAGAAAAACAGTAGAAGCGACTTGTCGTCAGCCAAAAATTCATTCCTTACGAGAAGAGCCAAAAATTGATGATTTAGGAGAACATAGCAAAGCGCCGCAAAAAGTAGCCAGAAAACCAATTTTCATGCGGTCTGTAAGCAGGAGTTTTTAGCTTAGTTCGTTTTCTACGGGTACGACGTCTTCATGACTTGCGGCTCGTTTTGCGCTTGCACCATCTTTATACATGAGCCAAAACTACTCCTCTTCATCAAGTACTTTTATCTGTTTTTTGAAAACTTCGAGCTACGGCTTTGGAAGCGGCAAGCAAGTAAGAGTAATCGCAAACCTTGATTGGGGCTTGAAGTTGGCAAAAGGGGGAAAATGTAAGCGAGCATGCTAATCACAAAAACGCTGGACAGGAAGTTTGAATATAAAATGAGCAGAAAAATGCTGTGTAGAAGTAGGACGAAATCGTAAATAATTATGTTGTAAGGACAGTGCCGGAGCGGAAAGAGGATTCCAGCTAGTACCATACATGTAACACGCTATGCGCAATAAAATTGTCATCTGATGAAGAAACGTGAGACAATAATACGATACAATGACCAATTTATAGGAGAACACAGAAGACCTTTATGTGAAACATAAATATTATTTGAAACGCTGAAGTGTGTTGTCTAATTCGTCGATGGATTCACGAATTTCAGGTAAAGGTAAAGTTTAGTAACTCCATATTGAGACATACAGCTATAGTGTATAAATGAGTATTCACAACAATTTGTGCACGCTCCATTCACTTCGTACGAAAATAGGGCGTAATCCAATCTGAAACTTTGATTGACATTGGATTGACATATCCAAGAGATTTACCAGAGATGTTTAAAAAAATTAGTGAACGAACCGAGCTATTTGTTGCAGCAAGGTTACATGTTTCAATGGTGTGCCGTGAATCTCCACAAATAACTAAATGGAACGATATGACAAGTAAAGACTACTGCATGACGAAGGCGCAGAATCCGTATAAATTGAGCGGGCGCTAACGCGACGCGCGCGTATCTTCATCGTTGCAAAAAAATATTGCGCCTTCGTCATGCAGCAGCATATACACATAGAAACAGTACTGCAGAAACATTTCAATGAAAGCTCTTTCCTGTGGTCGCTTTTATTATTTCCGCTTTCAACTAATTTTTTGTTAAGATGAAATTAAAACTTTGTCTAAATTTTTATGAGTGATATATCACAATGAAAATAACGCTTGTTTAGTTAATTTGAAAAAAGACAAAAAGAGGAATATATTTTGATTGTAACCCGCTAATGATGTAGCAGTCGCACACCTTTTATCCCAGCTATTAATGAGGAAAACTACTCAATTTAGCTTGGCATTTTGGCAAGAGACATACACATTATGAATAAGCTTTAAACGCTGATTCCAAACATGCTATTCTTAGCTGTCGTGCATCATTCCGAAGCGAGTTATGGGCTTTCTCCTGCGCTTTTTCCTACTTTCCCGTTTAGTAGTATGCCAATTTCGTGCAGGAAAAGTCCATAACTCGCTTCGGAATAATGCTCGGCAGTTAGGAATGTCATATTCTGAATCAGCTTTCGTAGCTAATTCTGATTACCCATGTTTCTTGCCAAAAGACCGTTCTAGGTTAGGTAGCTTCTCTTGTAAGTTATTTCAGTCCTGCCCGACTTTTAGTTGTCTTGTTTCAACTGTAAGTGCTGTTCTAAAGATTTGCACTTATTGCAGTAATACAAACACTATCTAGAAGCAGTTTTTTGCTTTTGCCAATGCTTAGTAATTCTCGATGAAATATCTTTGATGGGATTTTAAGCCCTGAATTTGAGACGCCAAAATGCAGTATCCGCAGCTTCGAAACGTCACTTACCTAATGTTTCATAAAGAGTAAGAATATAAGGGCTAGCCTACGCGCACTTTTCGATCTACATAGAGAATGTTTTACTCGATTTTTTTTCAAAGATTGACAGATATTCAACAAGCGAGCAGAGTTAGCCCACTGGTTACAGCTTTACGTAATATTGCCGTGCTGGATGTCAGAGTTCAATTCCACCCTGCGCCATTTCTGCGGCAAAAATTCTGCTCACAATGTCAGCGTCAGGCCCTTCCAAGAAATGAAAGCCGGCTGAGAAACACCTCGTCGTAACATAGCAGATATATATCTCATATAGAATCTCAAGTAAAGGTTAGCCCCCCCCCCCCCCCGGAAGCGACGCGCATTCGAGGCCGACAAGTGCGGATAGTATGCGATAGTTGCCGTCTCAGCAGGTTGAACGAGGAGGCTAAAGTGGCCAGTCATTAGAGGCAACGATCCAGATCTCGCAGACTTTCTTAGCTATATTTGACATGGGTACTTTTATCGGGCAGGGAGTTGGCAGTCCTCATAAAATGGCAACGAGTGAGTAATTATTTCTTTATTCATGTAATACAATTAGTGGTGTTCCAAAAACTAAAAAAAAATTTGAAACACAAAAGAAACAGTACAAGTAAGGAAAGGTAATGCTCTCTCTGGTCGAGTGTGTCATAGCAATAGCAGTCTTTGCAGGATCATCAGATCGTTCCCCATTTCCAAAAAAGTGAGAGTCGTTGTTCTCTAACGAGGAAGAGTTCCCAAGTCAGCTCGGCCAACCCGGATGAGTCATATATCACCTTAACCTGCTTGAAACGCTGATGCGACTTTCCGAGAGAAGTTATGAGCGTTTGAAAGTCTAAATTTGTCATGTTTTAAGTGGCTTAAAATTGGCGAAACCCGTACAATAACACATGAAAGTGATTTATCAGTTTTGTATCGAGTATATTGATTACAAGGACGAAACACAGGTAATGAAATTCCGTTAGGTGTTGTTTTACAGCTTTCAACTAATTTTAAGCCACTTTGAACATGACAAATTTAGACTTTCAAACGCTCATAACTTCTCTCGGAAAGTCGCTCCGCAGAAAAGGAAAGCAGATTTGGAATCAGCGTTTTATGCCCGTTACGATGATATATTACTCATCCGGGTTGGCCGAGCTGACTTGGGAACTTTTCCTTGTAAGATCCTGTTTCCTACCCTTAACGCAATTAGATGAGGTCATAATCTCGCTTGGCTGACCGGCTTAAGTCAACAGCACGAACCCGTCAAGGTCTCCGGGCGAGAGGAAAGGAGGGACCTCAAGGAAAAGGGGCTCCCAACTTTTGATTTCCTCATACGGCTACTCCACGCGAGGCACGCTGTGATCGCTCAAAATTAAAGAACAATGACCAATCAAACCATTATTCAGTTCACCATATTCGGGTGAAAAAAGTACTACTCTAAATTTCGTGGATAAACATATTCTAGGTAACATCAGCGATTTTCAATGATTGCAAAGCGTTAATCGTAGTTAGTTTTTTGCTTGGCATTCGGGAAACTCGTACACGTAATTATTTCTTTAGGTAGAATGGCTAACCATCTAGCCGTTCGGCACACAAAAGAGTGAAAAGCTTTAGAAGGACTCTGCTCTCCAACTTGTGAACTCAAGCACAGCCCACCAGTTCGCATCCCACAATGTCTAAGGACCCAGTATCTACCAGGTTTTAGTCTCGTTTATAGTCTAATGATACGGAAACAAAGTATCAAATCATTACATATCCTCTGGTATCGTAAATTTCGCAATCCCAAGGCGGTTACTTTCAGTCTGAGCTGGTAGCGATTGAGGGTAGTCGCTTTTGGGGTAACCTCTGTAAGAAACGATTCTGGTTCTAGTGAATACTTTTCGGCTTCGTGTGCTTTGAATTGTTGTTCATCAGTATTGCAAAAATGTATCCTTATGTCGTCCGCAAAAATCTGTTTCTTGGTGTTGGGATTAATTCGCGGGTAGGATGGTAGATCAGCTGTGTACGTGAGGAAAAGGAGAAGCGAAAGTAGCTTGAGAAGTAGGTTCCTACACTGACCGTCATACCTCTGTCAATGTAGGTAGGACCCGAACCAAAACAGCAGTTGCCCGCTGATTCCGAAATTTTCAAGTTTACATATTTGGAAGGACCAACTCGGTCATGCCTTGGATAAATCAAAGAATATATTAGGTTGTAAAGAAAGTTCCCGGGCACTTGCGAAAATTTTTTTCAAATCGCTGTAACTTCAAGCAGATTGATTGTTTCTTGAAGCTGCAAACTGCAAAGACAATTTTGTTCACAACATATGTTTGTCATGCTGGCTTCCTAGCACCTCACTGCGGTCCACCAGCATGCGCAGAAGGGAAAAGGGTAGTTTAAAAAAGGGACCTATTTGCGCAGGATTATTTCAGGCAGGATGAGAGCTGGCGAGCTCAGATGATGTAGTCATATAGAAGTCTGTTGGGACTGTTATGGGGAGCATTCATGCTTTTGAGCGACCACCTGCAAAAATTTTTTCTCAGAAAGTTTGAAGGATCTACCATTTTTTGCCCCAAAAATGCATCATTTTTCGAGTAAGTGACTTTGAAGTCTTGTCTTTCTGCAGAGGGTAGACCAAATCTTTGATTACTGTGGGAGGGGGGGGGGAGGGGGTAAGCCATTGTTGGGGTAATGCCTTACACATCTTTTGGAAACATCTCCAGACGTGGCGATCCCCGCAGAAGCGACGCCAGCTGGGAAAAGAGTTGCAGTCAGAGGCAAGTCCGACAGCTTGCACAAATCGAGCGCAAATCGCAAAACTCGAGCGCAGCTGCGGGTCAGAAGTCTTCTCAATCGGATCATTCTTGATTTGGAAGAAATTCTTTTAACTGCGCAAAAGAATGACCGTGGGAAGAAAAATTGTGAGATTTTTCTGGTTGGAAAGACTTCTCTTCTTGATGTGCCGATCAAACACGTTTTGGCATCGATAAAAGTCAGAAGGCGCATCGAAAACTTTAGGCTTCCCTCTACTAAACAGTATAAAAAGCTTGGTGTCAAAGTCCGTCCGAGCGCCGAAAAAATGCGTTTGAAAACGAAGTTTCCAAAAGGAACTTTTTTTTACAACCTGATATATCGATAGATTTCCCAATGTTTAACACACTTTTCCAATCAAAAAGGGAATCCGAAAGCAATGCCGTAGTGGACCCCCAGGGAGGAAGCCCAGTTGGGCCGTAGGCAAAATTTCGTTGTTTTCTCACCATTTGAACAAGATGTTCATTATAATTTTTTCAAGTATTTTTTCAGACGTTGCAGTTATGCTGACTGATGCCTCCTTCCAGATAGCAGGCGCTACACCTAGAGAAAAAGAGGCATTGAATATAATAGACGGCCTTGAGTTTTTTCAATTTTCTAAATTTTTTGAATTAATTTTTTAAAATTTCATAAACATTTGTATTATAAATGACAAATCTGGGCAACAACACATGTGCGAGTTATAAGGTGATGGGATGTTTTTCTATAAATTAATTTTTTTCAGTAGAAAAAAAGGTGAAAAGTTTTTCTAACGCTTCTGCTTTCTCTCCGTCACTTTTACGTTGCGCCGCTCATTTAAACTGAAAAAATTTTTATCGACCTTTCATTTTTGATTTGAGGCATCCATAAAGGCTCTTTTAAGATTATTTAGAGAGACGTCCTTCTTGCTTAGCCAAAAATTTTTGATATGATGGTTGATGTATGCACAAACTTTCCTATATCTATCATCATTCAAAGGGTCAGATAACTGCGAAAATAGCAGAGATTTTTAATGAAGAAGATTTTAGGTAAGAATAGGATAGTGTAAGCTAAATTTCTAGTCCGAAAGGCTTGAATCGAAACGGCACAAAGTCTTGAAACAGTTGTGTACAATGTTTTACAGAAGCAGTAGTAGAGATCATCAACAGCTGCCAAGCCCCTGAAAAGATCGAATCAATCAATATTTTGCAATGATCTATTTGTTTCTGAAAAAGCTATTTTGCGAAAGTCTTGATATGGGAGGAAGGTGATTTTGAATGAATGTAAAGGCAGCATCAAAAATTATTATGTTGTGATCTGATGAGCCAAAAAAGGAAGTCTTTTTGAAGTCCCCAATACAATAATTTCGGCTGAGGGTGAGTAGAGGTCAGCATTGCCTAGAATGTAGTCATCGCTGGCATTTGACGAAGGCGGATAATAATAACAACAAATCTCAAAGGTGAAAAGGAGCAAGTGACCAGATATTGAAGGAAAGAACTTCACTATTACCGTCATGAGCAAAACGTGTGCATTCTACAGCAAACTCCTCCTTGATAAAGCAACAAACTCTGCACCTCGGCGAGAAATCAGTCCGTAAGATGAATAAATAAGGAAAGTTGAAAAGGACTTCGGAGTCACAGATTTTGGAATTGAGCCATGTTTCCGTAATGCATGAGACATCGGGAGAGTGCAAGCTCAAGCAGATATGCAAAAGATCAATTTTGTTTACTAGACTACGGCAGTTAAAAAAAACGCAGTGGAGAGCTGCTTGCTGTCCAGGCAGCTTGGTATTTTTCTGTAGGGATCGTTTGGGAATTACTGAAGCACGGCGGAGTTCCACTTATAAACAACCGTCTCCTTCTTTTATTTCGGTCCTTAGCTTCTAGTCTGAGTTCGTATTCATTAGCGAGCTCAGCGGAGGTCATGCTCCAGTACATCATTAGATGAAATCTCTCGGAAGGTATGAGTTTGGCAAGGTTCATGGGTTCCTGGGTTCATGAAGCTCCCGAGGAAAAGACTACCTTGACTAATCGTGCTCTGGATCCGTCGTATCTGCCCATCCTATACATTTCCCTGGGCCACGTATCTACTCCCAGCACATTCAGGACTTTCGCCACGCTATCTTCCAATTCAACTTTCTTCTCAATAATCGACCTGAGTTGACTCCTGGATATCAGCTAACACTACACTACGTCTATGTTTTTCTGCTTTCACATTTCGTAGAATCTTCGCTCTTAAGGCCACCATTAGTCGCTCGATGATTGGGACAATATTGCATAAAAAATATTTGTTCCATCAAATAGCGCCTGCTTGAAAAAAAGCGAAATTTTTTCGGAATGACCTAATATATCAATTAAATAATAAGTTTCCACAATGTCGAATAAGTGCCGGCCACGCTGACAACTTTTTAGCGTCTTTCGACTATGTATCGCTTTCTTTTAACGCAAGTATGCAATAACAGCAGCCATAAAAGTGTTAAAAGTATAGTTTCGGATCACGGACCAGCCTAGCGAAATACAGGAATATGCTGTTCGTGTGAATAACGCAGGTAGGAAAAACGAAAAAATTGTAAGATCCTTCTCCAGACATATAAGAAGTACTTTTATTATAGACCAGTGCGTCACCTCCGCTTCGCGGAGGTTCGCACTGGCTCCCTATCCGTATGCCCTTCTCGTGTTCGCATGAGAATGGCTTTGAAACTCCCCACGCGATGCTGAGCATCACAAATAAATTGTAAACTACTGTTCATTCATGAAGCATCTCCATGTAAGACCGGCAATTTTGAGAAAAAAACTTTGTTGCAAGGAAACAAATACGAATTTGAACGGATTGCTAATTTTATTTTAGTTTGATAATCGTCATAAAGATAATAGTCACCTTGGGCTATATTTTAGTGCAGAAATCTTTCCAGTTTTTTCAAATGAAACCTTGCCAAATCGACTATCTACTCGCTCATCACTTTTCGGCGTTGTTCTCGCAAAAAAGCAAACTTTTCGAGCACTTTTTGGGCTAGAATTCATGGCGCGCAGAGTTACTTGTCAGGCAAATCATAACTTCGCAAAAAGTCGAATTAGCGACCCAGTTTTTGCGTGCCAAAAGGCGCGTGGACCCGTTTGACGCGCAAATTTTGAAGGACCCGCTAATCGAACCGGCTCGTCCTTGTGCACGGTGGGCCTACACGCTGGCACGGTATGTTATGCAAAATTGCAGCCCGATAGCTTAGTTGCAGCTTCCTCTATGAATTTCGTGACAGACAGATTTTCACGCAGACACGCACACAGAAAAAAACAGATGGCGCTTAGCGCGTTATTATAATAGGATATCCAAAAGATTAGTTTCTGGTAATATTTCTCGTTCCTTTTATAATCGTTTCATTTCAGACTTTGCGGAGGACGCTCTAGATTATGAACACGAGGAGCAGGTGGTTTTGAAGGTGATTTGGAAATGTCCAGGTGCTTTGAAATTTTAGAAAAGCTTAGAGAGCTTTTGCTGTTGAGACACGAGCAATCTCAGTGGAGGTCACATCTGTACCAGGCCCTATAGAAAGCTTGTACGTGGTGATAACAAAGTTAGTTTGATCATTAATAACTTTGCCTTCCAGAAGGGATGTGCAAGCATCGAGGTATAAAAAGAATGACAATTTGTGGGCCCCGAATAACGTACGTTCATACTATAAAGCTTAGCTGCTCCAGCAAGATCCGAATGTTTCAGAGGCAGAAAAGGAAGGCTTTGGCTGAGATGCCCGAGGACAACATCGAAACATCTTGTATTCTGTTTTCAAGTTCTGAGAAGAAAGAATAAGCTAAAAGCCAGTAAATACTGGATTTTTGTTCGTACAAGCGAAAGGTCAGGCTCTTTTAACCTGCAATATCCAAGAATCCGGCGCAGGAGATACTTGTTGATGTTCAACAACGTGTTCTACAGGTGGGCTAGGTGGCTTTCGCACCTCCCGGTTGAGACTACTAGTGCAGAGAGTAGTCATGTTTTCAGGAGTAGACTGAGAAGGCTTGACTTGTCAAGTATCGCTAACACTGATTAGTGTTGCACGACAGGGCGAGCCTTCTGCATTAGACCTTTTGAGCTTCCATTGGGTGCTTTGGACGTGCTATGATGGCGGATAAAGTCGCTTTGGGCTTTGTTTTCTATCAGCTTTCTTCTCCATTTTACCTCTGAAACCTGTCTTTTCAGGTGCTCGTTGATCTTGCATTGAATTGCGGGTTCAGTTATGGCTGGTTTTTTTTGACGCATCTCGTGTATCTCCTCACGTTGCGTCAAACTTGTATTTTCGGTGTACTCGTTGTGTTCTAGTTACTGACGCATTTTCATCAGCATCTTAGTCCGAATCTTTTTCGCTCAGCTATCTAGTATTCAATCGTACAGCTTGCTATTTCAACAAATGGATTGAAAGTGAATCGTTTCACCTTTGGGGTCATCGGGCCTCCCCAGCATTCCGGCTAGGTTGGGTTATGGTTTTTATACCTGAGCCAGTAGACCTGCCTTATAAGCTGCCGGATTGCTTTTGAGAGTAACTAAAGATCGTTCCGCTGGCAACGAGGGGGCATGCGCCTCATCTCCATGGATTCAAAGTTTTTGGAGTTATAAATCTCAATGCCTAAATCTGCATACTTATCTATCAGCCTATCAACATATTCAGTGCAAGCTGTTTCATCTTCTCACATTAGTCTGCTTAGGATCAGACTCGGACCGACATGATGATGTCTGCATTTGTTTACATGTCTTGTTCGTTTCCGCTGTATTACTAACTTCTTAATGTGTCTTTTTTATGGAACGCCTTGAGCGTACAAATGAAATGAAATGAAAGACAGATGGCAATACATATTTGCGTTTTTGAGAAGCGCGAGATAGTCGAACAACGCGATCAGAATTACATCTTTTTTTGCACATCCGTTAATTCTATGTTCATGATTTTGATTTGTGGCTTCACCGTAACATGTTTGCAAGAAGTTTATGAATGTTTATTTGTGAAGAAGAGATGAAGGAGTTATTCTGAATGAACTATGTTTGTTCTATTGTTTTCGTAAGCTAAACGAAGCAGCAAAGATTTTCTTTGGCGGTGTTTGAACGATCCAATATGAGCCAGTACGACCGCGAGGCCCTTCTACGGCTGAGCGCGGCTCATATAAGGCGGACCCGCGGGAGCTGCGAATGTTTGGCCGGAACGGGCTGCGGCTCATCCGCTCCCAGTGTCCGAGAAGAAATAAAGTGGAAAGGGGCAAAATCACGCAAATTTGAAGGCGGAAGCTTCTCTACCATGGCAGAGAGTATAGTGAAAGTAAAGTTATACACTAGGAGACAGGTCCTAGAGTCATAACTGCCTATGCACCAAGATCGGATGTAGGGACGACGAAAAGGAGACAATTTAGCTGGAATTTAGTGACCGTATCAGCTTTACCACAACACGAGACAATCCTGCTACGAGCGGATGTGACACATGGGAGAAAAGAGAGGAGGAGCCGAGAAATGTCACGAAAACCATCGGTATGTATCGTGCAATGAAAAGGGTGAGCGCATGCTAGAGTTTGCCTTGGCCAACAACTTAGCACTAGCAAACACCCACTTCTCAGGCAAATCGCCGGAACTTCCGCAGGACAAGCCAAATTCGCAGAAGTTCCGCAGGACTTTGTTTACAATTTCAAAAATGAAAACGTTGAGAATCGGAACTTCCGCGAAATTTTTATGCCAAATTGGTTAACACGTTGACGACCGCGCCATTTTGGGCGAAACTCTCACTAACGTCCTTCGCGCATTTGGCCCGTGCATACGCGCGGATGCACGAAAACATTATGTGGGAGTCTTTTTGTCACTTATTAATAAAACATGCGAACTTTTTTCAGACATACAGGTATATCACAGAGCCTTACTAGAACTTACATAAATCGAGGCTTTTGCATCGATTTTCTCTCCAGTAATCCATGCAATGGCTATATCTGGAAAATCGCTCTTCGAGAAAAGCGTTGTAAAACCAGATGTTTTTTGCCTGGTTCATCTTTGTTTGATTTCAAAACAGCTATACACAGTTTTCACCTTCTCGAGAAAACGTGATTAGCATGTATTGACTACATCAAAAACGTACTGATCACCCAATTTTGCGGCCAAGTCTTCTGAACAGCTGCTGCGATGCCCTGTGTTCTGTAAGACAATCAGGCCACTACTAGTATTACTGCATAGAATTTACCTTAAAACTTTTCGTTCGCACCTAAAAAACTAGCGTGCATATGCGCGGATGCACGAAAATGCTAAACGGGAGTCAGGAAGGCATACGTGCGGATACACAAGGTCGTCAACGTGTTAAAAGCCGGAACCTCTGCAGAATATCCTTCAATATCCTGCGCAAATTCCGAAAAATGCCAGAGGTCCCGCAGCACTTTGGCCTGCCAGAACTACTTCCGCAGGACTTTGAATGTGTTGTCTCGTGATTTTGCTTCGCCAACAACTAGAACGCATTACCGAACATGTCAGTCATAGTCAGGATTGAGCAAGAGGTCAGGCACAAGTCCCTCAAAAACGACCCCTTTCCCTTGTGAAAGCCCCCAAAACAACCCTTCGCTTCAACTCCAAGTCCTTAGGGCGTTATATTTTGAAGAAGACCAGCCTTCACTGCAGGATTCTATTTTTTGAAAGTCTGTAGGCCCGACTTTCTGCGATTGCACAACCACACGCAACTTGACGGCAAGTTTTAGATCTGGATAGTCCTCTTTTCAGAGCTATAATTTTCACAGGGGTGGAGTGTTTGGCTTCAAACTTTCAATATAGCAAGAAGAGGCTTTGCGCTCAATAATCATATCAAAAAAGGGGCGATTTTTGAATGTTGAAGGCAAACTAAGAAGGTCAGGCGCAACCCCTCAAAAGGCCAGGCCGCCTGAGCTTTTGAGGGGTTGCGCCTGACCCCATTAACTTTATTTCCGAAAAAAGCTTTTCTACCCAAGTTTTATGTAATTCGCTAGCTCAGTCCTCGAAAATTCCGCAGTAAGTGTTTGAGCTTAACTCGACTTGTTTCGGCCTTGTGCTAATTCGAGATGAAACACTCAACGTGAAAAACGCGCCGTTGGAATTTTGGCAGCACTTCTTACTTCACTGTTTGAAAGCGATATGAAGTCCGATTTGTAGTATAGACTTGTAGAGAACATTGCTTTGTTATTAGTATACATAAACTGACTTTTCTTTGCTTCTGAAACCAAGTTGATCACGTTTAAAAAACACGCTTTTTAGGCGTTGAGAAACGCTAGAAACTGCAGTAGTTAATGGTTTGTAGAGCGCATAGAGGTAATTTGACATGCTGGTTATGGAAATGATACCCATTTCACACAGCAATCTTCCTTGTTTACCTCATATGTCAAGGTGAAAGAAAAGAAGATTTAAATTTTGGCTGAAACTTCCATTGTGGAAACAATCAGTATGGTGTTTATGACCGACATTCCATCATGTGATCGCGATATCCACCGGACTAGCTCATTTCTTCTTCACCTTCACAGTATCTCCACTTAATAAATTCAATTCTTAATTACGACCCCCCCCCCTCAGTCTTGCCCTCAATACGATCCCTCAGGTAGGGGCGCGCCTGACCCCACGCTCAACCCTGGTCATAGTGTAGAGGATAGTAGGTGGATCTCACAGTCAATAGAGTGAGGTTCAAATCTCGCTTCGGTGTTCTCTTTTGCTGTTGTGGTCGGCATTCTCAGAACTTCCGCAGGACCCCATTTCGAAACTTCCGCTGCGCGTTTATGGAACGTAAGCGGAAGTTCCGGTCATTTGTTTGAGTCACCAAGAGATATGACCACCTGATTGCCTACACGAGTAGGACCGACGAACGCAGATAGACTACTGGGCTTTTCGACGAAGCGATAAAATAAAAGACTGCAAATTCATCTTTGGAGAGAGCTGCATTTTTCAACATAGACCATAGGGATCGACTTCAAATCCTCTATAAATAGGCTCAAAGTGCGACAGAGAAAGCGCAAGGAATTTCGGAGACTTGGAGCGTGCTTCAGAACAAGGCTTAAAGGCAGTCGGCAGAATGAGACCCGTGACAATACAAGGTCACAGGGTAGGAGCCCCCATAATGGGACCTATGGGCCAAAGTTCGATCTTCCTCTGCCACTTCTAACCCCCGAAATTTCAAAGCGAGAGCAGCGCTCATCTCCTGTCCTCTCCGAACCCGCCCACCACATGGACGAGTGAACGGGAGCCCGTCATGGCGAAGACGCAGAGTCGTTGCGGGACCTCATGCTTATAGCATTGCGGCTGGCGCTCTGACCGTGGAAGTCACTCGTCCATGGGGTGGGTGGGTTCGGAGAGGACAGGAGATGAGCGCTGCTTTCGCTTTGAAATTTCGAGGGTTAGAAGTGGCAGAGAAAGACCGAACTTTGGCCCATAGGTTCCATTATGGCGGCTCCTACCCTATGACCTTCTTTTGCCACCGGTCTCATTCTGCCGACGCACTGCCTTTAAGGGAAGCTGGAGGAAAATCGCCAAGCTTACTAATCGGCTAAGCGCACTGCCAAAAAAATCTGTAAAGAGGGCGAAGCAGGCATACATGAAAAAGCTCTGCAACAGATTGGAGTCCCGAGAAAGGGAACAAGAGATATCCTTTCAAAAGTAGGGGCAAAATCTGCATAGAACACTTTCTTCACATCAAAGATGAACCTGGTAAAACACTGAGAAGGCTACAGGACATCACCGAAATATGAAGAACACACTTCGAAGAAATGGCTACGCACCATCACCTCCACCAAGGATTAAACGGTGTAAGGACCAGTACCAGCAGTCACAGCAGACGAAGTATGGCTAGCAGTAACAAAAACAAAGAATAAGGCAACTGATCCGGACGACATACCAAGTGAGTCTGCAAGACATATGGACAGTCTGAGCATAATATCTCTCGAGTCTCCTCAGGCATCATGACAGCCAAGAGTGTGCCTGGTGATACACTAGCGCAACAATTTTGATATGTGAACAAAGGAGACATTGCAAACTGCGCATCGTACCTGCCAATCCGACTGTTCAGCCACAGCCACTTCAAAGATCTACAAGCAAATAATCGAAGCGCGACTTCTAAGTAGTGCCTCCCAGTTCCATTTCCGCATCTTTGCAGAGGGCGTTCCTCATTGCTGAGTCTCCTTCCGATTTATTCGCAATCCAATCTTCTTTCCCACCTCGTTAAGATCCTTCAGCCTCGTCTCTGTTTCGGTGATACTGCTTGAAAAAAAGAACGATGTAATCCGCAAAACGAAGGTTGCACAGGAATCTCTCATCAACTCGTATGCCTCTCTCGTCCCAGTCCAGTGACTTCATCACGCACTGCAAGGCCGCGGTAAACAGCTTCGGCGAAATAGTGTCGCTTTATCCGGGCGGCGGAATAGCTGCATCGTTGTTGTACAGTCCTCGTAGCAGTCTTCTAATGTCCTTACGTAAGCTGGGTCCACTCCTTGATCGACAGGCGCTGACAGAATGGCATTCTTGTAAGATGGTCCAACTTCGGCTGTTCAATAATCTTTTCATTGTAATATATATTGCTGTGTCGTCTCTTTGAGCAGCAGCCAAGATGTTATAATTATTTCTTCCACCGGCCAACGTTTCGGCTTTTTCGCCTTCGTCAGAGCCTGGAAAGTCGAATGTATAAGTGACGCATCCACACAGACGTCAACATCAAAGCTCAAGATATTATTCAATCTGTGACCAGTACGAAAGCCAAGGTAGATATACGGACTACCAGAACTCACCGTAGATGACACAACAGGAGGCGCATTGACCACCGAATGTGGGATATTTTCCTCTACCTCTTTTTATAGCAGCCGTGTGACCTGACCTCATATTAAAAAATACAGGGATTGATTTGGCGCGAGTTCATTTGTTACCGCCGAATTGCTGAATGAGGAGATTGTAGCTTACTAAGACAAATAACCGGAAGTTCCGCAGAGCGCTTGCTTCCGAGACCTGCGGAAGCTCCTTAAACGTGCTGCGGAAGTTCCGAAGTGAGGTCCTGCGAAAGTTCCGAAGAATGTCAACCACAACAGCAAAAGAGAGCACCGAAGCGAGGTCTGAACCTCACTCTATTGAATGTGAGACCCAACTACTATCCTCTGCGCTACGTCTGACATGTTCGATAATGCACTCTAGTTGTTGGAAAGGCAACATCACGAAACAACACATTTAAAGCCTTGCGGAAGTTTTGGCAGGCTATTGCTGCGGAAGCTCTGGCATGCGGGTTCCGGTTTTCAACCAGTTTGGCATAAAAATTCCGCGGAAGTTCCGATTCTCAACGTTTTCATTTTTGCAATAGTGAACAAAATCCTGCGGAGTTTCTGCAAATTTGGCTTGTCCTGCGGAAGTTCCGGTGATTTGTCTGAATATATCCATCTCGGCTTGGGTGGGACAGATTATGCAGCAATCATCGATGTAGCGACATTACAGCAATGGCTTTCTAGTGAGCACGGGCGCTTCCACTCTGGACATGAAGACGATGGCTAGTGTTGGAGCTAAACGTTGTCCAATAGCCAAACCATTAATTTGCCTGTAGTAATGACCCGACCAGCGAATTATGGAATAGTTCAAGCACTCCCTTCAAAAGGTCATGACGTCGCTAATGCTAAAGCCGTACAAATTAAGATAAGTTTGATGCTCCAATACCAATGCGTAAACCGCTGCATCGCCGCATCATTTGAAACATTCGTATAAAGCGACTTACATCGAATGGTTCTACCACGCGACCAGAGATTATGTGTGCGCGAAGCTTTTCGAGGAGCATGTTTGAATTGGTCAAATGAGCGGGGATAAACTTTCAACTGTATTAGATGATGTTGAGAAACAAACAATCTTATCGATGGGGCCTGAAACGTTGCTGATTATTGGTCTGTCCTTATAATCCGCGGGTTATCAGAGGTGAAACCTGCATTAGGATTTGTGGGTTTTTATGAGCGTAGGACAGGACGGATAGGCAAATCGCTTTTGAGGATGGCTGATAAACACTGTCATCCATTAGATGGTTTTGTGTGATCCCCATGTCTAACTCGCACTTTAGTACCACAAACTCTTCCCCCTTGTCGCTGACAGATTTTGATTTTTCCGGCATTGCAGCGATCACAAATTTCGCGAAGGCCACGGCGCTGAGCGGTGGATAGTTGGCATTTTCTAGAAAATTACTCGAGAATGGGGAACACTGATGTGGCAAAAATGCGAATTTTGTATCCACTACAGTGTCTGGCTCCTGCGGCTTGTAGAAGAAGGTTGGTAGTGAAATCAATACCGCGCTTCTCCAGTCTTTTTCGCGTCGTTCTTCGATCGCTACGCGTCGAAACCTCTCGTAGACAAATTGTAAACTGCCTACAATCTTGCGCAAGACCCATGGACTTAGCGACTGCCTAGGCGCAAAACTTGGGCCAAGATCCAAAAGTGAGCGTGCGTGCTTGGATAAGAGTGCGTTACCTATTATCGAAAGCCGCTGATAGTCCGGCACACTTAAGGTCTCTTCAGTTTCCGTAATAAGGCTTCCCACTTTCCGTAATAAGGCTTGCACTGGCTGAGACACGTACACTCTCACCTTGGCTTTGACTAACCAATTTTTTGAACTTCTCTCGAAGCCTAGACTTGGCATCAGAGCGAACGAAATCACAGATACAATTCGACTCACCCAGGATTCTAATCCAAAGGTTCCCGGACACGAGACGTTGGCAACACTGCTCCTTGTACACACATTTTGACCGAAGCAAATACATGTGATCTTGCTTCGCCTTCAGGGGCAGTGTTCGAGATCTTCTGCTCGATGCCCGATCTTCTTGGATCTTCTTTGGGAAGCCGCATACCTCGTGAAGTCGCTTTCGTGAGATGAAATTCGGGACTACTTGGTGGTCTTTGCAGCGGCGCAGAAAGTGAATGTTTGCCTTTCCGAGACGATCTTCTGTCTCAAGGAGAGGACTTCCTTGAGACAGCCGAAAGCAGTTTGCTGGTACTTCTTGTAAGATAGTCCAACTTCGGCTGTTCAATAATCTTGGCATTGTATATTGCTGTGACCCTTCTAAAGGAGCGCTTGAACTGTTCCATAATTCGCTGGTCGGGTCATTACTACAGGCAAATTAATGGTTTGGCTATTGGACAACGTTTAGCTCCAACGCTAGCCATCGTCTTCATGTCCAAAATGGAAGCGCCCGTGCTTACTAGAAAGCCACTGTTGTATTGTCGCTACATCGATGATTGCTGCATAATCTGTTCCACCCAAGCCGAGATGGATATAAGCTTCAATTTTCGCATTCAGCAATTCGCAAACATAAACTTCACACTGGAAAAACCATACAAAACTGGCTACCGTTCTTGAACGTACAAGTATGCCTAACGGGTGAAAAGTACAAGACAAATTGGTACCGAAAACTCAGCTGTAAAAACATACAGGTACATTATCTGCCCGCGCCTCCCAGATAGCTCAAAAGGGCAATTATAGGTAATATGTATCGGACAGCAGCAAAAGTATCTTCGGGTATCTAAGAACGTGTTTACTCTATGGATTTAGCTCATCAAGTAGCCAAGTCTAATGGGTATACTGGGCAGAGCCTACTTCTAACCCACACGGATTAGCAGGACGTAGAACCAGTACCAGCTTCCTGGATACGACACTTACAAAGATCGCGTTCTGCTTGCCGTTCGTCTTGGACGAAATTAGCACTGCGGTGCAGCGCTGCGTATACCAGGCGGGTTTGCAGGACAGCGTTAGGGTGGTCGATGTTCCGCCGCCCAATCTGAAACGGCAACTGGTCCGGAATCGATCATATGATCGCACATGCTTGACGCCTAACTGTGTAATTTGTCCATACGGTAAGGAGGGCGACTGTGATTTTGGGGGTAGTGTACCTCATCACATGCTTATCATGTGATGAGACATACACAGGAAAAACGGATTTTCCCCTCTGCTCACGCACTAAGGAACACTTGAAGGGGTTGCATAAGTTATAACCATCAACACCTTTAGGTTGCCATCGCATTGTGCAGCATGAAAGAGCCGAGGTACAAGTTGAAGTCAAGATACTGACCTACGAGCCCGAATTGCTGGCGCGCAAAACTTTGGAGGCCTTCTGGATAAACGCCAAGAGACCAAAAATGAACCGGAAGGAAGAGTGCCTAGCGGTAACAAATGAACTCGCGCCATATCAATCTCTGTATTTTTTGATATGAGGTCAGGTCACACGGCTGCTATAAAAAGAGGTAGAGGTAAATATCCCACATTTGGTGGTCAATGCGCCTCCTGTTGTGTCATCTAAAGTGAGTCCGTTAATCTACCTTAGCTTTCGTGCTGGTCACAGATTGAATGATATCTTAAGCTTTGATGTTGGCGTCTGAGTGGATGCGTCACTTATACATTCGACTTTCCAGGCTCTGACGAAGGCGAAAAAGCCGAAACGTTGGCCGGTGGAATAATATAAAATTTTGTTGCTACTCAAAGAGACGACACAGAATGGCACTCGTTTCGACGCCGTCGAAGGCTTTATCTTAGTCGACGAAGGTTACGACGAAAGGTAGTCGGTATTCCTTGCAGGCTTCTATGACCCTCAAAACGGCTTGGAGGTCCATGCAGCTGAATCCTTTGCGAAATCCAGCATGTTTTTGGGATTAGGCTTCATCCAGTGTCTTTGGTATGCGAGTGAGGATAATCTTGGTGAAAAGCTTGTACAGCACACTCATATTGAAGGATAGTTCCGAAGATCGTCGCGCTCGCCCTTTTTAAAGAGAAGGGCGGTTCTTGACGTTCTCCACTGGTCGGGAATCCTCTCCTTCTGAAAGTAAGATATCTTCGACGGAAACAAGGTCTAGTCTTAGTCCGTGGACGTCTTCATGGACTGAATCGCCGTGCGCACTTCAGCAGGTAGAATCCTTGGTGGTACTTCTTGGTACTTTTCCAATGGAAATAACGAGCATTGGCATGGGAGTTGATGGGAAGAGGTTAGTGTAGAAGTTCTTCGCAATAGATTCCATCTTGTACTGGGAAGAAGTCGGAGTTCCGTCTTTGTTCAATAGTGCAGCCAGCGGTACGTGATATTCACATAAGTCCCGTCGGCACTTCTTGAGACTTCGCCGTTTTTCGGCTGCTTTCTGTATCTTGGCTCGCCTGGACCTCCTGAATTCCTTCTGCTATTAGTCGCTCGATATGGGTTGTATTCAAATCCTGCCTCAGAAATCTTCGTCTCTCGAGCAATCCCTTGGTGGTCTTCGAAATGCGTTCCAAGTTCTTCCTAGAGGTCACTGAGGGCACTCTCCGCAGGCTCGCACTCCTTTCAGAAGCCGGTCGTAGTCGCTTGCGGCATTATGACAAAAGTTCTTTTCCAGCTTTCGATTGATTTGTACCTTCGCTCGAAGGTGTGATCGGAGTCACTGCAGAAGGATGAAACTACTGAGACATCGAGCAAGCTCCACCTTGGTGAAAATGTAGTCGATTTTCGCGTAAGTCGTTTCGTTGGGCGACTCCCGTGTCCACAGGCGATGTTCTTTTTTCATAAAGACGGAATTTCCATGAAAAAGTTGTGAGGCGAAGAGAAGCCTAACGAACGGTTGCCATTTTCATTTCGGAGCCCATATCCAAACTTCTCGATCCTATAATCCCCTTCTAGTGGCATTCCAGTCTTTGCGTTGAAGTCGCCCACAACGAACTTGTAAAAGGACTTCTCATTGTGGACGACCTGCTCCACGTCTTCATAGAAAGCATCTAATTCTGAGTCGCAGGACGGCTAGCCGAGGTAATAGGATATCATGCGAATTGATAAGATGGACGAGATGGGTGGACGACAAACTAACGGCTCTATCTTCTCGTGATGTAACTGTTTCTCCACGAATGATGAGGGTCCCATCACTCACCTGTTGTAGTCGTTCTTCCTGGACTTCGTTTCCTGCACAGCATTGATGTGCTACTTGATGTGCATCGCAGCGTTGAGAAGGGCGGAAATCGGCGTTTGTGGAGACTGTCCTGGCGTTGTAGGTGCAGAGCATGAGGCAGTCTCCATAGCGTGTCGTCCGGGCAGACGTGTCGTTTTTGTCCAATTCGAAAGGCGTCTTGAGTACCCTGACATCGTTCTTGCTACCACCCGGCGCCGTAGGCGGGATCCGATGTGCAGGATTTTTTTCTCTTCTCTTTGCTGAACGAGTATGAAAATTTTTCCCTTACAGGAGCCTTGCTAGGCCAACTCTTGATTTTTACGGAGCGATCGCTGACCCGGGTGTGGAGCGGGAAGGACCGCCTAACGACCAGAGAAAGTCAGACGGCGGGGATCTGGCCTGGCCGGCTCTTAGTTAAGCATCCGGCCAAGACCGAAAACGTCGAAGTCTTTCACAGTTTGGGAGGTCCTACCAGAGTATGCACTCGGCTGTGCATCGCAGTTCGACACCCAGTGTCACCCCACGCCATGTTGAGGCGGCCGACCATTGTGGGGGAACAATACAGTTAAGAATGAATACGACACAAATTAAGCCAACAAGGAGTTCAGCGCTTTGTGCGAATATGCATCTTATCACTGATGATGAAAATTCCATCCAAAAGTAGGAGTTTGTAAAAAAGATTTACTTGGTAGACTTACTTGCCATATATATCAAAAGCATACATAAGATAAAGCCTACAATTAGCTAATCCTTGCACCACAATATTAATCAACAATACAGATTCGTGAATGTCAGCTATGTCGTGTGAGCCTCAAAAAATGTGGCTAATATCTTCCTTGAGAGGCAAAGAAAACTCGGAAAAGAAACATTTCTTTAAGTTGCCTGTCCAAAGACTGTCCAAATTGAGTAGAGTCTTATTGATGCGTTTCTTTCCACACATATAATAAGTGACAGTCATGTGTGGCATAGCCAAGTAAGACTACCATATGCGAGAGAATCCTCAAATAAAGGATAGAACAAGGAAATGCAAGTTTTGCACAAAAGACCTTACTTGATGTCGATTTTTCAAACATGTGATGGTCTCACTGACTGTTGAGTTTCCGAAGGAGTGTCAAGCGTGCTGACGCTTCTAGCTTAACGCGATCCGTGTGTTTGGAGAGATGAGGAGATAGTACACAGATTAGAGAGGCACATGGATAGCGAACGCAGCGAAGCACTTGTGGATACCAATCTTACCCAGTGGATTCGTGAACCCACGGAACCCACTGGATTCGCAAAACAAATGGGTTGCAGAACCCATTGGGTTAGCTGATGAATGCGGTCAATGCACCTCTGAAAACCTTCGATAAGGTGCCCTATGAAGTTATACGGTGGGCACTAAACACATGATGTCAGAGAAGTGCGTCCAGTAAATTAAGATGATCTACCACCACGCTTCAAATCATATACAAACAGCTGCAGGACAAACCAAAGAATTCGGATCAAGACTGGGGTGCACTGAGGTTCGGTACTGCCTTTTCTGCTTTTCATCACAGTAATGAACGCAGTGACAGAAATTCTCAGCTGCCGCAAACACCCTGGATGGTTCGATGATGTGGCCTTAATAGCAAGTAGCAGAAAGGAATTGGAACATGAAGTGCAAAGATGGAAAAGCGGTTAGAGTCGCATGAACTGAAGCTCAACACCAAGAAAACGCAATACATGAAAAGGTAAAACAGACCCCAGCAATTATATGCATTGATGGTGAAGTCGAAGAAAACAAGAAAACAGCTCAGACAAATCACCGAAACTTCCGCAGGACAAGCCAAATTTGCAGAAATTCTGCAGGATTTTGTTCACTATTGCAAAGAAGAAAACGTGATTTCATGCCAAACTGGTTGAAAACCGGAACTTCCGCAGAAAATCCTTCACCTGCGGAAATTCCGAAAAATGCCAGAGGTTTCGCAGCACTTTGGCCTGCCAGAAGTTCTGCAGGATAAATATATTGTCTCGTGATGTTGCCTCGCCAACAACTAGAGTGCATTATCGAACATGTCAGCCATAGCGTAGAGGATAGAAGGTGGGTCTCACACTCAATAGAGTGAGGTTCAAATCTCGTTTCGGTGTTCTGTTTTGCTGTTGTGCTTGGCATTCTTCGGAACTTCCGCAGCACGTTTACGGAACTTCCGCAAATGACCCGGCGGAACTTTTGCAAGTGCTCTGCGAAAGTTCCGGTCATTTGTCTGAGAGGAAGCATCACGCAGTATTTCCCAGTATTTAGGCAGTTGCACGTCAGCGGAAGGTGACCTACAAGAGGAGTTAGTTTGCAGGTGAAGTAAACAGCGCGTTAATGAATTGGGAGTGCTAACGGGAGTCATGGGCGACAGTCGAATGCCAGTATAGATCAAATCCCATTTGTTCCGAACGGTCATCCGACCGGGAGCCTATATGGAAGCGAATCTGTAGTGACGCGTGCGAGCTCAGATGAAAGTAGCTTCAATCGCCCAAAGAATGCAGGAAAAGTGATTAATTCGATAGCATGGGCAAGCGAGCAGAAGGGAAGCAAGAGACATCACAAGAATGGAAGCATCACGCAAAAGACCTAGGAGTAGGCACAAGATGAGGTAGCTGGACAGAATCAAGGCCAACTTGCGAGAAACTGAAAAGAAGAAGACCTTATCTCAGAAAAGTGTGAAGACATCTAACGCGAAGAGCACCCTGTATAAGCGGGGGCACGTGCGAAGATAAAAACATTATTCAACAAGCGACAAAATCTGCAAGTCTTAATAAAGCAAGGGCAAAAAGAAACTATCAGACAACCAGCTTCCCTTCTTCGTGACAACTACAAAAAATTCAAGTATCGAAGAACTGATTTAATTGCGCGCTTGAAGGAGGGCTTGAATAATGGCTTTTTTTGATTTGCTTGTGAAAAGTTCTAGGCAGCAGAGAGAACTTGAATTTCTAGTTAATCGATCTCTGAGCTATAGGATATTTAATGTTAGCACCCAAATATGTCTACCTATTTTTACTAGGGAGCATTACTTTGTTAAAATAAAGATTTTTAGAGAAAACCTTGCAGCATACCTTCGATAGTCCAGAGACAGGACGCCAAAAGTGAAGGTTGTTTGAACATCTGACGTCATGAATAGTGAAGGTTGTTCAAAGAAGATCAGAGAAGAGAAATTGACGTAAAACAGATAAAAAAGCAAAAGAAACTGCTAAAAACTGGATAAAAACGCTGCAATAAGGTTTGAAGTCTTTCAGTTGGCGGTTTTTCAAAGTGCAAGTTTTCGCTCCAGGACCAGCAATTGCGCAACACGGGGTTTTGATTTTTGATGCGTCCTTTAAATTTTTACCCCCGCATTGACGTTCCTGTTTCCTGGGACGTTGTCTGGATTGTTGCGCTTATTGTTCTGAGCAACAATCGCCCAAGCTGGAAAAAAATGGATGCGAAGGCACTGAAACAGAACACGGTAAAGAAAAACGCACTTTTTACAGTTTTTCGCAAAAAATTCCACCATAATCGGAGAGGTAAGGGCTGGGTGGTTGTCTGCATTATGAACAGAAGCAAGATCTATAGAACGCTCGAAAAAACCGCGTGAAAAGAGTTAAACTAGAAGGAAAACAAGAGATTTTCGAAAACAAGGTTTTTGACGAATTTCTCAATCAAATCAAAAAATGTGGTTCTGGGACGTTGCCAGCGTGAAAATAGAGATCAAGAGCTTTAATTTGATATATAGCTTGCTAAAATTGGATTCGAAACAGCGAAGAAAAGGGTACCAGAGCCAAATGCCCCGCGCCCCGCGTTTGGGGTAGCGAGGTAGCACGCAGCCTGCCGAGACGCAGACGAGCAGCGGAGACAGACCAGAGCCGACGGGGCATTTGGCTCTGGTCGTAGATCTCCGCGGGGTCTCAACGAAACCCTGCAACATTATATATCATTCTGATCGCCATGACACGGTGAGGAGAACTGACAACGTCCCAAGCTTTGAAAATCCCTCATTAACGAGATGAACCCGCGTTTTCGTGCGCGACTCTCTGCGCAAGATTTAAGCGCAGTTTCTCGTTTCTATTTAACTCTAATAGCTTTTCTAAACTTCTGAAACTCTATTTTGGTCAAATGAGAGGTTAACTGAGGAATTTTTTCCTGAATTTTGGCGAAAATTCCACAGAAACCTTCTTTTTAACGTAAAAAAGGCTATGAAAACGCCAATTCTCGGTTTCGCTGAAATAAGCTAAAGATGTTGTTCCCTATATTTACTTCGTTAACATACGTTCCGATATAGTCAGGGCAATAACATCCAGGGCGAAGCCCCGAATGACTTCTATTTTTTTCCAAGTGAAGGTTGTCTCCCCTCATAGCCTTCAAAGTGAAGGTTACTAGAGTACGTGGCTCTATGTATCGAGGGTATGCCTTGCAGAATTCTTCAAATCTCTTCTCTCTTGAATGGCTTTTTTCGCATGACGTATTGTATTTACGCATAATAATCTCGTATAATCCGGCAATAGTTATTTCGCTCAAAAGTGAAAATGATGAAAAAATTATAACATTCCAAATAAGGAAATCTGCAAATCTGACAGGTTCTGAAACAACTCACATCAATTCGCGTTTGAGCACTACCCTACAAATTTTGAGAATTGTTTCCCTTTCAAATCCTGAAATTCTACGCTTTACCTTTTCAAAGTCATTTGCAATTTGTTTAAGTAACAGTAACGCCAAAAAGCTATTAGCCGCATAAAAAGTGATTTGCTAGAGTAAATGTTTACTGTGTGTCTCGCTTTTTATCTAAAAAAAACCTCACTTGACAAACTTTGTATATCTCTAGAAAAGGAATGAGAGAATTGTGCTCGGCACCTTCGATGTCGATTTTAAGAAATTCCACGTTTTTATCGTTGTTACGTGAAACCAGATCACCTAAAATACCTTAAGATGTTTTACGAAGTTAAGCCTGCAATATCCCTATAGAATTGCATCAAATTATATGAAAGATCCATGATGAAGGGAAGCTTTTACTTACCGATAAAGTACACATTTTTTGATGCATCTGTCTTTGGACCTATCTTAAGAGCTTCAACTTTACCATTTATAGCATAATACTGTTTCACTGTAACAGGCGATTGCTTTACCTAAAATACCGGCTTGCGAGTGCACGTATGTGTATTTTTAAAATTTTAGGATACCATGTCATATCCATGTATTCGACAGCTAAAATTGTTGATTTCCTGTATGTCATGGTCGAAAGAGATTTCATCATGCAGCCCCAATGAGTATATACTATAAAAGAAAATGTGAATATTGAGTTTGATGTTACAGGAATTTTTAAGTCCGAATTAGATTGGCCAAAAAAGTTATGAAAAATGGGCTTCTGACTCTGCTTAAGGCTGGTAAGAACCGACCGTGGAGCACATCGAACGACTGTCAAAATAGCTACCGCCAACGCAATATTGCTGCAGAGGGTAAGAGAACGGTCTACGAAAGTTTGGTGTACCACGTTTGAAGACTATCATCAAGAATGGAGTCAACTGATGTTACTCCTTCAGAAACAACAAGGGAGGCTCACTAGGTGTGGAAGAGATTACTGCGCTCTGCTTATTCAAACAAATATCGGAAATGCGCTTCATCCAAATAGTGAGATCATTGCAATAATATTCTTGTCTTGATATTACCTACAAACCGCGGTTTCAAACACGACTAACTGATAAATTCAAATATTAGATTGGACGTGACCAGCTTTATAAAAGTAACTTTATTAAACTTCTGAGTTTCGTTTTTACGCTGGTGTTATGTGCGTATGAATAGTTAACCGATTGAAAACAAGTTTTTGCTGCTTAACCAAAAGCTGCTTTTGGTTTGATTTCTTGCGGCTAACATTACTCCCCACACTTCGCGCAATGTGATAGTTGAAATACCTATCTTGATAGCTTCTATTCTTCATTAGATAATACTTCCACTCAGATAGAGTGTACATTCTGATTCTCATCGAACTAGTTTTTTTAGGCACAACAAACATTAGGAAATATTGCTACATTTGTAGGAGCAACTAAAACTACCGAAATTGTTTTTATATCACTTCAAGACACAATTGAGTTCCTTTTAGATAGAGAACATTACCTGCAGTTCTTCCTCAACATCGCTGTTGGATTACAAACCCATTTACCGCCATCCAAAACGCTTCCTACTCGAACGAGATTGCGACAGAAAACCTTTAAAAAATTATGATGGCTTTCTAGATCGCTGCACTTACTGCAACAAGCACCACAACCGGTTTGGAACCAGGCAGATGTGGATTGATTGAGAACAATGAAAACCGCATGCATTCAACGATTCTACTCGTGCTCAGCTGGCACGCGCATTGCGAAGCCTTGGGCATATCTTAAACGGTAATCATTTCTAAAACTCCGCATGCTTCTATTTAAGGCGCAATTAGCATCATATAGGCTGCGTTCATACTGATCCCGAAGTTCGGGAACAGTTCCAGCACAGTGTTCAAATTAGGCGCTGTGCTGGAAGTATTCCCAGACTTCGGGATCAGTATGAACGCAGTCATACATGTAGCGTTTCGGTGAAGGGTTAACGTCAAGTCAAAACGTAGAATACTAAGACTTTACAGCGCAAGCATACATCCCAGAGATACGATAGTCGGAGTCGAGACTCCGCCTACCTTCGCTTTTGAGCTGACACAGGGCGACCACCTTCACATTTGGGTTTTGGAATTTTGCTGAAGCTAAAAAAAAAGAAAAATAAGCAGAACTCAAAAGAAAGTATTGAGAGCATATTTCTATCTAGTTCACTTTTAGGAACTCGCCGTCGCCTACTGCGAGCACCTGAAGGCCATCACCGACATGGACGCATCTACGCCTCAGCACTCTCTTCAATTTTGGAGAGCAAAGCTTCATGGTGACTTCGGTTAATTGAAAGCTCTGACACAGTGGTGCTCTTTGGGGTTAACAACTGTGACACAACGGCTCTCTTTAGGGCCATAAATACGATGAATGCAGCGACAATATTTGGAATAACCGTGTTCTAATGGTGTATTTGTTAGTAAAAAATCAGCTAGACTTTATGTATTATCAAGCAAATTTTGTCATAACGTACTGCGAAGAAAGAAGGTCGATCCAGGCAGTAACCGCCGACAACCAGAATATTGAATGATAAATTACCGAAAAATCAAGCCAGATTTCCACTGTTATAATTCTAGTTGTTGATGTTGTCAGCAACTGCGACTTCATAAGTTTTGAAGGTAAGTGTAGTTCTACCAGATAGTGAAGGAATCACGTCGATTTTAGCAGCGGCCGCCGAGAACGAGAATTTCAAAAAATTAAGCGATGTTAGGTTGCTTAATGACAGCTGACGTTCAAATTACTACAAATTTGGAATGTGAAGATGTGCAATGTTGCACTTCATGGGTTTCGTGAAGCAAGGTCTGTTCTACGAGAATATATCTTAGTCGTACGAATATATATGTAACATGTAGGTTGTTCAGTGATTTTTGCGGCTCTAACCCGGGGTGGAGGCTTTTCATCCCAAAGTCTCCACCTCGACCATATCAATGTACTGGATGGAGGGCGCCAGGGGGGAAATAATGATGAAAAGTTTCCCCACGGGCCTAAGTCATAGGGGGTGTATGTCAAGAGGCGCGATTTTTATTGCCAGTTGGACACCATATAGCAAATAATATGTGTTTTGCAACTTTCTAAAATTATATGAAATTTGGACAAAGATATATTAGATAGTTGCATGAGTTGTTCAATCTTGATGCTCCAGAAAAAATTCAAAAGAGCAGTTTTGAAGGTCAAAAACTCATGAAAATGCAATTCAGAACAAATTCATATATATTTCAGTCCGATTTATAGCAAAAACCATGAAACTCAGCAGATGGTGACCCCAGACGGATAGTATGCTAATGCACTTTATCCGGTAATTTTTGAAGACTCGCATAGCACTGAACTGGAGTTTTAAGTTGGTGACAGCCAGAAAAATCGCGCCTTTTGACCGTCTCCCAGTCATAGGAGGGCCTAAACCCCCGCATATTATATATCATCTGAAAGCTCTTGATTAAAAGAATCTAACCTATGAAGTCGCAACATGATTCATAATTCTAAAGATGGGTTGAGCTGTCAAATCTTGAAAAGCGGTCTTTTACCTGTTTTCAAGAGCCTCGATCTCGGCACCCTTTCAATGGATCGGTACGACTAAAATATATTTGTACGACTAAGGCCCGTATGCATGTACATCCCCGCGAAGAGGGGAGGGGATCTGAGAGAGGAAGCGCCATATCTCACTGCTCTAGATATCTTTCTTCTTTCTTCTTTATTGTGCTTATGAGGGTTCTCATACCCTTATACTTGCGCATAATAGATGCCAGGTTACTGCTACTGCTATACAAGATTAAATATTCACTATTTCTTCCGATCCCCTGGGGATCCCCAAGGAATCATCTCACATTTTCAAAGTCGTTTATCTCCCTGAAAAATGAATGAAAACGCTGGTTGTACTGATTACAATACTGCTGAGCATGTTTTCGACAGAAGAAATTGAATCTGGAGATTTTGATTTTTTCGATAATCCTTGGCTCGCAAGCAGCGGTTCATCGAAGATTTTGATATCTTGAGATTTCACTCATTTCTACCACAAATATGTTTAGCAGTGCTGTAGTATATCCACAGTACAATTTTAGAACATTTTCATCGAGTTTTCAGAAAGATAAATGACTTTGAAAATGTCAAGTGATCCCCTGGGGGTCCCCAGGGGATCAGACGAAATAGTGAATATCTAATCTTGTATGGCAGTAACCTGGCATCCGTTATGCGCAAGTATCAGTGTATGAAAACCTCCAAAACCAAGACAGAGAAAGAAGAAGAAAGATACATAGACTAGCGAGATATGACGCTTTCCCTCTCAGATCCCCTCCCCTCCCCGCGGGGATGTACGTGCATACGGGCCTAAGATATATTCTAGTACAACAGACCTTACTTTATAAAACCCAAAAAGTCGCAACATTGCACGTCTTTAAATTCCATTTGTAGTAGTTTAAACGTCAGCTGTCATTAAGCAACCTAACATCGCTTAATTTTTTAAATTTTTTTCTCGGCGGCCACTGCTAAAATCGACGAGATTCCTTCACTACTTGGTGGAACTACATTTACCCTTCAAAACCTATGAAGCCAGTTGCCAGATTTTTGACAGTGGAAATTGCGCGATTTTTCATTTTCATTCAAAATTCTGGTTGTCGGCGGTTGCTGCCTGGATCGTACTTTATTCGCAGTACGTTGTAACAAAAGTTACTTAATAAAATACGTAAAATCCAGCTGAGTTTTACTGGCGTATATACCATTTGATTAACACGTTTATTTCAAATATTTATGCCGAAAGTACCTTAATCAAAAACAATCACATGAATCTTGCATACTCTAAAATGAAACTATGAAACTTTTAAGAAAGAATTTTTTTGGCGGAAGTGAGTCGAGCTGTGCCCCCTCCCCGCCGATTTAGACCTTCAAAGCCCCTTCACTTCCCGGTCGAAGTTCTTGAGAGGTGAGTGCCCACACTACCACCTTCACTTTTGCCGGCCAGTGGTAGCTGGGGCCACCTTCACTTTCAAGGGGCTCGGCTCCACCCATCGCACCTCTGATACAACCTCTCCCCCACCCCTTCCTCCCCCAAAGCAGATAGCGAAGCTTGTTAAGGCTTGAGTTTTGCTCAAAAAGCGAGTGAATCTTGAAGCGAAGCTTGTTAAGGCTCGAGTTTTGCTCCAGAAGCGTTCCTCAACTCCATACCGATTTTAGACTACGTGCAAATGGGCGTATACCACACACAATTATGATGATCGGCTTTCACTACAAACGCGCGCCTCAGACCTTGACGGACTCTGCTGCATGTTTTCAAAACTAAAGGTATCGAAAATTCTGTTTATGGTATTTTTCGAGCTGCATTTTCGGCAACGCACGAGTGAGAGGCCTAAGTAAACTAAAAAATTGAGAACTCCGAATTTTGCCGAGACGCTGACTTCAAGGCGGCACATCTACGCTTCAATTCAACTAGCTCACATGAAAATTCAAAATCTGCATTTTGATGGCTACCTACAATCCTCTCATAAAGACAAAAACACCAAGTAATGATCCAAAGCGATATATGTATTACTAGCTGGCTTACCCGGCTCCGCCGTATCCGGACCAAACTTGGCACACATACACTTCGGGCCCCGGCGGGTGTCACAGCCCACTTTTCGTTACCGATCGATGTCGATTTTACCGATTTTTATCGATTTTTTTGCAGAATTCACCTACAGGGCTAGGAGTTGGCACAGGGGGGAAGTGAGCATGGGGATTCCGAATACAATATTAGTTTCCAGAATTATCGATTACTTCCATTGATTTTATCGATTTTTTGTAAATTTTGACATGCGAGGCTGGGATTTTGCACAGGGGGTAATCGAGCATGCTGATTACGAACACAATATTAGTTTTCAGGATCGTCCATTACTTTTATCGATTTTATCGATTTTTTTGTAAAGTTTGACCTGCGGGGCTGGGAGTTTGCACAGGGGGGTAATCGAGCATGCAGATTACGAATACAATATTAGTTTTCAAGATCATCCATTACTTTTATCGATTTTTTCGATTTTTTGAAAATTCGAGCCAGGGGGTGGAATTTGGCGCAGGGGTGTAATAGCATGCTGATCACCCCCCTTGGGGGTGATCAGCATGCTCAATTACCCCCCTGTGCCAACTCCCAGCCCCCTAGCTCAAACTTTGCAAAAAATCGATAAAATCGATAAAAGTAATCGATAATCCCGAAAACCAATATTGTATTCGGAATCCCCATGCTCGATTACCCCCCTATGCGAACTCCCAGCCCCGTAGCTCAAACTTTGCAAAAAAATCGATAAAATCGATAAAAGTAATCGATAATCCTGAAAACCAATTTTGTATTCGGAATCCCCATGCTCGATTACCCCCCTGTGCCAACTCCCAGCCCCGTAGCTCAAACTTTGCAAAAAAATCGATAAAATCGATAAAAGTAATCGATAATCCTGAAAACCAATATTGTATTCGGAATCCCCATGCTCGATTACCCCCCTGTGCCAACTCCCAGCCCCGTAGGTGAACTCAGCAAAAAAATCGATAAAAATCGATAAAATCGATATCGATCGATGACGAAAAGTAGCCTATGACACGCGCCGGGGCCCGTAGTGTATGTGTGCCAAGTTTGGTCCGGATCGGTTCAGAAATGGAATTTTCTATTCGGAACATACGTACACACAGACAGACAGACATACAGACAGACAGACAGACAGACAGACAGACAGACAAACAGACATTCAGCTTTATATATAAGATTGATGTATTAGGTCGTTTCAAAAGTAATTTCGCTTTTTTCAAACGGGCACCACATTTGATGGAACAAAGGTTTCTGAGAGATCCTGAAAGCATTCGATGCAGAATTTCATTCTCTTTCTAATGGTTATGAAAGTGTTGCAAAACAGTCAATGAGCTTTCAGAAAATAACCAAAGTCTGCGACCCATGCTTTTTGAGATAGTCTAGTTTCACAATTTTTTAAAACTTTAATATCAATCCTCAGAAGAAGTTCAAGTAACTGTTCGATAGAGCAAACCATATAGAATGCAAAACTACTTTTTTATCCTTTCCATAGCTTGTCATATATTTTTGACAGAATTTTAACTGATGCTACCGATTTTCATACTTGGGCAGCTAAATCCTCGTAGAACATCAAAGTAAGAGCAGCTCGGCCACTATTCGACGCAGCATCTTCTCCTCTTTCTAAAAGGTGGTTTTTATTTCCGATTCGTTTAGTTTTCGGGGATAAAATCATCACAACTCATTTTTTCAAGGAGTCTCATGCTGTACCTGAAAATCACGAAATTTGATATTTCGAACCCGTAAACCCTCACTTGCTTTGCAAACTTAGTGCTAACTCATAGTACAATCTTGGTAGTCTCAAATTCCGAAAAATTATGATGTTTGCTGCGATTGTAGCTGAGGTGGGCCTGCCAAAATCCGATGGCTCTGTTAAAAAATCTTTTGAAAAATTACGGCGAGCTACGAGAAAGAGAAAAAAGTAGCGCTGTATTCTATGAGGTTTACTCTATCGAATCTTTACTTGAACTTCTTCTGAGGATTGATATGAAAGTTTTAAAAAATTGTGAAACTTGACCATCTTAAAAACATGGGTCGCAAATTTTGGTTATTTTCTGAAAGCTCATTGACTGTTTTGCAACACTTTCATAACCATTAGAAAGAGAATGAAATTCTGCATCGAATGCTTCCAAGATCTCTTAGAAACCTTTGTTCCATCAAATGTGGCGCTCGTTTGAAAAAAACGAAATTACTTTTGAAACGACCTAATATTTCCTACTTGTACTATATCTTGATCTCAAGAGGCTAGTCAAGTATCTCACGTCCTAAAAGCACCGTCTGCTAAAGTGGAGATTGACGAGATTATGATGGCATACTAGCATGGGCCCCCACACTGGGCAAATCACAAGTTGCGTAGCAAAAGATTGCTTCCGGAGCAAGAAATCCACTCCGAAAGGGACGTAATCCGGTGCTGATCACTCTGCACAGCTGTCACCTCGCCCACTTTGCAGGTTTGCAAATGACGCGCCCGGCGTATATCAGCGCCTCAGCCCCGCGACTTGCAGTGCACCCGTCGCCCTGTTCTCCAAAACGTGGGTTTTGGGGGTTTCGCGGATTTTCGACTCCATACTCGAAATGCCTTCAGATCCTGGAAACGACAAAAACGTAGAAGTTGAGAATTTGAATAGACGGTGACTCTGGGTCAATACATTTTTCCGAGTTATTTATCGTTCACTTATCGCTATTATGTATTTGGTGTTCTAACTGTGGTCATACAATTTTCAAAGCTTTTATTTAGTAACTGTAACGCGCATTGGATCACAAAGCTAAAATACGCGGAACAATGCCAAATTGACTTCTTATTTAACTGATAGAACACTCTCAGTACGCTTCGACTCAACCATCTTCTCCCTTCTCGGCAACCAGCGAAGCATTATAAAGCTGAATGTGTGTCTATATGTCTACAAAAAGTTATATGAAAATACTCAGAAAAAATTTTTTTCAGATTTTAACGTGCGATATTGTCGCACCGTCCGTCGCTCCGTCTCTGTCCGTCCACACCGCATAAGGTGAAAATTTCAGAAAAAAACTTGTTAATCTCCTGTTTTTTTCATTTGATTCATGGATTTCAAGTAAAATCAAAGGAATGAAAATCTGGCTATTTTTTTTGTCCTAATAAGTTAACTCCGCAGGTTATCATTGCCGTGTTATTAACCTCAACTTGCAATTTAGGCCACGGGTCACAGTTTGCAGTGACAATTAATTAAATATACCATGGCAAACAATATGAAACAAAGAAAGAAAACTGATGAAACAATAGGGATTTCTCAAACGAACTTCAGTTTTTATTTGGATATATAAACGATCATGAATCAAATAAAAAACAGAAAATTAACAAGTTTTTTTAAAGTTTTCACTTTTATGCGGCGCGACGGACGATATCGCATCTTAAAATCTGAAAAACGAATTTTTTTCTGAGTATTTTCATATAACTTCTTATAAAATTCGCGACATCGAGGCGTGACGTCGCGCGCGACAAAGCTGACGAGGCTGCGCTCTCGCGGTTGCCTCATGGCTCACGCTCACCGGTGCAAAATGGGTGTGGGATCAAGTAAGCCAGCTCGGCGCGCGTGCCGACTATGGCGGTGAGCTTTGGCGGCGAGGTCTTTGTAGTATAACGCCACGCCGCCGTCTGTTTGTACTTATGTGCGAAATAGAAATTTTTATTTTGAACCGATTTGGACCGAACTTGGCACACAGGTACTTCGGGACCGGGAGCGTGTCATAGTCTCCTTTTTGTTATCGATCGATATATTAGGTTGTACCAAAATTTTTGTCGGTTTCTTCCACCAAAAAACACCAATTCATGCGCGGTCTAGGTATCATTTCATTCAGATTTTTATCCTCTTTCTTACAGCTATGTTTCCTTTCTGATTTACCCCGTCTTTGCAATGTTATCGCCATGACTTTTAGAGCAGTTCAGCACTAACGCCAAATCTTTCCCGAATTTTGAAAATTTTTTATTCTGATGTTTTCAAAGAGCTCTAGTGACTGTTACGTAGAGCAAACATTTGTCTACGTTCTATTTATTTTAGTTTACATGGGCCACGTTTATCAAGGCCGTTATAGTTATTCATTTGAAAAAACCGCGGCTTTTACTTCTACCACGTAAAATTACCGAAAATTCCAAAAAGCTGATTTTTTCCATCAAATTAAACTTGGTTATTTTGCATAACTAGTTGGCTTTCCCAGTCCAGCCCGGGTCATGGTTCACCGCACTGCGACCCCCCCCTACCATGTAGGATGTCCCAGGGTAGGTCATCCTTTATGGTAGGATTACCTACCCTGGGACATCCGCTTGGAAACCGCATCCTCGTGATACTGAGGTGAAAATGAGCTTAACCGCCCTCCTTTAGATGAGTATGGAAAATGCTTGATTGAACATGATAACCCTTCAATTCCTTAGGAAAATGTAAACAAATCAATAAATCGATAGAGGGAACCAACGAATCGCCGCAAAAAAGTAGCCTATCATCTGCGCAAGGGTCGAAAACACATGTGTGCAAAGTTTCAGCTGAATCGGTTGAGTGGCGCGCGTTTCTATAACGCACATACCCTCCAAACTGACAATTTTTGAGTTTTATATTATATATAGATTATATTATTAGCAATCAAGTTTCAGTTCGCAAAAATTTCGAGAGCTCTCATGTTTATGCTGCAGTTGCGTTTTTCATGACTTTGCCAAAAATCGAGACCTCCAAAGAAATAATTTTTGAAATTGAAAACAGCATGTTAGGAGAATCTAAAAACATCACCTTCTAGTCAGAGAATTGTTCTATTTGTGTCATACTTTATCACCTCTGGAACACTGAAATGAAATTTTCAAAAATTAGCCCAGTTTTGGGCAGATAAAAATGACAGGTGAAGAATTGCGGTGATTATCAAATAAAGCATACAGGATTGTGACACGCAAAAGTAACCATAAGAAAGAGAAGGAAAAGCTGCATCGAATGCATGTTGAAACTCATTCAGGTCTTCATTGTGCATAGTTTTATATAGGTTTAAAAAACTGACAAAACTTTTGGGACAGTAATTAGATTTTATCGTTTTTTATCGATTTTTTTGCAGAGTTTACCTACGGGGCTGGGAGTTGGCAGAGGGGGGAAAGGTAAATGGGCATGACGATTCCGAATACAACATTAGTTTCAAGAATTATCCACTATTTTTATCGATTTTATCGATTTTTTGCAAAAGTTCGAGCTACGGGGCTCAGATCTGGCGCAGGGGGGGGGGTAACCAAGCATGCTGATTACGAGTACAATATTAGTTTTTGGTATTACCGATTATTTTTATCAATTTTATCGATTTTTTAAGTATTTGAGCTGAAGGGCTGAGGGTTGGCACAGGGAATAAGTGGGCATGCTGATTTCGAAAACAACACAGAAAACGGGACATGAAGTGTAGAAGTGGGCACTGGGAAAGGCTGTACAGGGATAGGAATGGGACCTTTATTACAGTGTTTGACAGGGCCGAAAGGAGCCGGGTAAGCAAGCTAGTTCTTTTTAAAATTTGCACAAGGTAATCTACCCAGCCTTTTATCATTTGAGTAAAAAATTTAGGTCATTTTTGCAGATGATACAAAAAAAATTTTTTCTATCGTATGCTGATGAGAACAAAAAGAAGCGACTAGTGCCTTAGGTACGTATTTTCACAAAATTTTATCATGGGCAACTTTGAACTCTATTGACGTCAACTTGCATTAATGCATGTGTGCTTAACCATCACAGAAAGGCAGGTGCAGGAAAACGCACTCAAAGACTAAACTCACGCCAACATTCTCTGCCTAGTCCGTGATTGTAAGAGACCTTGGAATACTGATGGATCATGAGTTCCTGTTGAGATCTCATATTGTGAATATTACGAGTGCAGCCGTATACAGAATATTCCCTTTATTATGAAACTTAAAAAGTGCAGACTTGAACATATAGCAAGCTGTATATGGCCTATGTTCTTCCTCCATTAGAGTATGTCAAGTCTAAAGACCTCACATGAAAAAAGACATTCCAACCTTAAAGATAGTCAGATGATTTTTACTTGTGTATTGTATCACAAATCTCTCCCATGAGAAGATTGGTATGCCCTCCCATCCTATAGATGTAGGCTGGACTTTTGAAGTTGCATAGTTTGCTTTACCGAAGGATTGTCTGACGTAGTACTTGCTTTCCAAATTATATACCCTGAAACAAAAGTTGTGGCTATTGCATACTGGGTTTGAAGACCGTGCAACGGCCGAACAAATGGGTGGCTTCCATTGCATTAACCCTAAGCCTCCAAATATCTACTAGCCAGTTTTATTAGCCACAACTTTTGTTTCAAGACAAATAAGCAAATAGTTTGGAAAGCAAACTCTTCTACTACTCGATTTTCGCACGCACTTCTCGGTGGTTGCAGAAGCTTTCCGACTTAATTCTCCCTGCTCCTATCAAGAACTTTAAACACATCTTAAACTAATTTTTGAGATGGTTAGGAGTAGCGAGTACTTTAAAGATAGAATCATTTTCTTTGTTGAATTCTCAGGAGTAGATAAATCTGAGCACTTTTGAGATAGAGTCGTTTTCTTTTGCTTTTGTTCTTACATTTCAGTTCCTATAAAATCATGCTTTCCCTCTTTTTTTTCGAAGTGTTGATGTCGTGTTGGTCGGCCTTGCACTGTGTATGGTCTTCACTATACATTGTACAAGCGCACCTTCGATCACTCACATGAAAAGTTGATTGCCTTCAAACTCATTCAGGTTTGTCTCGTCGGCTTCAATTTCAAAGGACTCTACATTGCTGCCAGGTACAAATTAGGTCACACAGTTTTGCTGAGCTTCTTCTACAATCATCGCTCCAACAGTATTACTTTGTTGTGTATGTTTCCAGCTCATACTGGCTGTTAGGGTTTCATACGTTTACACACTCTGACCACTTTGTTTCATTAGCTATTTCATCATTCCTTTTTTGGACATGCTCTTGATCTCAGAGGATGTCGTATCTTTGTTCATCACTGTAATCCTAGCTCGATGTTAGCGTTGTTGGTGTAAGCCGGACGAATATTTCTACTCACCAGGGCGCGCATGATTTCGCTCATTCGCTTTTGTGCTTTTCTCTTTCTTTTTTTTGCTCGAAAGTGACTGTTTATATCTATTTTGTCACGCGTTGTGCTTGGACTTGTACTGATACTATCAATTACGTTCGCACGACTGTGAATCTGAAGGCAGCACTCACGAGCACCTAACTCAAGTTTCATATTTTGATATTGTCCTAAGATTTTGAGCATGTCACATGATCGTTTCATTCAAGGCCTTGAATAAAACGGCGCATTGTTCACTAATAGTGCATTGATAAGTAAATAAAATAAATAAAATATCTTTTTCAAAGCATATTCTAAAAATCATTCTTAGATAAGTCTCTGCATAAGAAAACCTCACATTAGCTCACACTCATAATTACACATATGACGAACAGTTTAGGTGAGTCAGATCTCACCTTGCCAATCACACACTCTGCACAAATAAGCACGCTTTCTCTAAAATGGCTAATGCTTGAAGTGGAGTAATGAGTTTCGAGGTTTTGAAATTTTGGGATTGAGGTACGACGCAGACTTTTTTTTCCGAAATAGAAAATTTACGGTATATTGTGTGGCCAAATATTAGATTATCGTAAGTTGCAGATCAACGTAAGCAAAGGAAAGAGGACTTAATGAATTGAAAAGAGATAGGCCACAGCGTTCTCGACGCTCCTTCCAACGAGCATAGTAAATGCCTTCGTCCTTCTTATCCTAGGAAACTACTTGGCAACTAACAAGGTAAGCGTGTTTATTCGAAGTGGCGCTTCTAAATGAGACCCATACCACTTTAAAGAGCATTGCACGGTGGCTCTATCTGCCATAATTGCCAAGCGCCTATGCACGCTGAGTTATGACTATTTTTGGAACGAAAAATGAATGCAGAATTTAGGTAAAAACAATTGTTAAAATCTTTCCAGCGCTCAGCAAAGCAATGTTAAATATTAGCAAACTGGACAAAATGTATCCATTGCATGGACTGCTCTGATAGTCGACACCGGATCGTTTGAGCAAATTTTGGCCGATTTTGTTCAGTTTTTTGATCTGAAAAACGCCCACAACTCGGCGTTTGAAGACGCTTGGCAGATAATGAAAGCAGATTTTGAATCAATGTGCAATATTCTCCAAAGCAGTATGGGTCTCATTTGGAAAGGCCACTTTGACTATACACGCGTTCCTAGTAAGTCTGCAATTTTTGTATAACTTTGGTCTTTTTGAACATGGCGCATTCATCCTCTGGTATATAGAGATTATGATGTAGGCTACAAGTGCTGCCATACTTGCCGAATTTTGCCATCACGTCCAAGAGTTGAAGTAGGTATACGGTATAAATGTAAAAATCAAATCGCTACAGATCTTAGTGAAATTTTGCCTGGTTTTCCAACATTCTTATTACAAAAATATTTTGCGTTCTGCATGAAAGGGCCATATGAAGTCGTATGATTTTTCTATCATAGTAGTAATTAAATATGATACTCTTATTCAACATGACGAGTTATCCGCCGTGCAGAGTCTCGGATTCTGAGGTTATTTGACGGGAAGCTCTCACGATTTGACGCATTCGACTCGTTTAATTCCCGACGGAGCCAGATCTAGTTTGTGCTCCGATTCCAATTTTTTCTAAAGAGTATATCGAGTCAATCTCTAGCAACATCCTGCCTACAAATGCCTTGGGTTGCTTTCGTGTTGCGGCTTCATTTATGCTCTAAACCGTAAAACATTTATTATCAACAGTTTCTGAAATTGCTTAAATTTCTTCTATCGTGCTAACAAAAAACTAAACGGTTTATCCAATTTTGTAGTTTATATTACTACAGGGTGTCCCAAAAGTAAGTACACACTTTTTAATCGTTAATATCTCTCTTCTCATTGTGTCTTTTTCCGCCATTTGAGTGTCATTCCGTAGAGGAGGCTCCAACTTAGATCAACAGTAACGAGCGAATCACCGTTTGCTCTTCATTACTGTAGGATTACTGTAGGAACTTCAACAAGGATTTTAGGTGGTTGGAAGCCATATTCTGCCTCGGAACAAAACCAAACAAGCTAAAAACTCTTATGCTATGGTAATAGAAGCCGCTGATTTCGAATATGAAACTTTCAGTTTACTGTGATGCTTTTTTCCTAAAGTTATTTCAGGTAAAGCGTAATAACCAAATTCCCAGTATTTGTTCGAAATGTGGTTACACGGTCAAAAAAGCTGAAAACACTCATAAAAAGTTATGTAATGGAATCAGCGTGCGCGAAAACCCTAGTGCACGATTTTTCAAACTTTTTGAAAAAATTTTGTCAGATGGCATATTTCACAATAGCTCTATTTGCTGGAAGTTATTACCGTAATCCTACAATGATGAAGAGCGGTCGGTGATTTGCTCAATACTGTAAATCTAAGTTGAAGCCTCCTCTACAGAATGGTACTTAAATGGCGAAAAAAGAGCCATTGGGAAGAGAGATATTGACGATTGAAAAGTGTGTAGTTACTTTTGAGACACCCTGTATTTACGTAACGCCAAAGAATAGAACGCTCTATTTAAAAAGAAGAAAGTCTGGTAAAAGGTAAAAATTCAGTTGCCACAAACAACACCAGTAATGCTATTTTTCGCCTTTTCCGAAATTCCAAACCTAGTTTTCGGAACAAGCATAAAGTATGAGGCTGAAGTAGTCTTGAGAAAAACGCACCTCTGGAACAATTGCATCATACAGGTTCAAAAAATTTTTTGTAGTTTTTCGAATGCTCTCCAAACCACGTATTCTAGAAGCTGCCTGCATAGCATAGTACTCCCTAGTCCAAGAGTCAGTGGATTCTGAAGCACAGAAAAAGCCACATCGAATCAAAGGTGTCGTTGTTTGGGCAAATATAAAACCATGTAAATCAATAGTTACCTTCAGGCATCAGTTCTTTGCATAGGCTTAGACGAGTCAGTGGCTGGTCATATTTTTGATGTACAATATATACAACAGTAATTGTCAAAATCAACGCTACAAGAGTAATGAGACTTCGGGTCATCTGAAAAACAGTAAAATGTTTTCATTTAGAAGGTAACAAGGCAAATAAAGGCAGGCAAAAGAGTATAGGTATATGAAGAAGAAACTTCGTCGGGGCTCGGCAATAGAATGGCCATGAGCCAAGTCCACATGTTGAACGAGAAAGCATGTTCGGTGCAAGTTTACGAGCACACATATGCTCTTCTAGCATTCAACATAAAATCAGAACAAGTGAAATAGCTAGTCAATGAGGTTTGAAGGCAGTGTCTCGGCAGATTTTGCTCCATGTTTTTGCACGTTTTGAGTCTTCTCGACCAGTAGATTCCAAAGTTGAGCTCTAAGAAGGGTGGAAAGAGCTTTTCCGGGGCGTTTACCCAATTTGCAAAAATGCAGCTTGGACGTGAAATCCTTTTTACTTTGGATAGCATGCACATGGCGGGAGAGCGGTCGTGGGACCCGCGCCGAACGGCAAGCGAAGTCGCCCGAGCGCGCGGTGATTGTTGCGCGCGCCGGTTCAAGGGCTATTTTCTCAGTCCAGAGGGAACACCAAATAGCCTGACTGCGCCTGGAGGTCAGTGCGATGACCACGAACCCCATCTTAGCAATATCCCCCAGGGCACGAATCTGCCAGGACACTGCCTTTAACGTGAAGGGCATTTCTGGTTCTGTACATACAGATTTCAAAAATGCTTACGCTTAGCATTCGGGATGATACAAATTACTAAACAGACATTTTTGGATTATAGGAAAGTTGCGAATGTATTAGGTTGTTACATAAGTCTTTGTTACACTTAAGTTCTAACGGCAATAAGTCATACATCTCATAGTCTTTGCAGGGCTTCAAGGTATCATTCGATAGAGCAAAGCAAGCTCTACAAGAGGGTGTGCAAAAGTTCGCACAAGCTCCGACCCACCGTAAGTTTGCATCCAAAATCTGAGTAGTACTGAAGACTCAAAAATTGCGAAAAATTCATATCTTTGTTCAGAAAAATCCTACGAATCTCCAACTTGCTCACAAAAATTGCCCGCTATCAAACACTCATATGTGCCATTGCTTCCAAACTCTTGGTTTTCCTAGATAAAAAAACATGCATTCGTTGGCTCGTGCCATCTTGAATTATGCGGGTTTGATCTGCGACTCCAATCTGGTATTGTCCATCAGTGCGGTTCATTAACTAGCATGTATAGAGCGCAGCGGCGATCCCAGTATTCCAGTAGGCGAAAATTTTTATAAATGAAAGTGCACGTTGGCCATGCACTCCGAAAAATTTTTTGGGGCACTTCTCGAAATTTTTGCGAGTTCATAACTCCTAAATTCTAGGACAGACGGCGTAGCGATGGCTACGCCCCGAAAAATTTTTTTACAAGGCTAACTTGAAATTTTTTGAAAATTTTGAAAAATTGTTTCAATATTTATAAGAATAATTAAGCCACTTGCCACATTTTTTAGGCCCATATAAGCACATCCCAAAAATGCCTCTCCTTCCCTCGGTACGCCACTGATAGAGCGATATATGAGAGGGCTTTACCGTATGCAATATGTTCGCGTAACGGTTAATGTCCGCATCTACAGGTATCCAAAATCTTGCTGACGTATTGTATGCAATGCGTATGTATAAATCGCTGAGTTGACAATGTCAATGGTTTGAACGTCACTGTATGCATATTAATGCACCTGTGAGAATGTATATGAAAGTGATCCATGTTGAATTTATTGGGTTAATGCAAAAATAATGTCCGTTTTGAAAAGTTTCACTTTGAAAAGTTATAACTTTGTTTAGTCCTCCAATTTTAAATATAGTCAAAATAGAAGCAGAAGTCTTTCGTAACTTAGCACACATCTGCTCATACTGATTATGCAAACGGGAAGAAAACCATACGTCAAAAAACCGAAAGGTTCTCTATTGAAGACCTCGTTTTTGAAACCTTACAACTCCTTTCAAATTTTGTTCCTATATGTAGCTAATAATTAGCTACATTTTGTAGCCGCAAGCCGTAGTGTATGTATGTATCTTCGAGTTATTTGTAACTTAATATGCGTAGTGCACACTTACACGCTAACTGACGATTTGCGAAACTGAAACCTACTCATTTCCAGTAATTTCTCTTTGTTGCTTTGTTTCTTTTGTTTTAGTTGGTTACATGTTAGTCAAGTAGATCACCTTCTACATTTGTTAGGCATGAAAATGTTTTACAGCGAAATTTTTAGTATGAGTGCCGTTGCTAATAGGGCTTAGTGTGCAATCTCCCATATTAAGTTACAAACGACACGAGGTTATGTACATGTAACACCTCAACGAAAGAGTTCTGCGAAAAGAAGAAATAAAATTACAAATTTCCACCTTTTTGAGCCTGTTTGTTTAGGCTTGAAAGTCCTAAAGTTATGATTTTCTTCATGCATTGTATAGCTGAGTTTCTCTGCAAAATTGTAGGCAAGATATCCTAATCTAAAGCTTACAGAAATGAGCGAAGCTTTGGCGATTGCCTTAATCATGGGAATTTTTTGACCCATAGAATGCCAGCAGCAAGTATTTACCCTGGGAGTATCTTTTTCTCAGTCCGGATAGTTTCGATGATTCTACTCAAACGTGCAATGGTAGACAATATTCATCCCACCTACAGATGTTATGTTTTCAAAAGAATTCGTCTATTCATGCCTGGATTGTGGCCAAGAAAGCTAGAGCAACGAAATTTCGATTTGTGTTACAAAAGCAGGTGGAAAATGTCACGAGCAGCAGCACAAATCACGTTTTAGCTGGGTATTCCTTGTTCTTGACCATTTACAATAAGCACAATGTGAATTTGAAGAAAGTAAGGACTACAGACGTCTTAAAGAATTTTCCTTTATCTCTAAAAAAAGAATACCGTTTAGCAAACACGGGATAGCGTCAACTCATTATGCGGCGAAGTTCTGAGTGTCTTCCAGTGACTCCGCAGCACCCACAATCTTCAGATAAGCATACATAAACAAAAACATAAACGAAACAAAGAAGTTGCTACTACCCAAAAAAAGGGAAGTGAAGTGAGCCTTGCTTATAAGGCTCGATCATGTAATGTTTGAATTCCATGCAATTCCCGCATTTCGGCACCTGAATCTTAGGATACCGGCTGACAACCGTTCGATCGGTCGCCAGCCGACAAGATCCTTCGAAGCGGTCACCAGCCGGCATTTAGCTCCTCCCAGATTTATGCAGCGGCCGCCCGAAAGGCCGTCACGGGAAGATCGCCGGTCGGTGTGAGTGTCTATGATGTTCAAACATGAGGATACCATTCGGTTACTGTATTCTTCAAAGACCCTGAAAATGCACAGCATACATTATTTTATGATTTTTGGGAAGTGCTGTTAATATAAAGAGCGAGCGAGTTAGATGCTCTGTGGCTGCAACGTATTCACTGCGCACTGGTGCGTTTAATTGGCTCATTATTGTACCTGGTCACTGCGTCATGTGCGCCGTTGTGTATAAGGAAAACTTGTTTTTTGGATAAATCGTCGACCACTTAAGGCGTTCTACTGCTGGATGAGTAAGAGAGATCTGAACGACAGAATTAACAAACAACAAATGCAAAAAAATTTTTCCAATTAGCCTATTTGATGAGCGATTGCTCAACAATACTGCCATTAATCTTAATTTTACCATCATCATTTGGGCCAAGAACTTTCTCGTCTGTCCTTTTTACTAACTATCTTAGTTGCATCAACTAAATTTTGGTACATTTTCCAGTTTCAAACTAACCCAGGTGGGACCTTCTTTATAGTGGTTTTCTGACATTGCCGTTATGAATCGAGGTGCTGGCATGTAATTTTCATGCAGATCAACCGTGCTCATGTCTGACAACAAATCTAAAACAACGAAAACTATAAATTGGCTGCTCGTGTATTTCTAGTATCTTGCTCTTTAAAGTCGTTTGACATTTGGGCTTTGATTATACAAAACATCAAGGAAGCTAATTAAAATTTAGAAGTGAGTATGCTGATTCTGCATCAAACATCCTATTTCGATATAGGTGCATGTATAAAGAGCGCTCGGCTAAGGAAAAGACTTTGTTGTCTTTGTTGTTAATGTTTGAGATACGAGAAAAGCAAATTAGGAGCAAAGTGAGCCTACCTAGGCTTTCAAGATATGAGGTATATTCATAGTTGAAGAGTCGTTTTTTGATAGAATTGTTGTAGGGAATGCGATAACAAAAATCGTACGGTAAACTTTTGTGCCAACAAACGCATTAATATGCATTTGTTGGCACAAAAGCATATCGTACATAAATGTGGCTTACACGAGATTTGTTGAGAATGGTGTGCAACTAAAACCTGTATTTTATCTGCCATTCTTGTGGCACGATACAGTTTGTACCGCTATTTAGCAGACTATGCTTACCTGAAGGTTGAAAAATGGAAGATTTGTCAAGTATTTTTTGAGAATTGTTATAAAACCAAAAGCAGCAGTGTAAAATACTCGATACTTTGGCAATACACGCATCTTCTGAAAAAGCTTAAACAGAACACTATTCTGATGCAGTAAGAAAGGAAGACTTCGCGTTGTTAGGCTAATCTAGTAATTTCAATTGGATTCTCATAAGGAATAGTTCTCAAGTCAGCTCGGCCAACTCGGATGAGTCATATATCACAGTAACGGGTTTAGAACGCGTATTCTAAGTATGTTTTTGGTTTCTGCGGAACAATTCTACAATAGAAGTTATCAGCGTTTAAAAGCCCAAATTTGTCAAGTCTTAATTGGCGTAAAATTGGTGACAGGTGTAGAATATCACGAATAAGTGGGTTCTTAGTTTTGTATTAAGTATACTGACCACAAGGACGGAAAAAACCAGTGGAAGTCCGCTAAATGTTGTTTCAGAGCTTTTCGTTTTATAAGCCACTTCAAACATGACAAATTCGAACTTCCGAACCCTCATAAGTTCTTTCGTAGAGTTGTTCCGCAGAAAAGGAAAGCAGATTTAAAATCAGCATTTCAAGCGCATTACGATGATGTATGACTCATCCGGGTTGGCTGAGCTGAATTGGGAACACTTCCTTGTTAGAAGCACAAGACAAGAATTCAAACACGCAAATAAACAGTTCCTTTTACAAAACACCCGATAGTAATGTGATTATGTAAACTAGGCTCAGCTTTGCCAACCGCATGAAACCCAAGCTTGATGACATTGTAGGATGAAACAACTTACTTTAACATTTGACGGGCAAGTCTGCGCATTATCGTTAATACTTTTATTATGCCATTGAACTGTTTCGCAAGCTTCATAATTGATTTTTTTTCCAATAAGTCATAAACTTCCTAATCTGAGTAGGCATCAGGTTAATTTTCGATAGAGCAAGGCAAGTTCCACAAAATGGCTTAGATGTTTTTGCATTAGCGGAACTATTTCGAGGAGGCCTGAGAAATGAAAAAAATCCGTATCTTCATTCAATACAATCAAACAAATCGCTTGCTGTTTCACGCGTATGCACATTACATCAGACACCCTATATACCGATACTCTATTCTCTTAAGTAGAGATCAAAAAACAAAGACTTGTTTCATACGGAAGTAATACCCTCGGCAAAAGCATGATTGATGCTGTTGCTAATGCTTCGCTGTTTCCACCTAAGACTTTGTTTTCTACAAACCTAGGTTGTGAGCTTTTGTGTTTTACAAACTCAAGAAAGTATTTCTGGCTTTCTACAAGCACTAATTCCGAGAGCTGCTGAATTCAGAAGAAAACCTCCGAGTGAGGAAAGACATTAAGTTGGTGCAGAACTTATGCATACAATACCCATATGCAGCAGCAAAGATGACAAGATGGTATTTAAACGATCGCAAAAGGTCCGATTTACGCGAACTTTGGAGAAAAAAATCTAAAAGTTTTGAATACTCGACAATCAAGTTTCGTCTAGAAAACTCTGCGATTCAACTTGGTCAAGCATTCACTAAACAATTCGGAACCAAAGACTAAAAATTAAAAGTGAGGCAAAAATTCGAAAATGTCGAGTTTCTCGGGTGTTTCATATTAGATTTCACATTCTGCGACGACTAATGCTCGACAGAAGCAGGTTGGCTCCGAAATTCTTGCGTAATTCAAACAAAATTCGATAACTATTCAATGCCTGAACCCTAAAGCTATATTCATAATCTTGTTTCCTAAAATTATTAGAAGGCATGCGCTCCGTGTTGAGTGTTTACGCATAAGATTCCATGAGCTGGCCGTCGAGAACGAAGCTCTCAAAAATGGGGCCTCAAATTCTGCGATTTATGTTTAGTGCCAGAGAATCGCAAAGTTGCTTAGCCGAAAAAAGTCTGTGAAGATTATTTTCACAATAGTCCACGCTTTCAGGCTTTGATCTTGTACGAATGCAAAAACAAAACCTCGTAAAAATCATTTCGCAGAAAAAATCCCCTCATCACTGCATTTTTTCAGCGAAAACACTTTTAGACACTGTAAAAATCGCAATTTTCTAAATGAGCACTATGTGCGACTTTCACTTCCAAACTGTGTTTCTGAGGAAAAACCACAGCGATAAGGGGATTTATCCTGTTGAATGACCAATTTCACAAATTTTTTGTTTCTGCATATCCGCACGAAATCAGAGCCTGCCAAAGTAATGTATTAACGCCTGCTATTCAAATAATTTTTACAGATTTTTTTCAACCGGGTAGCGGCCCTCTGCGATATTCTGACACTAAACTCAAAGCCGCAAAGTTTGAAGATCCATTTTTTTAGATTTTATCGCACACCCATCATGAAGCGCATACCTTCTAATAGTCTTAGGGAACAAGATTATGAATATAAGTTTAGGCATTGGATAGTTATTGAATTTTGTTTGAATTACGCAGAACTTTCAAACACCTAATATTAGGTCGGTCCGAAAGTTCGCGCTGTTTTTCAGATCCATGTTCAAAACACTCAGAACAAAGATGGACAAACGCTATGAGCACTATCCGATGCAGAATTCCTTCCTCTTTCTAATGGTTATGTTTTTGTTCAGATTTCCTCAATGTCCGCTCAATTCGGCAGAAATCTTTGATTCACGATTTACCATCTCCAGTTTGGCTATTTCTCAAAATTTCTACTTTCAACTTTTGAACTAGCTTTGATAGCAGTTGGATAGAATAAACAAAATGGAGTTTAATGAACTATATCAGCCTCACCAACTAGCTCTTCAGTATTTCTTAAAAAATTTTTCTAAAAGCCCTTAGTTTTGCAAAGTCGCGAAATTCACAATCGCTTCAAACACTGACAAAACTTCGAAACTTACCTTCCAAAAACCGTTTATCATTTAACGCTGATTTTAGCTTGTAACCGTTTAGCGGTTCGAAATACTGAATTTCGAATTTTTTGGGCACAGCGTGGGACGTCTGAAAACAAAGATTATAGTGATTTTACCCTCAATTATTATACAAATCAGAAAGAAAAAAGTCTATCAGAAAGGGAAAAAAGCTGCATCAAATGACACCTTGGTTGCTAGTCGTTTATTGTTCTGTGAAGATTGAGATGCCCAAAGATGGAATTTGATAGCATCAGAAAAATGTTTTCATATATTTCGAGAAGCCAGCTAGAGAAGCAAGAAAAACGTATTGTATTTAATTTTGTTTATTCTATCCAACACCGCTATCAAAGCTAGTCCAAAAGTTGAAACTGGAAATTTGAAAAAAAATACAGCCAAACTGAAAATGGGTAAAAATCAAGGTTAAAGATTTCTGCCGACTATTGAGCGGACATTGAGGAAATCTGAACAAAGAATGACCTTTGAAAAGAGGAAGAAATTCTGCATCGGACAGTGCTTACCGCGTTTGTCTATCTTCATTCTGAGCGGTTTCAGCATGGGTTTGAAAACAGCGCGAAATTTCGGACCGATCTAATACATGCACATTTTAAGCAACGTCTGCAAACAAATCTGCAGTGTCCAAGCATTTTAGGTGAAGTGAGGTAGAGCTAACAAGGAAACGATACTTGGTGTCCGTGCCCTTTTGAGATGAAACGTATGCCGTCACATTCGCCTTGGGACGCTGATTCCGAATCTGACTTCCGTTTCTGCTAATTGTTTCTCTAGGAAAAGTTGTAAAGGATTTTTGTGTCAATGGTCGCCCAAAAGAATTACGGCCGAGGATGCATAATATTTTTGAAAAGAAGCTTGATTGAAGCAATGCAAAACTTAAAAACACAAAAGGACTCGAACCTAAACCTGCATTAACTTGCGAGGCTATCGTATTAGCCACTACATCACATCTTAGCGCACTTTCGGCATTTCGACCACATCTCCACTGGCGCGAAAATACTTCATAACTTTTTCCCGAGAAGCGATTAGCAAAAACGGAAGCCAGATTCGGAATCAGCGCTCCGAGGCGAGTCTGATGGTATGCATCTAATCTCAAAAGGCCACGGACACCAAGTATCGTTCCCTTGTAAGTACGAGGTACCGAATGTTGAACCCACTTATCCTATATTGACCTGCAAATCAGTACTTACGCTCGCTAGATCTAATTTTGTTCTTTACACAAAAAGCGAATACAAGACCTAGATATATCTACCTAAATTCCAAACTATTCTTGCCGAGGACTTAATTTCATCACATACATGAAATGCGAATGTAAGTGAATGTAAGCTCTTTCTAATCTCAAACTGCATTTTTCGAAAGTATATAAACATATAGGCACGTAGTAAAGCTCGGTCACGGGAGGTGATCTACCGTGAGGCCCTCATTTGAAGCTTTGTCGGGTGAGATGAGGAATGCCCATTTTTCCGTGGTGTAAGTTGCAAGGTCACCCTAGAAGTGAGCTTCAGAAGAAGCCGGGCAGGAAGATTAGCTCCCGACCTAGTCATTGGAAATGAGCCGGGCGACGACATAAAATGAATACTGTGCTAAGGTGGAGAGCACAGAGAAAACCTCCGTAAGTTGCTTCCGAGTAACTTACAAAACACCGCAGCTAACGTTCTTTTGCGGTGCAAAACTCCCAGACTACACAATTTTCTGCGCCTAAGTCAGTGATGAACAGCTGATTGCGCGACGAAATCGAAAAAAGGTTTTTTGCGTTTTTCTTACAGATGATACACGTTTTTCACGGGAAAACCGCTTCAGATGACAAAGAAATAAATTTATCTTTTTATTCGTTTTCGCTAAGTGTAGTTTTTCTTCGTATAAGTGCCAAATTATTTATATTTGTTTTATCTTGTTGTTTGCTAGGTGAAATCTCTGATAGCTGCTATCATCGATTTTTCGATAACGGCCGCTATCAAAGGTCGCCAGGCCAAGTAGCAAAAGTGGTGCTGCTAACTGCACTCGAACCACGGCTATGCCGCTTGAAACGCATTAGTCTTATCCATTTAACTAATAATGCACAAATGGCGAAGACGTTCCACTTTTGAAAACGCGAACGTCCAGTAAGTGATCTGCTCCAAATCAATCGCTCCCCTGGCAATGTGCTGAGGCGCGATGAGATCAACTCCGGTCCGCCTCAAGAGAGATGCCCTGATGGGGGTTTACTACGGGTCATATTATATGACTTATAATTATGCAGGGTGTCCCGAAAGTAAGTACACATTTTTTAATCGTTAATATCTCTCTTCCCATTACGTGGTCTTTTCCGCCACTTGAGCGCCATTTTGTAGAGAAGGTTTCAACTTAGATCAATAGTAACAAGCAAATCACTATCGCTCCTCGTTACTGTAGAATTACTGTAAGAATTTCCAGCACTTGAAACCATTGTGTAATATGCTATCTGACAATTTTTATTCAAAAAATCGGGAAAATCGTGTGTTAAGGTTTCGTGCTAGCTGATTCCATTACACAACCTTTTGATGAGTGGTTTCAACTTTTTGATGATGTAATCACATTTCTAACAGATGCTAGGAATACGGTTATTACTGTTTACCTGAGATAACCTTGAAAAGATGCATCACAGTAAAGTCGAAATTTCAAATTTGAAATCGACGGCTTCCATCACCATAGCATAAGAGTTTTTCGCTTGTCTGCTTCTGTTCCGAAGCAAAATATGCCTTCAGTGGCCTAAAATCCTTGTCGAATCCCACAGTAATCCTACAGTAACGAAGAGAGATCGATACGCTTGATACGCAAATTTAACAAGGGAACCGTGTCGAGTCGAAGTGGCCTTTCCAGATGAGACCCATATTGCTTTGAAGAGTATTAAGCGGTGATTCCAAATCTGCCTTCCAAATCTGCCAAGCGCCTCTGGACACCGAGTTATGACCGTTCTTCGAAACGAAAAATGAATGCAGAATTTAGGTAGAATTGATTGTTGCAATCTTTTCAACGCTCAGATAAAGCATTGTTAAGTATTAGCATAATAAATAAAATGTATCCATTGCATAAACAGCTCTGATACTTGACACTGGACCATTTGAGCAAATTTGGGCGATTTTGCTTCACTTTTGCGTTCAATTTTTTGACCTGAAAAACGAGCATAACTCGGCGTCCAGAGGCGCTTGGCAGATTTGAAAAGCAGATTTGGAATCATCGATTAATGCTCTTTAAAGCAGTATGGGTCTTATCTGAAAAGGCCACTTCGACTCGACACGGTTCCCTTGTAAGTTGAAGCCTCCTCCACAGAATTATGCTTGTACGGCGAAAAAAGATCCCACGGGAAGAGATATTAACGATTGAAAAGTGTGTACTTTTTAAGACACCCCATATAACATTTCATTATCGCTGCGTTTTCAGTATGGACAGACCAGAGCATTGGAAATAAAAGTCACTAACACGTAGTCAACATGAAACAGAGACTTTGTCAGTATCTATATGAACTCCTAAATGCCCTGCAGTGGAGCACTTTTTCAGCACTTTCTCTTATCTCATAAACGCGATATTTGTCATCACTCAAACGCATGACAAAATATATATTCGAATTGACTGAGATGCCAGAAAATGATGCCTAGTCTATGCTTTATTGCAGACTGAACATCATCACAATTCTTTCCGCAATAGCTCACGTAGATCTTTAAATTGCCAGCATACATTCAGATTGTCATATGCTCGGATGTTTTCAGGATCGATGGAGATTAGCGGTATTAATCAGAAAAGGTAATGGAGAAACAACACTTGTGGAACACCACTAACACAAGCTTATCTATCCAAAAAACAGTGTTCTTGGTCACGGCTATATTACTTAAACACGATTCAAACCTTCTCAAAAGGTTGTCATCCACACCAGTTCGCTCCAGAAAGATCTACCTAGTTGACACGAATGGAACTGAATAAACTGGAAAGGAGAAACACTAAAACATTAGCTTTTTCGCAATACGTGATACAGGTTTTACCCATTTGACCAATCAGAGGACAGACAACGATTAGGCCGATTTATTCAGTGATGTGTTGAAAAAAATGAAGAGGGATTTGCCGGTAACTTTCGCTCGTATAAACACATTTTGGATAAACTCAACATCTTAACATACACTTTTTATACATGAGGCAAGATAGTGGATCAGGATTAGAATATACGTTCCCTCTGTGCGAGACGGTTTTCGATGTGTTTTGGGTTTTTGGGTAGTTACGCCTTGATGTCAAACGTGAGAGTCACAAAAAATTAGTAAAGCATCCTTGTAATTCTCACTTCCGACACCAAGGCGTATACCCAAAACACATCCGTTTCGCACAGAACGAACGGATATTCCACTCCGTTATCTGCCTCATGATTATATTAACAAGCAAGATCTATAATGAACTTCGTCAGCTAATTCATAACGATCAAATAGGTTCAACCAGTGCACTCCGCAAACTAAGAAAGAAATTAACCTTTCGAAAATTGACTTTAAGCAGAAAAGCCCAAAAGGGATATTTTTCAACATCAAGTGAAACATTTTGTGATCCGAACATGAGTTTGCAAGGAAAGGTAGTGCGAACACAAGCATTAGCTCGATAAGATGTTCGTCGCTTAGTAGGCACTGTTGAGAGGTCATAAAACTGCAAGAAAACCAAGAGTGTAGGCTTATCAGAGAGCTGTATGTCAATAGCAAGAATGTTACAGTGCTTTAATCAGGAAAAGTTACTCAGTTAAGAAAATGCTTTTTGAGGTAATAGATGTTGTCTCCTCCAGGGTTATGTCTGTCAGGACTGAACTAAATACGGTAATTTCTACCCAATTTCCCTGTCGTTTACTCTACTTGTTAGCCAGCTTTCAGTAACGAGGATATCAGGTTTATACTAAGTCCCTGCCCTATCCAGCTGCGATACACGCATTGATTGGCTCTATGAGCCATCCATTCACAGGTAAGGTCAGTTTTTTCTCACGCCACTTTCTTCATGTCAAACTCACGCTTACGCTCATCCTCCGTCATGCTTTCCAGTGAAAACGTTTGGAAAGGCAGGCGGAGGAAGCAAGCGCTCACCAACGCCTCCACCAGTGAACTGGAGAACAACACGACCATAATATATCCAGAAAATCTTCATTGCATCAACATCTACAGCTCGAGTATATCTCTAAATTAATGCTGGAGATAAGCCCGACGCTGACGCTGAGCACCCATCGAAGCCTTGTGCATCCCCTTATAACCAGGCTTCGGAAGCGTATTCCAGCTCCAGTCTTCTAAATAGTGAGCTTCGGACAGCTTCACTATTTAGAAGATGGGCATAACATTTTCTGAAAAGTTGGATTCCTGTTTGACGCAGAAATAGCCGCTATTAGCTCCTAAACGTACATGCCACATTAGTCTAGTCATCTTCTTGTCATCTTCCATCTCTGAGCACAAAGAAAAAGAGAAAAATCTACTCCTAACAGCAGACTCGCAACTACGAAATCACACATCTCTGAGCAAAAAACAAAAAGAAAATCAATCTTCCTCAGGCAAATCCCGAAGTTCCGTTTTTTTCAATTGTCGTCCTTTCTTGCGTCGTTATTACTCTTTTTTTCTGAAACTGAAAAAGAACGAATGACATCACAGCTCTGAAAAATGGAGAGGAACTTACCTTGGGGGACATGACCGTTAGGCGCGCTGCATCAAATTCGTATTGGCTTACGTCTGCTCTGAAAACAAAAAAAATGCATCTTCAATAGAAATTTTCACACCCACGATCCGGGCAAGGCCAGAGCAGTTAGTTTGAGGAAGCATAAAAAACTTACAATGCTCTGCTGATGGCCGCACGTGCATGGGTAGCCCAGCTTTTTTGCTTTTCTGATAGCGCATCAAAAATTTTTCTTCTCTGAGACTCGGTTCCCCCAAATCAGCCCAGTACCTAAAACTGCACTAGATATCTGTCATTTACTACATTTGCTACAGTTTTATTATATTACTAATATTTCTAACGAAACTCATCAGTTTGATGGCAAAATTTAAGTTGAGGAAAAAAGAAGCAAACAAGGTACGACATACCACAATCATCTGTCAGTATACTTGGGTCCGAATCGAATAGAAATTCGATCATTCGAATAAAACATTCGAACATATTCGTATTCGAAATTCGATATTCGGAGTTCTTCCATTTTCGAATAATATTCGAAACTTGAATAATTGAGAAAACGGGGTTTCAAATAAAATTCGAAACTCGAATAATCAAAAAACGAGGTTTCGAATATTATTCGAAAACTCGAATAATCAAAAAACGGGGTTTGAATAGATTTTATTCGAATGTTTTATTCGAATGTTTATTCGAATTCGTATTCGAATGTACTCCGTATTCAAATTATTCGACTTTGTTGCAGAGCCAACTACTGAGTATCAAGCTCACTTCATCCGCATTTTTTTCGCAAAACTCGGTATTGCATCTTTTGCAACCGGTATACCTTTGAACTGTATGGAGAGTCGCATTCTCCCGACTGCTTGCGACAGTAAAAAATCATATGTGGATTTTAACTGACGTTTTTTTAATAAATGAGATTGTTCGCACTGCTGTTGGCACCAAATCAGCAAAGAAGATTTCAAATTCAAGCTCATGTTCTGAGTTCATACTGAGTTGAAATGGCTGTTCTTCTTTTTTTGCATTGCTCATGCTTGCGGTACGCAAAGCCCACACTAGTGAGCACTCTTGCTCGCATTAATTTTGCAAAATTGCCTATTCGTCACCTTGGAGTTTTTTGCGACTTGGTGTATATTGAGTAAAGGACATCGCAGTTGTAGTGCAGGATTAGACGGCTTAGATCGCCGTACGCGATTTGCCAGTTACGAGATGTCTTCAGATGTAATGGCAGCTTACCACAAATGTTTAGTGTGTACAACATACTAAAAACATAAATGCCCAGCATTCTGTATTTCAGAATAGATTTTGGACAATTTTATTGCCATACCACGTCGCCACTGAAATGCCGGCAGTATGCCCAGGGTTATAGGGGCATTCGTGCTCGCTTCGCGGAGGAAACCACATGCCTTCGTCCACGACTAGCTTATACCACACAAGACGAAAATCTCCGATGAACAGGCAATATATCGTAGCATTTGTGGAATTTAAGCACATATGTGGCCACCTTATTGCTTCAAAAGATCGCACACCTAGCGCTATAAATCCGAACAGCTCGTTAGATGCTTACACCAAGTTGCGATGTTTCTCATTTTTAGGTTTTAGCTCCAGCCAATTTTATCTTTACTCTGCTAAACGTCTTTGAAATATAGTGGAAGTCTGACAAATAAGGTCTGCTGTCGAACAAAGCCGCAGGATCAAAGTGTACAGATGCGGTTCTTACCGGTGCAGGTACGGTGCATAACGCCCAAGGATCAAGAAGTGCAGCCGCTTACGCGACCCGCGCGACCGCTTGAAGCTGGCTGGTGCACCTTCATGGATTATGGATGAAAATTTACTTTATCGATTTTTGGAGAAGTTTGAGCTGCGGAGCTGGGAGTTGGTACAAAAGGGTAAGTGAAGCTGCTGATTATGGATAAATTTTACTTTATCGATTTTATCCACTTTTGGAAAATCTTGAGCTACGAGGTTGGGAATTGGCGACTTTATCGATTTTTGGAAAATCTTGAGCTACGAGGTTGGGAGTTGGTACAAAGGGGTAAGTGAGGGTGCTGATTAAAACCGAAATCTATTATTGATTTCAGCAATTTTTGGAAAATTTTAAGCTAGGAGTTGGTATAGGGTATACTAGGGGGCTGATTATGATTGGATCGGCTGTAGCCAGATATGTCGGCAAGTTTGAGATGTGATTGCTTTAGTTATTCGATAAATTATTCGAATATTTATTCGAAATTCGACTTCCAATGTTCGAATGTATTCGATATTCATTCGTTCGATATTTTTGATTTTCCGAATTTATTCGAAATTCATTCATTCGATATTTTTTGATTTTCCGAATTTATTCGATATTCGTTAATTCGAGATTTTTTATTTTCAATCTATTCGATATTCGTTTATTCGATGAAAAATTATCGAATTACCCAAGTATATCTGTCAGCTTGCATCAGTAAGGTTGAGACTGCTCTCTTCGTGATCACCATTGTCAATGAATCGGTGCTTGAAGAACTCCCAGCTATCTGGTCATTTGTACTCTCAATTTTTAAGAATTGAACCAAGTATAAAACACTTCAAAAAGGTACCATACTGTGTGTCAGTCGTTAAGCTCGATTTTGCATTTCTTTATCGCCTCTCAGCAATCGCTACAAGGTTGTTAAATTGTGCTTCAGTCAAGTTACTCAGGTTTTGCAAGCTTAACCCGGCAGCCTCAATGTCTTCAGGCATCACCTACAAAAATCACTGCTTTTTACACAGTTATTCAGAAACCCGACACATACCATAATGGTTTTATCAGACTGTGATGAATCCTTGAACGTCAGTTCATGGGGTGCTTTGGCACATGATTCAGTGATTGCGTGTTCTTCATATAGAAGAAGCAGTTTCGTATCCTGAAAACTCACTTGCTGTCATCACGAACGAATGACACAACCTCGTAATCATGCCAAACGATTGAATGCTCAATTGACAGGTAAATGATGTCATTTCGAAATGATGCTACCAAATGAGTCAAACTTGATTGCAATAAAAAACCGTCAGAGAAAACAGAAAAGCCCTGCTTCTATGGAATGATTACGGAAAAAATAAGCGACGCTCCCAGTCCTCCTTGAATGAATGTTAATTTGGAGCGAAATCATGAATATTCGTCGAAAGTATGCGTTACCAATGATTTTAAGCCGACGAAGCGCTCTCATAACTAGACCTAAAAGAAGAGAACACTATATGAAGCGTGAAACACATCAAAAGAAAGGAAACTGGAATGGACCGTGGTGGATTGAAAAAGTTAGGCGCTGAACAGACGAGTACCATTAGTGCATGCAGAAATGAAAATGTTGACCGTGGAATGAAAGCTTCCCTCCGATACCTGTTGGGTCAAGCACGCCCGGTTAAACCCGAACGACTCACAAAGCCGATCGATTGTCTTGATACACGTCGGAGCAATCCCGACCAGATTGCCGGTATAATTGGGTCAAACTTTGTCCCGAAACAAAACGAAAGTGAGCGGATTTCCTGCGGTCATCAACCGCGAATGTAGCTGCTATGTCTAGCCGAAAACAACAGACATGAAAACGCCATCGACCACAAAAACACCGAGAACCTACAGATGGTATCACAACACGCGGCATGTTCATCTACCAACCTTCAGACAAGTACACCATTCAATTTTATATATACAATACCGCTCACGGAATGTGCAAAATTTCCGTGAATGTCGCGAAATTCCGAAAATTCCGCGAACTTTCCGGAATATCGCGGAATTTTCGAAATTTTGCGACATTCACGGAATTTTTGCACATTTTGTGAGCGGTATTGTATATAGAATGATAGTTCGTGAACTTTAGCTGCAAAATCAATCACCATCATTACCATGCTTGTCTTCACCGTCTTCGTCGTCTACTCATCATTATGCTTTTACATCGCTACACAGCAACGCGGCGAATCACTTGCGACATGCGAAAATGTGCATCGCGGTGGATTGTGCGCACGCTCTTCGTCTTGAAGTAAGAATACGATAACTAAAGGGAAGATACCAATTTTTGCTGGCGATCTGGAACGAAGTGCAAACATCAGATGCGCCTTGTTGAGCTGAAGGCAAATCAATTTCCGCATCTGTTGCAAAATTTTCTAGAAAAATTTATGAGCATTTGGGAGTGCAGACATGGCAGGTTTAGTGGCACTTTCGAAAAACAGTTGTTCAAATGCACTAAATTATGCTTCTGTTGAAGCGTGTATCTCTTCTATTTGCCCTCATCTACTGTCTTTTTCAACCCGGAGTAGGCGAAACATTCCAAGTGGAGCAGCGCGTCCGCACCGCCACTGGCCCAGCGAGATAGATTACAATGAAGATACGTTGTAAAGCGGCGCGAATCGTTGCGAAGCGGCCTCCCGCCAATCCAATTTCTGACTAGACTGAGCTGAAACTCACTATAAATCTACCTAAGTGGCTGCACGGGCGGTTGCGCGCGCGCCATCACTGCGTGCTGGGACTTGGGCAGTCCGCATTGGTGTTGCAGTCCGCATTGGTATTCGGAGTTCTGAAGTGGATGACTGTTTTCCGCTACCATAGGATCAGTGCGCTTAACATTTTTACAGTTTTAAACGAGTAGTTTTTTTTGTTCCATGAAAGTCGAGAAAACTGCGCAAGGCCGTTCGACATTGAAAATTACTTGATGTTACTCTTTCAACATCCTAAACCAATAAGACTATCATCTCAACTCGTGATTTGATTGTTGTGCAGGATTTTCTTATGCCGAAACCAGGTTAATTGGTGAAATTTTATTGAAAGGTTTCGAACAATTTGTCTTCGTCAGGAGTCTGAAAAAGATCGTAGGTATTGGTGCTTTCACTACACCGCCGTCTCGTCAAACGCTTACCGTTTAGACCTTCCCTGGTGCAATGTAATGAAAAGCAAAAGGAGAGTGCCAATCTCAGTTCACCATAAGACCAGTAGCCCGCACAACTGTGACGGACGCAACTGAGTTTATACTCAGTGTGTCAAGTTATATATATTATGTGCGGATGTGAGCTTGCATAATGGTAGCAGGGGCAAGAGATCACTCGTAATGGCAATGCATTCATTTTTACTATTCATAGCATGATTTTTGGAAGATATCCATGCTGCTTCAAGCGTTTTTCGGGTGCAAATCTCATTCTCAAGAGCCAGTGTAGTACATACGTCGACTAAGGTGCCATTGTGTGCTTCAAATCTATGTTTACCTAAAGGTGATACTGGAGTTCCTCGCTTCATGCTAGTCAAATGTTCTTCGATCCTAATGCTTAGAGGTCTACCCGTTTCGCCTATGTATAATGGATTCAATGGACTCCGCAATTCAACATTCTAGCTGTTATATAACTCCCGATTTTGCACAATCCCCTGCTTTCCCGTAAAGACAAACAATGCAGTCCTTTATACATTACACATCGTAGCATTTGTTTCTAACCAACCTCTTTTTGATGTTGTCACTGGGTATACAACTAATCTGACATCGTTTCGCAGTTGAGCTCGAAGGATGCACTGTCTAATTGCTCTGCTGACTTTATCGCAAATGAAGGGTATGCATAGCGGAAGTTTGGTGTCATAGTGTTGCCCAATACCACTTTGACCTCTATTAGATTTTCCTAATCGTGATCGTGTGGCTGTGCTGTAAACATTACTGAGGGCAATTTTCGTAGCCAATTCTCGTAATTCGAGTAGCTCGCTCTCGCCCGTGCATACTCCTACAGCAGTTCTATACATGTTGCGTATTATGGCATGTTTAAGTGCTGTGGGGTGAGCTGACGTGGCGTGTATTAGAATATTCTCCAAGCTTTCCTTTCGATACCACTTGACTTGAATGGTATTGTCGGATAAATGTATCTGGGTGTTCAGATAGGAAAGCCAACCACCGCGAGGGGCTTCTCGTGTACCGGCTACTGGTCTTATGGTGAACTGAGATTGGCACTCTCCTTTTGCTTTGCAGTACATTGCACCAGGGAAGGTCTAAACGGGCAGCGTTTGACGAGACGTTTGGCGGTGTAGTGAAAGTACCAATACCTACGATCCTTTTCAGACTCCTTACGAAGACGAATTGTTCGAAACCTTTCAATAAAGTTCCACCAATTAACCTGGTTTTGGCATAAGAAAATCCTTCACAACGATTAAAATGAAAATGCCCGGATTCAAAGAAGAGAACAACATGGAAATCAACTCGTGATTATTCTCAACAAGACAGCTACTGGTTCGAGAAAAAAAAAACGTTGTTCTGTTATTGGAGATCTTTCCTTACAGCACTGAACTATGCACCGCGAAATACTCATTGTGCAATAGAACCTCCTCTGTAGTCATTCGAAGATTATTTCGTAATACTTCATTGCCAGTTTTTGTCAGGAAAAGTGCTTTTGTATGATGAAACTTGGTAAATAATGGTATTTTGGGAGTCTCAACTATCCTTGAACTCTCTTTCTCGCACTTTAGCCTTCACTGGGCCAAATCTCAGATTTCCGTAGGATACCCACTAATCGTCGTAAAGAAGAGGTTCGGAAATGATTTCTACACTTGTGATCATTGGATTGATACCATGCTACCCCATTTAGGATAATCACCTTCAGCTTTAAAGGGAAAGCAAATATGCCAAACAACGTGCGATGTTAGACGTAGAAATTGCAGATATAGGCCTCAAAGCGGTACTGCTCCGCACACGGCTTCATTCTGATCAACGAAACAGTGTACGCGCAGGCTAGGCTGTATTGGAGTACCAACTTCATCAGGATGTGGAAAACGTACCAGTCCAAATTGAATCCAAGATTCAATTCTTGAACGCAACTGCCCTAGTAAGACGAGACCGTATTTCTACAAACAAATTTGCTACACAAAAGCATCTTCCAGGCAGATTTGGACTGTGGCGATTCCATGTGGAAAGTAATTTTGAGGCCCTAACTAAGGCACTGCTCAAGCGGCAGTGCACTAACGGCTAACAAGGAAACGATACTCGGTGTCCGTGGCCTCTTGAGATGAAATGTATGCCATTACACTCGTCTTGGAGAGTTGATTCCAAATTTGACTTCCATTTCTGCTAATCGTTTCTCTGAAAAAAGTTATGAAGGATTTTGGCGCCAAAGGAGACATGGTCGGAATGCCAAAACTGCAGCTACAATGTGGTGTAGTGGCTAGTCCGACAGTCTCACAAGTTCATGGAGGTTAAGTTTCGAGTCCTTCTGTGTTTTCAGTTTTGCATTGTCTCATTCAAGCTCCTTTTCAAAAGTTAGGCATCCTCGACCGTATTTCTCTTGGGCGACCATTGACGCAGAAATCCTTCATAACTTCTTTCAGAGAAATGATTAGCAGAAAAGGAAGTCAGATTCAGAATCAGCGTTCCAAGACGAGCGTGACGGTGTACGTTTCGCCTCAAAAGGTCACGGACACCAAGTATCATTCCCTTGTAAGATATACGCCTCCAAACTGGACCCCAATACCGTCTTCGCATGTTTTCATAGCTGTTTAGCGCGAGGACCCAAGCTTTGTGCCATGAATTCATGGAAGTAGGATCGTGGAGTCCAATTTCGAGGGAGATATCTCAGCCGTTAGAGCACCACTCGCCCAGATAATCGCCAGGGGCAGGCGGCCATGCGATTTTTGAGCAAGCGGGCACCGGAAAAATAGTTCGCTGATTTTTTGCGGTCCGCTTGCAGAAATTTGGAATAATTTTTAAACGTACGCTCGGAGCACTTTTTATAGATAAGTTGCCCAGTGGCCGCATTTTCGCGAACTTTCCGTGAGAATATGCAAAAATGTCGAGGGCCACACGGTCCTTTGTGGAGGACCGCATTGCCCAGGGTACCTTCCGCTGAAAGAAGGTACCCCAGACTTGGGCAATCAAACCATCGATGATACCTCTGCCACATAAAGTCTCATTTTTTCCGGCGTACACCCGAAATTGCATAAAAAGAGTCCGAGCGCTTGCAAGTTTGGCCAGCGCTTGCTGAAAGAAATTATTAGAGTGATCGGTAAAAAATGGGGCACTTACGAAATAACTGGAAGTTTCTCAAGAAAGAGAAGTGATTAGACTTTTCAATTTTGATATATGTTAAAATATTATTCTCTTTCAAACAGTACCTTCGTAAGATCATTTACATAATTGATAATTTTTATACTTGCTAAAATGCAAAGTCAGTCACTTCTATAAATTCTGAACTTTGAGCAGCATCTGCGCAGTGAAACATGTGAGACCACCCAAAGTACCACTGCTGGAGTGGGTGGTGGAACTGCCATTAAACCCACGACGGCTTGATGGCCTCAACTTTCAAAGTCAGGAGATATGGCTAATAACAGCTTCGAGAACAAAAATACGCGTTATTCAATTCTTTGCAGGTGAACGCATGTTTTGTAGGCACAGTCTGAAAGAGCTTTTTACGCTCTATCCATCCATATGCAGGTTACCTCAGATTTTATCTATCTTGGGAAAATATGTTGCAAAACATAGTTTCTTGGTTTTTTATTGCACCAGAAAATGGCAATTTTTCAGATTTTTTCGCATTTTTTCTGAAATTGAAAAGAAATCTCATGCATTCAACATACGTTTGAAAGAGCATAAAAAGTTCTTTCAAATGGTGTGTCACTTGGTTTATAACCTTACGGTATAGCGCAAGAGTGAGAACTGTTCCAAAGACCCTGTCTGAGTTCTTCGCGGCGCCACGCGTACGGTAATGAGAGAGGAGCGGTAGCGCGTTGCCAGAATAATAGGCGGAGGGTCGGTTATGTAAGCGACGTTTGAGTTGCAGCCTGCTAATTGTTGGTGAGAACAGAAAACCAAATGTAATAAAAATCAAGCTGCCCCATTTTTTACCGATCACCCTAATATTTGCCGAGCACTTGCAATAAACACTGTATTGCTGCCCGCTGGCAGAATATGCGACCGTAAAGGAAGTGCCACCCGCTGAAAGTTTGGCCACGCCCCAACTTTCTGCTGACCGCCTGCAGAAAAGCGCGAGTTTGCGGACGCCTGTTTATCTGAGTGAGCTTTCGGTTGGGCAGTGGCTTAATTGAGGCCCAAAATTGCTATCTACGTAAGATCCCCATGTGTCCAGACTTGCGTGGACGCTGCCTTTAGGGGAGCGGCCATACTATTTCAGAAGGTATTCCTGCGATTCCTGTGATTCCTTGACTCCAGACGCGCCGCACTATGGGGCGCTTGGCGAATTTCGGTATACATTATTTTTTTGCAATATACATTGTTACGGACCCGCAAGAATTACGGCAATCGCAGAAATTGCAGGAATCAAAGGAATAGTAAAGGCACTGTCCACTTAAAATCTCGAATTCAATGTTTTTGTCGCCTTCAGGCCTTCTGAAAGCCCTGATTCCGAATATGAAGTCGAAAATCCGCGAAAGCCCCGAGAATCCTGTTTTGAGAACAAGCGCAGGCGAGATAAAGCATGCAAGTGGGCGGGGCGACCGGGTCGCCCCGCCCACTTTGCTACTTCCGGAGCGGATTTCTCGCCCCAGAAGCAGTCTTTTGCGGCGAAGCTTGGGGGTTTGCCTAGTGTGGGGGCCCACACTAGTGTGCCATCATAATCTCACCAACCTCCATTTTGGGTGGACGATGCCTTCAAAATGTCGTAAATCACTCCGCGGCTGCGCCGTGACCGTAACACTTAGGATGGGTCCCGGCGCTAACATAGAGTTAAAGTGAGCAGAGTCGTTTCCGGGTTACGGTCACGGCGCAGGCGCGGGGTATTCGGAGACGGATTTCTCAGCTGTGAATAGACAATTTGCGCTGCCCTTGGGCAGTGCCTTCTCAGACAATCGACCGGACCCCTCCGCCGGACAGTCCGAATCTGCCAGAGTCACGCCGGACCCAGTTGACCAATGAGAGAGGGGCAAATGGGCGATCCGTCGCGGTGACATCACTGGCAGGCAAGTGTGAGGCTTCTCCGGCCCTGCTGTAAAGGTACGCCATTTCTCCGGCGCGACTTTGGCGGACTCGCGCCGGAGAAATTTGCCCGGCGCGAGTCCGCCAGATTTGGAAGAGCCGCACCGCAGAAAATGGGAGGGGTCCGGAGCACAAATGGGAGGGCTCCGCCGGACGAGTGGCAGACCCACCGCTGGGGAAACGCCGCGACCCTGCCATTTCTCCGACGGAGGGGTCCTATCCGTTGCCTGAGTTAGTTAAGAAACGCTCATCTCAACGCTCCTGGTAAAGAAACCCATACGCCCAAATTGGCCTGGACACTGCCTTTTAACGAGAAATTGAATTAGCCCAAAAATGTCAAAATGCTACTTTTCCAGTTTTTTTCATGTTGAACTTGGTATTTCTCGATTACCACGGCGCATACATTACCGCTCATAATTCGTCAAAAAAAGTCGCCAGGGTGCGCTGTAGTGCGCCGTAGTGCAGCGGAGTGCGCCGCACATCACTAGAGTCTCTCGAAATCCGCATTATCGCTATATCTCGCTTCAGAATGGACGAATTCTTATTTCGACAACGCCATTCGATTCAGCTCGGCGAAACGCATTATCTGGTATATAGAAGTGCTACAATTTATAGGAGGACGATAGGTATACGGTAGGCAATGAGTTTTCGCTCAATTTCGCAGATTTTTGTTTGGTTGGATTTTCAGTGTGCTGATAACAAAATTGAAATTGATTTCTCGCTGATGGCACATAGTAGATATACTGTAGGAGTATCTCAGGCAACGGATAGGACCCCTCCGCCGGAGAAATGGCAGGGTCGCGGCGTTTCCCCGGCGGTGGGTCACCCATTTGTCCGGCGGAACCCTTCCATTTCTCCGGCGGAGACCTCCCATTTCTGCTCCGGATACCTCCCATTTTCTGCTCCGGAGACCTCCCATTTTCTGCTCCGGATACCTCCCATTTTCTGCTCCGGATACCTCCCATTTTCTGCTCCGGAGCCCCCCGATTTTGTGCGCCGGAGCCCCCCGATTTTGTGCTCCGCAAGTCTGCCGCGGCATACTGTAATTAGCCCTAATTAAAGGCAGCTTCCAGGCAGATCTGGACCTATGGGGCTTTTACATGGAAAGTACTTTTGGGGGCCCTAACTAAGGCACTGTCGAAGCAGCAGCTCAGGTAGTGCTCTAATGGCGGAGATATTCCCCTCGAAACAGACCCCCGCGAACGTATTCGCATGGATTCATGGCAGTTTCGCGCCAGGATCCACGCTTTGCGCCATGAATCCATGCGAAACGCGGTCGCGGGGTCCAGTTTCGAGCAGAATATCTCAGGCGTTACAGCACTACCTGAGCTGCCTTGGGTAGTGGGTTAGTTAGGGCCCCAAAAGTACTTTCCATGTAAAATCCCCCATAGGTCCAGACTTGCCTGGACGCTGCCTTCAAGCTCCAAACCCCAATTTACCCTGTATTCTTACCTTAATCCAGAGCATTTGCATCACCTCAAGGTAAATACTGTAGAGGAATTCATCGCACGTAATAGGCGTCACTGCGGACGCTGTCGGCGCCTCGCTGATTGAGCGCTTTTTTCGTACCTCTTGCCGTCTGCTGTCTCTCCCATGCACGAATTATCTTGGTCGGACGCAATGACGTCCCAGTCTGTGCATTTGATAAGTCGCCTATACCTTTGGTAGTGTAAGGGTTGATGGCTTTTTGGATCGATTTATACCTCAGATGTGTCTTATGCTGCTCGAAATATGCGTAATTGATTGTGTCTATCTTGTGCATGATTACGAGTATGCGCAGTGGAAGTATATTTTAATCCTTAATATATGTTGATAGATACGGACGCAGAGCCTGCTGTTTTGATAGAGGTTCTCGTCACATCTTTATACCAACTCAAAGAATCTTTGCGCACTTGAACGTTTTATTGCACACAATTCATCTTGAGGATATCTCCCGTAATGTCATCATTTCATTATCATGACATTTCAGGACACGAGATTCTGCTGTACTTGCCAAGTGCGATGTTATCGTTGACGTGTGTATACGATTATTCGAAGAAACGATACGACCATCACCAATTGTAGGTCTTGCTTTGCATGCTGTTAAGTTTGAGTTTCCTACAGTCATGAAGATCACACAATTAATGTTAGTAATTCCATAATCGTGCTGTTTTCAGAGAGTTCAATGAGACGATGCAGACATTTGGGCCTGGATTCTAACTCTAGACTCAGTTCAGCTGGATTGATCTAGGCTCATTATGGAAAACAACTGATTGCAGAGGTAAGCAGTCAGTCAGGGTTAATCTTTCTTATTCAGTTATTATCGTCAGATACTTGATTCCTTTCACGACGATAAGATGGTGTATATATTTTTTCGAAAGCTTTACGAAACGTTTGTCGAAGCCATAGATGCTATCGATAACGGCATACCACAGTATGATGGCACACCCAGGTAAGAGCCTTGTCAGTATCCATTTATATCTTGCTTGAAGTTTTATTTTTTTCGAATAACGTTTTGGATGAGAATCATGCTTAATCATCAACATATTGTATGCTGATTTCTTCCTACCTATATTGATTTGGCTGTGTGGTTTTGCTGCTTCAACATATGACTTTAAAAATATCAAACATCTGAGGCGGTATGCATCAATCTCCCGTTTTGAAAGCGGGCGATCACTTTCAATAGTAAAATGATTGCCCGGCCGGGTTGGCCGCCCGACCCGTAATGTACGAAGCTGCGGCCAACCCGGCCGGGCATTCATTTTTTATTGGAAACTAGCTGGCGTACCCGGCTTCGCACGGGGCCAAACTTTGCACACATACACTTCGGGGCAGGGAGCGTGTCATAGTCCACTTTTCGTTATCGATCGATGTCGATTTTACCGATTTTTATCGATTTTTTTGCAGAGTTCACCTACAGGGCTAGGAGTTGGCACAGGGGGGGAAGTGAGCATGGGGATTCCGAATACAATATTAGTTTTCAGAATTATCGATTACTTTTATTGATTTTATCGATTTTTTGTAAATTTTGACATGCGAGGCTGGGATTTTGCACAGGGGGAATCGAGCATGCTGATTACGAACA